>RYFJ01003015.1:0-294468 GCA_003991445.1 Oryza meyeriana var. granulata | reverse complement strand
TGTAGCACGGTACTGTTTATATGGGCCGTCTGTTCATTGGCCTGTACTGTAGCGGCAGAATTTTCATGGGCTGGATTGTTCATGCCGTGGGCTTGTGTTCCTTGGATGATGGCCACATATCCGTTGACTCGTCATTCATTGCTGAGCTCTTCAATACCTAAAGCACAAGTAAGACATTGTTTTAGGTAGTATAAAATTCTCATTAAATTAATGACGGATATTCATTAAGGAGGAGGTTCACCTGAGATTGTCGTTTCTTGTGCTCGTGCCTCCTTGTTATTGTCCGTTATTGGTCTCAATACTAGCTTTTGCATTCCTCAGCGATGTCCTCATCATCTTCCCTTCTGAAAAGGAGTTCGACCTCGACTCTGTACAATCTTGTCCAAAGAAAGGTGATGATCAGCAAATTAAATGTAAACTTTACGCTCCATAGTCTCACCGGGAAGCTCAATCTTCTATGCATTTCATTGTTTGGCGAGAAATTTTAAAGGTCCATCACCATCGGGCAGCAATTTTGGATCCTATCCGTTCTGCGGAAGGCGATCTTTGCGAAGGTGTACCGCACACTAAATCACTGGGTTCACAACATTTGCTTTCTAGATTTGTTAGGCTTTGGAAGCATAAGCACGTACCTTGTTTTCAAATTACCTCTTTGGTTGTGGCATGGAGCTTTTTCACAAATCGCTACGTTTAGAGCATATTTGCACGTTCTTGTAGGTGGGAGAGGAATAAATAAGGGGGGTGAATTGGTTTTGAAGCCGTACACCATCGAATGGACTCAATTGAGTTTTGTAGAAATGTACCGTCCTTTATAATGGCAACTCGCACATGTGGTAGTACAATCTTCCACTCTTGTCAAGTTTTTCTTTATCTGGATACGTAGCAACGTGGAAAGTGTGCGGTTCACCACCCTCGTTTGCCCCATCTGTTTGTGGGTGACAAGTCGTTGAAACAACAACTTTGTTCCAGCTTGGCCCACAAAGTTTTCCAAAAGTAGCTTCATTGAACTTGAAACGGTCTCGATCTGAACAATGGTTCTTGGCATTCATATGCAATCTCAAACAATCTCCTGAAAAACAAATCCGGCTACATGCGACCGCATCGTCGCTCTTATGACAGGGAATAAAATTGCCATTTTAGAGAACCTATCCACAACAACAAGACTGAATCCTCTTATCCTCTGGTCTAGGCAGGCCTAACACAACATCATGATAATACTTCCCAAGGAACGCTAGAACAGGAAGTGGAGTATACAAACATTGGTGGATTGAGTTTTGACTTGCCTTATGGCTATGTGATGCATCTTTGAACAAACCTCTCGACGTCTCATCTCATCTTTGGCCAATAGAAGTTTCAGCCAACATCAATGTAGTCTTCTCCCTCCAAAATGCCCATCAAATCCTCCTGCATGAGATTCTGCAATACTAAAAGCGCACGAGGAATCGCGGACACATAGCTTCTTCATCGAGAGAAGGCGCTATCATGATCATGAAACTTATCCGCACGCTTTCCCATGCTTTGCAATTTTGAATATGGAGCTGGTCAAATTCATGATCGGAAGCATATAAATTTTCAACTTTCCAACCCAGGTACCTTTACTTTCAACTGAGTCAAAAGGTACATGTTTTCTAGAGCAAAGCATCAGCTACCACATTCTCTTTACCTTCTTATATTTTGACAATGTATGGAAAGGTCTCGCCAATGAATTTCTACCGTGCACTTAGCATGTCTAACGATTCAATTTCGGCTTGGCCCTTTTAAAGTCTTTTAAAGAATTATGATCGTGTATTATGAATTCTTTAAGGCCAAAGATCAATGTTGCCGAAGTTTCCAACACACGCACAAGAGCATAGTGTAACTTCTTTATCATAAACAGGGTATAATTCAATTGGCACATGAGTTTTCTCACTGAAATATGCAACAGGTTTTCTTTCTTGCATAACACCATCACAATAGCCTATTCCACTAAGCATCACACTCAATCTCAAAAGTTTTTGTGAATCAGGTAAAGCAAGCAATGGTGCTTCAGTCAAACATTTCTTCAATTCAGTAAAGCTTTGTCTTGTTTTTCTCCCCACTCAAATCACTCCCTTTTTAGTTAATCATTTAATGGGCAACAATGGTGCTGAAATCTTTCACAAATCGCCGATAGAAACTAGCAAGCCCATGGAAGCTACGAATTTGACTAACATTCATAGGAATTGGCCAATTTCTAATAGGCTTCAATTTTAGCTTCATCCACTTAATGCCATGAGCTGAAACAAACATAGCCTAGAAAACATCCCCCAGCGGTACCTTACTAGTGCAGAAAAGTACACTTTCTCAGATTGGCATACAAGTATTCTTCGCTAAGCACTTCTAGCACTTGTTTTGATGTGTTCAACATGATCATCCAAACACGGCTAATATATCAAATATCATCAAAAGTAAACTACCACCAATTTACCAATGAAGTGGTTTCAAAACAATGGTCATTAAGCGCATGAATGTATAGGAGGCAATTGGACAATCCAAAAGGCGATTACTAACCATTCATACAGAAGCCAAATTTCGTTTTAAAAGCAGTTTTCCATTCAATGCACGGTCATGTTAACTCTTTCCATTCTTCCGCATTAGTAGCCACTTACGCAAGTCAATCTTAGAAAATGATAGTAAAACCACTTAACTCCCTCAAGCATATCATCTAACTAGGAATAGGATGACGATAGCGGACAGTGATGTTGTTAATAGTCTACAGTTAATGCACATTCTCCAAGTTCCATCTTTCTTAGGAACAAGAATAACTGGAACGGCACAAAGGACTAAGACTCTCCCGTTGTACGACCTTTGTCCCAAAGTGCTTGCACTTGTGCTGAATCTCCTTTGTTTCTTCTGGATTTGTGCGTACGGCGCCGGTTGGAAGAGGGCTCCCGGACTAAGTCAATTTTGATGCTCAATACCTCGAATAGGTGGCTAGACAGGCGGGTACTCCTCTGGAACACGTCGTCATAAGTTGTAAAACTTGAGAAAACCACACTAGGGAGAGATGTTAATCATTAGTAGAAAGCATGCATCCTTGTACAGCAATACAAGGCTCAGCATCAAAGCGGATCATCTTTCATCTTTCTCTTTTAGATCAGATTTGGTGGCTATCATGATGAAGTTTTTCTCTCCCTCACTCTTGCTTTTATTCTCGGTTTGGTTTGTGGCTCTCACTCACCTTTTGTGGAATCACACTCTTTGGTTCTCTCCCTTTCTCACTCTCAACTTGCACTTCACCTTCTGCAACATTATCATTTACAATTTGAGAAGGAGTCAACGTGCAGCACACCACTTTTTTTTTTCCACCAAAACTGTATTGATTAGTTCTTCCATCTATGAATCACATGTGCACGATCATATTGCATGGCCTTCCTAGCAGCAAGTGACATACGTCCATAGGCACACATCACACTCCACCGTATCACGATAAGTGCGCAATTTCAAATTTCACCACCACGGTGTATCCCTACACTCAATGAACCTCTCTCATGCAGTCCATTTTTTTTGATATGGATGTGGTGTTTCTTGTACTTTAAACCCAAGTTTATTGCAAGCTCCTTGCTAGCCAAATTATGACAACTCCCCACCATCAATGATTACTTTGGCAAAATTTACCATCTTTGCTAACTTGAGCTCTTGTATGGAATAAATTGGCAGCGCTGTTCATGGGAACCTTGTGCTTTGGTTGTACACTCAACACTGTCGGAGCACACACAGTATAGGACCACACCGGGTTCACAATACTCTATGGTCTTGCTCCTCCTCATGTGCACATATTATGTCCCTAACTCAGCTTGGTGATCATTCTCTTCTTCACTTGCAGAATCATATTCCCCATTCTCTAATATCAACATCGCCTTGTTATTTGGGCAAATCCTTTTTGCATATGACCACGACCAAGGCATTTGAAGCATTGTATACCGCTACTCTTCGCTGTAGAACCAATAGAAGAGGAACTACTAGCTGCTGGATTTGATGGCTTTCTTGCACTTGAGTGGCTTCTTCCTTCTTGCAAATGATGGGCGAAAAACTTGAACCACCACTTGGAGCTGTTCGTTGGCTTATTTGTGATTTGGAACCATATCTTCCTCCGCTGGATGGTGTACGTGCAACAAAGGACGTTGATCTTGCAAACTTAGCATCCTCTTGCAATTGTCGTTCTGCCTTTGTAGCTTGATGCACCAACTCATAAAGATTGGTATAAGGCTGAAAATTAACAATTCTTTTTGACTTTATGGTTCAAACCTGAGAGGAAGCGTGCATGGTTTGCTCTTCTTGTTCTTGAACCTTGGCTCGAATCATGGCTAGCTCCATCTCCTTGTAGTACTCCTCCACAGAATGTGCTCCCTGCTTCATATTCTGCAATTTATCAAATAGATCACGCCTGTAATGACGAGGAACAAAAACGAGCTCTCATTTCCCACTTCATCTCTTGCCATGTTGCAACAGGGTTTTCTCCATTCTCAGCTCTTTTGAGTAATGACTTGTTCCACCAATCCAAGCATAACCTTCAAACTCAAGTGATGCCAACTGTATCTTTCTCTCATCCGTATAGTGATGCATACGGAATATTTTGTCAACTTCAATTCCCCAGTGAGATACTCCTCGGGATCAGTCCCACCTGCAAACTTGGGCATGGAAAACTTGAGCTTGCCCAATCCATCATCTTCATTGCGTGGACGACGATAGTGGTCATTGTAATGCAAAGCAAATCACCATCCTCTTCCATCGCATGTACAGCACCACCACGCCCACCACGACCTCCACCTAGACCCTGGCCACGCCCTCCATGGCCTCCACCTAGACCCTGGCCACGCCCTCCATGGCCTCCTCCTCGTCCTCCCTAACTGTGCAGGAGTATATGTGCAGCAGCTTCTCCTCCTTGAATACTTGTTTCTTCGCCACCATTACGAGCTTGTATGAGCTAGTAAGGCCCAATGTCCTCCGCAATTGGCGCACATTTTCTTCAGCTTGTATCTCCATATTTTGCATATCCTTGCAATTTTGATCAGCAAAAGCATCATGCTTCTCATGGAGTTGATTGAGCCCTTGGTGTAACTCACGTTGAAAGTGTTCGCTTTGGAGTGCCCCAAATTGATATTGCTTGACGAATGCCTGAGTTTCATTTGTCCCACCACTCTCATCTTGGTGTTCTCCTCCACCTGACATGGTTAGTTATGCAAGAAACAAAACAAAAAAAAAGCTGTGTGGAAAACACTCAATCTCACTATGTCCTCTCTCCAAGTAAAGTTCTTACCCTTCCGAAGTGAATTAAGGCAATAAAAACTTACCCTGGTAGAAGTGACAACAGCACAATGATGATCAAGCGAATTTAAGAGTGTTCACTACTTGCACAACAACGGTTATATGGTGGAGCTTGGTATGAAAGTGTTTATCCTACACAATCTGAATTTTACGATATTGTAAGATCAAGTAATAATCCAAACTAGAAACTTTGTCCAAGTGCTGATCCAATTGGTAGTGAGGATATGAACGCACACGCAACGATAAATGGGACTTAATGCAAACAAAAGACTAAGCTAGAAAGAGGCAATCTGAAATTGAGATGAATAACTAGCTCGTTTTTGCACTAAGTACAAGGAGAGACGCTAGCCAATTGCAATATTTACGAATGTAAGGGCACAAGATTGCTCTATGAGACTAAGTGCACAAGCTGAAACATATGAACTAGGGGTTCCCATAGAGTTTTCTTTTTTTTTTTTTTGGCCAACACTTTCTATTTTCACTTTTTTTATCAAATCACAGAAACTTTCAGGCCCTGTTTTTTTTTTTTTCAAAGTTTGGCCGAACTAGTGTTGCCTCCCCTTTGCACAAATCCAGGAATTCAGCAACTATAAATAGTACAAGAACAGCCCTAACGGCAATGTGAAAGGCTAGTCTCAATTGATGAAAAGATATAAGTGAAGCTCAACTTTAGCAATTCTTTCTTTTCGGCCAGCTAGGGTTTGACACAAGTAATGATTTTTTTTTTGAAGCCAAACTGCAGCTAGCTCTCGGTTTTGAAGGAAGTGGATTCTATCACCAACTCTACCACAACGAGAATTCAATTGGATCTCTTGAGAGTAATCCGGACAGTAAGGAATTTAGAATTTGATCAACAATTTTGGAGGAGTTATGTGGACACAAAGATCAAGCTACGCAAAGGAACACAAGATCAGCACCTAAACAAAAATTCTAATGGACTAAAACCTAATTAAACTCACGCAAAATAACAGATTAATCTAAAGGTTTTGGATTTTTTTTTGTGGCAAATTCGGTTTTAATGGACTATAGGAAAAAGAAGTAAAGACAATCTAAAAGTAAGGGTAAATATCCTACCGAGTAAACCGCGCTCTGATACCAAGATGATACGGGTCGCCCGATCTTCTCGGACGTAGGATCTGGATACTCACATGGATTTGATGAATCGTAGTGATCCCCCGTTGCCAATGCAAGAGTTAGCACTCTATAATTCGCCCAATCTCACGTGTTGAACTTCACGACCACCGATGAAGTTCTATCGTGCTCCCAATTCCCAGCGGAAAAAGTTGAACAATCTTAATTTCAAATGAACTCCCAATTCCCTCAAGTTGGTTCAGCCAACAGAAAGAACAAGAGTATTATCAAAAATGGTTCCCCCTTTTACAATGGGGTCTACCCCTCAATATATAGTCTCAGCCTAAGGCTATTCCACACTAAACTTTCCATGTGGTACTATTCACGCGCAACTACTGTAGCACGGTACTGTTTATGGGCCGTACTGTTCATGGCCTGGTACTGTAGCGCAGAATTATTCATGGGCTGGATTGTTCATGCCGTGGGCTTGTGCTTCCTTGGATGATGGCCACATATCCTTGATCTCCATTCATTGCTGACTCTTCAAAACCTAAGCACAAGTAAGACATTGTTTTTAGGTAGTATAAAATTCTCATTAAAATTAATGACATATTTCATTAAGGAGCAGGTTCACCTGAGATTGTAGTTTTCTTGGCTCGTGCTCTTGTTATTGGTCCTGTTATTGGAGTCTCATTACTAGCTTTGACATTACTAGCGATGTCCTCATCATCCTTCCCTTCTTGAAAAGGAGTCGACCTCGACTCTGTACAATCTTGTCCAAAGAAAGGTGATAGATCAGCAACATTAAATGTGAACTTACCCCATAGTCATCACCGGGAAGCTCAATCTTGTATGCATTGTCATTGATTCTTGGCGAGAATTTTAAAAGGTCCCATCACCACGGGGCATCAATTTGGATCTACGCTTCTGCGGAAAGCGATCTTTGCGAAGGTGTACCCACACTAAATCACCTGGTTCAAACAACATTTGCTTTCTAGATTTGTTAGCTTTGGAAGCATAAGCACGTCCCTTGTTTTCAATTACCTCTTTGGTTGTGGCATGGAGCTTTTTCACAAAATCAGCACGTTTAGAAGCATCCATATTTGCACGTTCTTGTAGTGGGAGAGGAAGTAAATCAAGGGGCGTGATTGGTTTGAAGCCGTACACCACCTCGAATGGACTCAATTGAGTTGTAGAATGTACCGCCCTGTTATATGCAAACTCCACATGTGGTAGACAATCTTCCCACTCTTTCAAGTTTTTCTTTATCATGATACGTAGCAACGTGGAAAGTGTGCGGTTCACCACCTCCGTTTGCCCATCTGTTTGTGGGTGACAAGTCGTTGAAAACAACAACTTTGTTCCAAGCTTGGCCCACAAAGTCTTCCAAAAGTAGCTCATGAACTTGACGTCTCGATCTGAAACAATGGTTCTTGGCATTCCATGCAATCTCACAATCTCCCTGAAAAACAAATCAGCTACATGCGACGCATCGTCGCTCTTATGACAGGGAATAAAATGTGCCATTTTAGAGAACCTATCCACAACAACAAAGACTGAATCCCTTCTCCTCTTGGTCCTAGGCAGGCCTAACACAAAATCCATGCTAATATCTTCCCAAGGAACGCTAGGAACAGGAAGTGGAGTATACAAACCATGTGGATTGAGTTTTGACTTCGCCTTATGGCATGTGATGCATCTTTGAACAAACCTCTCGACGTCTCGTCTCATCTTTGGCCAATAGAAGTTATCAGCCAACATCATGTAAGTCTTCTCCCTCCCAAAATGCCCCATCAATCCTCCTGCATGAGATTCCTGCAACAATAACAAACGCACAGAGGAATCCGGAACACATAGCTTATTCATGCGAAAGAGAAAGCCATCATGAATATGAAACTTATCCCACCCTTTCCCATCTTTGCAATTTGAATATGGAGCTGCAAATTCATGATCGGAAGCATATAAATCTTTCAAACTTTCCAACCCAGGTACCTTTACTTCCAACTGAGTCAAAAGCACATGTTTTCTAGACAAAGCATCAGCTACCACATTCTCTTTACCTTTCTTATATTTGACAATGTATGGAAAGGTCTCAATGAATTCTACCCACTTAGCATGTCTACGATTCAATTTCGCTTGGCCCTTTAAGTATTTTAAAGATTCATGATCAGAATGTATTATGAATTCCTTAGGCCAAAGATAATGTTGCCAAGTTTCCAACACACGCACAAGAGCATATAGTAACTCTTTATCATAAACAGGGTAATTCAATTGGGCACCATGAAGTTTCTCACTGAAATATGCAACAGGTTTTCTTTCTTGCATAACACCACCAATACCTATTCCACTAGCATCACACTCAATCTCAAAAGTTTTTGTGAAATCAGGTAAAGCAAGCAATGGTGCTTCAGTCAAACATTTCTTCAATTCAGTAAAAGCTTTGTCTTGTTTTTCTCCCCACTCAAAAATCACTCCCTTTTTAGTTTATTCATTTAATGGGGCAACAATGGTGCTGAAATCTTTCACAAATCGCCGATAGAAACTAGCAAGCCCATGGAAGCTACGAATTTGACTAACATTCATAGGAATTGGCCAATTTCTAATAGCTTCAATTTTAGATTCATCCACTTCAATGCCATGAGCTGAAACAACATAGCCTAGAAACACAACCTTACTAGTGCAAAAAGTACACTTCTCAAGATTGGCATACAAGTATTCTTTCCTAAGCACTTCTAGCACTTGTTTGATGTGTTCAACATGATCATCCAAACAGCGGCTATATATCAGAATATCATCAAAGTAAACTACCACAAATTTACCAATGAAGTGTTTCAAAACATGGTTCATTAAGCGCATGAATGTACTAGGAGCATTGGACAATCCAAAAGGCATTACTAACCATTCATACAAGCCAAATTTCGTTTTAAAAGCAGTTTTCCATTCATCACCATGTTTCATTCTTATTTGATAGTAGCCACTACGCAAGTCAATCTTAGAAAAGATAGTAGAACCACTTAACTCATCAAGCATATCATCTAACCTAGGAATAGGATGACGATAGCGAACAGTGATGTTGTTAATAGCTCTACAGTCTATGCACATTCTCCAAGTTCCATCTTTCTTAGGAACAAGAATAACTGGAACGGCACAAGGACTAAGACTCTCGCGTACGTACCCTTTGTCCAAAAGTGCTTGCACTTGGTGCTGAATCTCCTTTGTTTCTTCTGGATTTGTGCGGTACGGCGGCCGGTTGGGAAGAGGGGCTCCCGGACTAAGTCAATTTGATGCTCAATACCTCGAATAGGTGGTAGACCAGCGGGACCTCCTCTGGAAACACGTCGTCATAAGTCTGTAAAACTTGAGAAACAACACTAGGGAGAGATGTAAATCATTAGTAGAAAGCAATGCATCCTTGTACAGCAATACAAGGTGCATCAAAGCGGGATCATCTTTCATCTCTTTTAGATCAGATTGGTGGCTATCATGATGAAGTTTTTCTCTCCCTCACTCTTGCTTTATTTCTCGGTTTTGGTTTGTGGCTCTCACTCACCTTTTGTGGAATCACACTCTTTGGTTCTCTCCCTTTCTCACTCTCAACTTGCACTTCAACCTTCTGCACATTATCATTTACAATTTGAGAAGGAGTCAACGGTAGCAGCACCACTTTTTTTTTTCCACCAAAACTTGTATTGATTAGTTCTTCCATCATGAATCACAGCACGATCATATTGCCATGGCCTTCCTAGCAGCAAGTGACATACGTCCATAGGCACCACATCACACTCCACCGTATCACGATAAGTGCCAATTTCAAATTCAACATCCACGTGTATCCTACACTCAATGAACCTCTCTCATGCAGCCATTGGATCTGATATGGATGTGGGGTGTTTTCTTGTACTTTAACCCAAGTTTATTGCAAAGCTCCTTGCTAGCCAAATTATGACAACTCCCACCATCAATGATTACTTTGCAAAATTACCATCTTTGCTAACTTGAGCTCTTGTATGGAATAAATTGCAGCGCTGTTCATGGGAAGGCTTGGTTGTACACTCAACACTGTCGGAGCACACACAAGTATAGACCAACACCGGGTTCACAATACTCTATGTCTTGCTCCTCCTCATGTGCATCATCATATGTCCCTAACTCAGCTTGGTGATCATTCTCTTCTTCACTTGCAGAATCATATTCCCCATTCTCTAATATCAACATCGCCTTGTTATTTGGGCAATCCTTTTGCATATGACCACGACCAAGGCATTTGAAGCATTGTATACCGCTACTCTTCGCTGTAGAACCAATAGAAGAGGAACTACTAGCTGCTGGATTGATGGCTTTCTTGCACTTGGAGTGGCTTTCTTCCTTCTTGCTAAATGATGGCGAAAACTTGAACCACCACTTGGAGCTGTTCGTTGGCTTATTTGTGATTTGGAACCATATCTTCCTCCGCTGGATGGTGTACGTGCAACAAAGGACGTTGATCTTGCAAAACTTAGCATCCTCTTGCAATTGTCGTTCTGCCTTTGTAGCTTGATGCACCAACTCATAAAGATTGGTATAAGGCTGAAAATTAACAATTCTTTGACTTGATGGTTCAAACCTGAGAGGAAGCGTGCCATGGTTTGCTCTTCTTGTTCTTGAACCTTGGCTCGAATCATGGCTAGCTCCATCTCCTTGTAGTACTCCTCCACAGAATGTGCTCCCTGCTTCATATTCTGCAATTTATCAAATAGATCACGCCTGTAATGACGAGGAACAAAACGAGCTCTCATTTCCCACTTCATCTCTTGCCATGTTGCAACAGGGTTTTCTCCATTCTCAGCTCTTTGAGTAATGACTTGTTCCCACCAATCCAAAGCATAACCTTCAAACTCAAGTGATGCCAACTGTATCTTTCTCTCATCCGTATAGTGATGCATACGGAATATTTTGTCAACCTTCAATTCCCCAGTGAGATACTCCTCGGGATCAGTCCCACCTGCAAACTTGGGCATGGAAAACTTGAGCTTGCCCAATCCATCATCTTCATTGCGTGGACGACGATAGTGGTCATTGTAATGCAAAGCAAAATCACCATCCTCTTCCATCGCATGTACAGCACCACCACGCCCACCACGACCTCCACCTAGACCCTGGCCACGCCCTCCATGGCCTCCACCTAGACCCTGGCCACGCCCTCCATGCCTCCTCCTCGTCCTCCTAACTGTGCAGGAGGTATATGTGCAGCAGCTTCTCCTCCTTGAATACTTGTTTCTTCGCCACCATTACGAGCTTGTATGAGCCTAGTAAGGGCCCCAATGTCCTCCCGCAATTGGCGCACATTTTCTTCAGCTTGTATCTCCATATTTTGCATATCCCTTGCAATTTGATCAGCAAAGCATCATGCTTCTCATGGAGTTGATTGAGCCCTTGGTGTAACTCACGTTGAAAGTGTTCGCGGAGTGCCCCAAATTGATATTGCTTGACGAATGCCTGAGTTTCATTTGTCCCACCACTCTCATCTTGGTGTTCTCCTCCACCTGACATGTTAGTTATGCAAGAAACAAAACAAAAAAAAAAGCTGTGTGGAAAACACTCAATCTCACTATGTCCTCTCTCCAAGTAAAGTTCTTACCCTTCCGAAGGAATTAAGGCCAAATAAAAACTTACACCTGGTAGAAGTGACAACAGCACAATGATGATCAAGCGAATTTAAGAGTGTTCACTACTTGCACAACAACGGTTATATGGTGGAGCTTGGTATGAAAGTGTTTATCCTACACAATCTGAATTTTACGATATTGTAAGATCAAGTAATAATCCAAACTAGAAACTTTGTCCAAGTGCTGATCCAATTGGTAGTGAAGGATATGAACGCACACGCAACGATAAATGGGACTTAATGCAAACAAAAGACTAAGCTAGAAAGAGGCAATCTGAAATTGAGATGAATAACTAGCTCGTTTTTGCACTAAGTACAAGGAGAGACGCTAGCCAATTGCAATATTTACGAATGTAAGGCACAAGATTGCTCTATGAGACTAAGTGCACAAGCTGAAACATATGAACTAGGGTTCCCATAGAGTTTTCTTTTTTTTTTTTTTGGCCAACACTTTCTATTTTCACTTTTTTTATCAAATCACAGAAACTTTCAGGCCCTGTTTTTTTTTTTTTCAAGTTTGGCCGAACTAGTGTTGCCTCCCCTTTGCACAAATCCAGGAATTCAGCAACTATAAATAGTACTCAAGAACAGCCCTAACGGCAATGTGAAAGGCTAGTCTCAATTGATGAAAAGATATAAGTGAAGCTCAACTTTAGCAATTCTTTCTTTTCGGCCAGCTAGGGTTTGACACAAGTAATGATTTTTTTTTGAAGCCAAACTGCAGCTAGCTCTCGGTTTTGAAGGAAGTGGATTCTATCACCAACTCTACCACAACGAGAATTCAATTGGATCTCTTGAGAGTAATCCGGACAGTAAGGAATTTAGAATTTGATCAACAATTTTGGAGGAGTTATGTGGACACAAAGATCAAGCTACGCAAAGGAACACAAAGATCAGCACCTAAACAAAAATTCTAATGGACTAAAACCTAATTAAACTCACGCAAAATAACAGATTAATCTAAAGGTTTTGGATTTTTTTTTGTGGCAAATTTCGGTTTTAATGGACTATAGGAAAAAGAAGTAAAGACAATCTAAAAGTAAGGGTAAATAATCCTACCGAGTAAACCGCGCTCTGATACCAAGATGATACGGGGTCGCCCGATCTTCTCGACGTAGGATCTGGATACTCACATGGATTTGATGAATCGTAGTGATCCCCCGTTGCCAATGCAAGAGTTAGCACTCTATAATTCGCCCAATCTCACGTGTTGAACTTCACGACCACCGATGAAGTTCTATCGTGCTCCCAATTCCCAGCGGAAAAGGTTGAACAATCTTAATTTCAATGAACTCCCAATTCCCTCAAGTTGGTTCAGCCAACAGAAAGAACAAGAGTATTATCAAAAATGGTTCCCCCTTTACAATGGGGTCTACCCCTCAATATATAGTCTCAGCCTAAGGCTATTCCACACTAAACTTTCCATGTGGTACTATTCACGCGCAACTACTGTAGCACGGTACTGTTCATGGGCCGTACTGTTCATGGCCTGGTACTGTAGCGCAGAATTATTCATGGCTGGATTGTTCATGCCGTGGCTTGTGCTTCCTTGGATGATGGCCACATATCCTTGATCTCCATTCATTGCTGACTCTTCAAACCTAAGCACAAGTAAGACATTGTTTTTAGGTAGTATAAAATTCTCATTAAAATTAATGACATATTCATTAAGGAGCAGGTTCACCTGAGATTGTAGTTTCTTGGCTCGTGCTCTTGTTATTGGTCCTGTTATTGGAGTCTCATTACTAGCTTTGACATTACTAGCGATGTCCTCATCACAACCCTAGGACGCGTCCCTAATGGACCCGACTTGATACATGGGCCTTCGGCCCAAAAACGATGACGCAGCACCTTAAACAGGGACCCCTTGTCACAAAAACAACGATTGCGGACGATTCCGAGCAGATATAAACATGAGTCCAGATCCGTTGGAAAATAGACTTGATAAGCTTTCCGTGAAGTACTAGAACTCCCAAATCGGAGTTTGTATGAAGTCGTGGCGGCCGTCACAATTTGGCACTATCGTACAGTCCGATTCCAGCCTGCGCGAATCTCTTTTCTTGTTGATCTCCTCCCTTCCCTTGGTGACCTTCTCCATGCGTAGGTGGGGACGTATCGATGGTGTTGATGTCCTCATCAGTTTATTTTAACATGAAGGATTTTCTAAAAAAATCCAACCATGATTTATGACGAAAAATTTTATTTTCCCGCCGGAACTTCAATTGTTAAGGGTTTTTCTTCTTTAAATTATTTACTAAAGTGATCTTTCATTTATTAAAGAACTTTTAGGCTTAAATAATTCCCAGATAATTCTAGGAAATATTAAGGCCCTGTAAGCATTAACAACAATTTTACCTAGCCCCTTTCAAATGTTGGAAAATTGAAAAGATTTCATTCAAACACTTTTACATACTTTGAAGGCTTTTGTTAAATTGATTTGCATAGAATTGTTTTATAAAAAATGTAATTTTTAGGTTGTGGCATTCACTCTATATTTTAGATCAATAAGAGTGAGACATGTAGAACATGGAGAGATTATTGCATACCTCTCATCATTTTCATTTTCATATCCATGTCAGATTAGACAAAGAAATAGTCATAAAAATATTATTCTGATATAATTAGATTTATCATTAATCACCAAAACCAAATTAATGGTACTTAAACTTACAATGCTAATCCTTGCCCAAATGATCAACAAATAATCTATGGCACTCTAGAACTCCCTCTCAGGTTCTCAAGATGTTTAGAAACTCCAAAGGCAAGGGGGAAGTCCAAGCAATGGGGTATATACAGCCACCAACCACTCAAACTAGCCGTTGAACACACAGGAAAAATTTGTATACAGCAGGACAGTCCGACAATCCTAGGTCTGTTCAACCCTATACAACTTTTCAAATGGTCATTGACAACTAGCTGTTAGTGTTAGTGATATGCCCTAGAGACAATCGTAGTTATGATTGTAACACATACTATGTTTATGGATTTATGAACAAAATATTCCTTGAGATAGATACTTGTTTATTGATCACGAGACTCTTTATGTGATCTGTTACTATTTCTAAATGTCCCTGATTGTATATATCACATGTGGAAAAAATATGATTAAGAGATCAGCAGATGTATTAATTAATTATCATGTCTCGTGGATCATGTATGGAGATACCGAATCAATAATGTGGGCATATGTTAGAGAACATGTTGTTGGTTAGACCCAACCTGAGGCACTGTAAGGATTACAATGCGCTATTAGTTGATCTTAAGTAGAGTTGGTGTAGAATACTTATACATGGCATCGTCATGGTTCCCAACATGAGTATTGGCCTACTTTGGGACTACCAAATGCTACTCCGTAACTGGTTAGTTATAAAAGTAGTCTATGGGTTTGCTATGAAACATGTAGTAGGATGTGAATGGTCAAGATGGGATTTGCCCCTCCTAGTGAATGGAAGAGATATCTCTTGGCCCCTCGATGTAATAAATTAAGGAATCAATCACAAGTAATCTATCACAAGATTGGGTGAATGACTGAGCTATTGAAAGTATGGCACATATCTCACCTTGAGCTTAATCGATATTATGAGGCAAATGGGTTCGTACATGCATACACTATAGGTTTAGCTGATCTAATCTTTATGTATACTCAATGGATCAATATGCATTGCTAGAGACTGATGTTGAAAAGTGGACCAAAATGGTGTTTTGGGGTTGCAACCAAGTATATATGAACCTACAGGGTTGCACACTTAACAGTTGGAACGGTATATTTGGGTAGAGATCCGAATGTCGCTCAATTTGGATAGGGATCCAAGTAGAACTCCTAATAGGCCTATGAGGCCTAGTTAGAAGCTCTATATATGCAGGGACAAGGGGCTGAGGGAGTAGTACGCATGTATGAGAGAACCACCTCCTAGCCAAACCTCTCCATGCGAACCAAACCTTAGCTTTGCACGGGCGCTAGCACATCCAGGCACGGTGTTCCACCCCTAGATGTGTGGATACTGGTAGAGACGTTGTTGAGTTGCAACGTTAATCGGCGCGAGAATGCGAGAAGGTGATCATGCGAGGAGGAGGCAATCGGGTTGCTGAGATGGACTAGTTCATCTACATCTACCCGATTAGATAGGTGGCCTAGGGGGTAGCCTGCCCAGCCACTTGGCTTGGCTGGTTGGCTAACAAGCTTGGCTCAGCCGGTGCAGCCACCCTGGCCCGGCCGACCTCGCCCTCGAGCCTGACGGCCAACCAACCAACCTACAAGTAGGCCGGCCGGCCCCATTCCACAGGTTGGCCGGCCCAACCCACTCTGTAACCGACTTTCGGTTGTGCATGTGAGGGAAGAAATAGACATTGCGTGCAATCAAGGACCATCGGATGAAGCGACTGTCTCGAGGAAGACATCTGGTTGGTACACGTGTCCGACCAGCCTGCCTACCATGCCGGCCCAATGTGGCTTGGCCGGCACAGCCATCCACCCTGGCTGGTGCACGACTATGACCAGGGATGGTATAAATACCCCCTCCCCCTCATTCATTTTAGAGACATTGAGCTGAGAGCTGAAAGAAGAAGCACCATGCTGCAGAAAGTGTAGTGTAGGTTAGAGAGTGATTGAGGAAGGAGGTCCGGGAGGAGGAACATCGGCTCGTCTTTTGACTTCTTCCTCAGGATGGCACTCCGCTAGGAGTAATCGTCCGAGTCTTCTCGATCGGGTAACATGTAGTCTATTCTTTTACTTTCCGAGTATTTAATTTCCAATTCATCCAAGCTTTTATCCTAGTTGGTTTCTATCCTAATTTATGCTGCTAAATTCATGCTTGGTTAGGTTACTTTACTTGAATGGCCATTGGTTGAAGTAGTAATTCTGTTTGCAGGCATGTGTTTAGCATAGTTTTACTTTGAAAGGTTAGCCAAGGAACGGACAGCCATAGGCGAGCAGGGTGTGACAGCCCCATTCTTCCTTTGTAGTTGGCTACATTAAACTTAGTACGTCGGTGTGTAACGGTGAGACCGTCTCTCTATCCAAAGGAATAGAGTTGATGCAATTGTACCCAAGCTAGCAGATAAGCACAGACTGAATTGGATTTATGCCGGAAGGAAAGAGCAGTTACATGGAACAAAGATCAAGAACATAAATCTCATCTTTGAATTCTTTCTCACCTTCCCTCGTCTGTATCATACATTCAAAACTAGATAGTCGACTCGGACAAGATACTAATGCCATTCCTTGAGGATTTGATACTCTGGAATACTCTTGAGTGAAAGCTACAGCGGTATCCATGCGCTTGTGGATTAACTTCTGTTTGGCATAAGAGCCACCAACAAGCTTTCTGGCACCGTTGACGGGTAACGGTAATCGTATGTTGTCTGAACCCGGTAATTTAGAAAATATTTTCTCTATTTTGCCATGGAGGCTAACTTTTTGAGAGTGTGGCTCCCCAGAGTGACATCCTGGAGCCACCTCAACCTTCAAAATCTATCACCGTACCCTTTTTTGGAGCTCTGCCATTAGCTCATTCTTTTGGTCCAAAAATCAATCTTTTTTGGCCTAAGTGGCAAGAATCCTTACCTCCATATCAGATACTTCGAGCAGCTGTGTTCAACTGTATGAATTCATGGATTTCTCCCAGAAGTTATGAAATGGAAGCTATTCATGTTCTCATTACAAGGAGAGGCCAAGAAGTGGTATTATCGGCATGTGAGTACAGTGAAAGGAGAGTGGGATTTGTTAAAAGGATTATTTTGCCGGGTTAATTTTCCATTGAAGAAAATTCTGGAGATTAGAAAGGAAGTTTTGTCGTTCAAGCAGTCTCAGCGAGAAGCTCTGGCAGCAGCATGGGAGAGATTCCTATCCTATTCTTAGATGGACCAAACCTTGGTTTTCTAGATTTCATGATCCTACAAAACTTCTTCGGTGGATTATTGCCACGAAGTGCATGTTTCCTGGACATGGCAGCCAGAGGAGCCTTCATCCACAAAACCGTTGAAGAAGCTAGAGAGATCCTAGCTTGGGTTTCTGACGGTCTTACTGCCAGGATCCTGGCCAAGACACCTGATGAACCGTCATCACCAACACTCCCACAATCTTCTACTGAGCTCCATCGGCCCTGGAGCCCTTCCAAAAACACCAAACCTTTTGAACCAATTCCTATAGACCCCACTGTCTTTGAAGAAGACTCTCCACCAATCCCATATGATCCACTCGAAGCCTACATCTAGCAGAGGATGGAAATGCCAACAAATTGCTAGTGGAAAGGAGGGGAGGGTCATAGTCTAGAAAGCTTGAGGAAGAAGACCCGGAAGCTGACACGCTGAGGGAGTGCAACCTTAAAAGGCTATTAGCAATCCTCGGTAGGGAATGGACAGAAGAAACTCAAGTTGACCCCAACAACAACATTAGAGTTAACTTGGATGCAACTATCGTGCCCTGTTCCATTCCAGTTCTTGGGAATCTATCAGCCCTATATGACCCCCATGCTCAAGTGAACATTCTTTCGAGGACCGCTCTTGAGCAAAGTTTTCTGAGAGCTAAACTTCTTCCCTCCCGACAGCAGCTTTGACTAGAGAAAGGAAACTATATCCAGACTTACAGAATTCTGGAGATGGCCAAAGTTGAAGTCGAAGGGCAAGCATTATGCCTTGACTTCCACACGTCTTCAACATATACAACCTTGGCTGAGACTTCGTGCTCATTGGACAGCCCATCAAGAAGCTAGTTCAAGTAGTGCCAGTTCTTGGGGTAGAAAAGCTGGATCTCAATTTGGGAAAAGAAGTAGTGGAAATTAATTTCTAGAGATCTTGTAACTCGATCACCGAGGCAGAGCTAGTTACTGACCCTCTCGAGGAATTAGTCCATGCATCATTCTCCCGGGAGGAGGAACAAGACAGTCATGATTTCGAAGAAGAAGAGGAGGAAAACCAGGAAATTGAGAACCTTGATAAGAGGGAGGCACCTACTCCCTCTCCTATTGAGCTCAAACAATTACCTCTAGGTCTGAGATACGAGTTCCTTAATGGAGATCAGAATACCCCGGTGATTATCAGTGATAAGTTATCCGAGAAAGAGACTGGCCAGTTATTAAGCATCTTGGTTAAGTATCAGTCAATTATTGGATACTCTACCAAGGATCTAAAGGGGATCAGTCCAACATTGTGTACTCATAGCATAAATCATCCATAGAACATCAGAGAAGATTGAATAATGCTATGAGAGAAGTCATTAAGAAGGAGGTGCTAAAACTACTTCATGTCGAGACTATCTACCCAATCAGATAGTCGTCCCTAAGGAGGAATGACAGTTGTGCAGAATGAGAAGAATGAATTAATCCCTCAGCGCACTGTCACCGGATGGAGAATGTGTGTGGATTACCGGAAGCTGAACAAGGCTACCCAGAAAGACCATTTTCTCTTACCATTCTCAAACTCTTACGGATACGAGTACATCCTTGGGGTCGTAGACTGTCTCCAAGTGGGTTGAAGCAATGCCATGCCGAGCAGCATATTCAAAGCACTCGAGGAAGATGTTCTGAGAGGTGATCTTTACTCGTTACGAAGTACCCTGAGTAGTCATCGGTGATGGAGGATCTCACTTAATCGACAAGATCTTCCGACAGGTCTTATAATCCTTGGGGGTTGATCATAGAGTGGCAACAGCTTATCACCCACAGACCAGCAGGCAAGCTGAGACCTCCAATAAGCAGATCAAGAATATCCTTTCGAAAACAGTGGATGAGGTGGGAGATTTGAAGGCCATGGGCCCCGGGTACCTCAAGGAAGGCAATTATGGCCACTCGAATAGAGGGTGGGCCAGCCCATACAATTAGGGATAGAGTAGGACTCAGCTTCATGTTACCTTGCATGACAAGGAAAGTGATATAATCCTAGCCGGACTTTCTAATAACTGATAAGGAATACCCTTGGTCGTATCTGACTGGGTTTCCTACCCTGTAATCCTCATCCCTCCAATATATAAGGAGGGGTAGGGAGCCCCATAGGGTAAATAATAAATCTCACCAGAGAAACTGCAAAAGCAGTACACAACAACTAGAAGTAGGGTATTACCTCACACTGAGGGCCTAAACCAGGATTAACGTTCATGTTCTGTCAAATCCATCAAGTTTAGATCCGACGAGTTGCTGATACAAAACATCGATAGGAGAGCATGGAAATTTAAGCTCCCCGACGCTCTGTGGCATACCGAACTGCCTTCAAAACTCCAATTGGGATGACACCGAGCTCACTGGTATACGGAAAAACATGTCACCTCCCAATCGAGATGGAACACCGAACTCACTGGGCTATCAAGAAGATGAAACTCAACCTCAAGACAGCTGGGTTGAAAAGATAAATGCAACTGAGCGAGCTTGAGGAATGGCGAGATAAAGCCTATCATAGTGCCAAGTTATACAAGGAAAGGACAAAGAGATGGCACGATAAGAGGATTAAACTGAAAGAGTTCAAACCAGGAGAGAAGGTTCTACTGTTCAACTCATGAGTCAAGTTATTTGGCCACAGGAAGCAGCGAAGCAAATGGAACAGGCCGTTCACCATGTAAGAAGCAAAGGACCATGGTGCAGTTGTCATTCAGGGAAACAAGACGCCTCCGTTTAAGGTAAATGGCCAACATCTTAAGCTCTTCTTAGAACCTGAAATTCCTAGGTTTGAAGTATTGGATGCAGCGGAATTTCATGATCTCCTAGAAGAAGATCTTTTGAAAAGGGCAACCCTGGTTGAAATCACCATTTAGGATGCCTCTTTCCCTTTGAAAATCCCCAAAATAATTTTCAAAATTTCTTTTTCCTCTTATCCCTTTTATTTCAAAATTTAGAGAGCATTGGGCTATAGCCCGAGAGCCAGACGGCCTATCCCTGTAGCCCGGCCGGTCCCTGCTCAGCCGACCTGACAACCAGGGCCGGCTGGTGCCCCCTTTCTTCTCAGACTCCCTCTGTCCTAATTGGGCCAGCCGGCCCAATCTGTAGCGCGGCCGGACCCCCGTCAATCTAGTTGAATCACTCGTTGGCATTCAAACTGTATGATAGAAAGGGGTGGAAGACGTTGTCATAGGCAATTTAATTTGCCTGGCTGGCCTCCAATTTCACCCCAGTTGGATCTCTTCTACCTCCAACTTTCTCTTCTCCACTACAATTCTCATGGATGTGCCTAGATCCTCCTGGAACCCACCGGCGCAACGCCCTTCGGTCAAGCACAATGGCCACAGCCACACACTAAGTGTGGGGAACGGGCATGCTAGGTGGGTACCTAGCCAGCCACACTATGGTGGCCTAGTCGGACTCACCTCGGCTGGCCTCGCACCGCACCGGTCAGCCTCCCCAACGAGGGACGCAAACTCCTTGGTTCTGCGCAAGGCTATCACCAAGGGAAAGTCCATAGTCGTCCCTTCCTCCTAGCCTGCCATGGGCATGCTCTCCCCTTGGGCAAGGTCAGCAAGGAGACTCGACCTCTCAGTTGACATTCTGACACCAACCCCGAGGGAGGAGATGGTGCGCCAGTATGGTGGTGCCCAGATGGAGGAGGCATGCCAATTGGTGGCCTTTGAACAGGACATGCCAATTTGGGCATAGTCTCCGTACTACACACCCAAAACGCCGCCGCACCAGATCCCCAAGGACATTCAAGGCTATACAACACTTCATCGCCAAGGGTGCACCAGATCATTGGGAGGCCGACCGGTGTGTTGCCGAGGCTGCCAACACTTATGATGCCATGCCCATTTATGAGCAATAAAATATAAGAAAGAGCATGGAGTGCATCCAAGGTGCTACAAGGCTACAACACTTCATCGCCAATACCAGAGTTCAAAAACAAAACTGGGGAATGCCGTTGATTCAGTTCAGTATCATGGTTTCTTTTTTTATTGTATTGAAGCCATTGAACAAAAGATGGGTAGAAGGATTGCGGAAGACAGTGAAATTCGGCAGGTTGGGGTGGTTTTCAGGCAAGATCGCAGTTTCCTGATGGATTGCCAACCACTTAACGAGAAGTCCCATGATGAAGAATCACATTTCACTATAGAGTGAGTAAGCGCTGCTATGAAGGCAGCACCGGAGGGATGAGATAAAGTGGAAATAGTGTATGGTTTGAGTACAATTAATTCGTTTCTTACGCGTGTTCCTATGTCTGAATGACGAAGTAAAGCCACACGAAGTGGCTCGCTATTGCAAGCCGTAGTCACTAACAACACCGATTTGGAGAGGTTGACCTTCCTTGGTAAAGAGCTTCATTAGTACCTTTAATAATAGCAATGGCAGCGGCTTCGGATATAGGAAAATGAGGGGGGCATCATCTGCATAGAGAAGACATGGCTTAATGCCATGGAGAGGTGATCTCAGCAATCCCGTTGTGCTAATTCTTTCAAGATCAGATTCAGGTAAAGTAAGAAATCCATCACAAGAATGAGCAAGTAGTGAGCAAGTACTGGGAAAGCAGGTCTTCCAGCCGTAGACCTCTTACTTTTCTTCTGGCTTATTAACTTGTCTTTCCGCTTTGTCACTCTTGTATTCTGAATAGGAATCAGCAAGCAGGTACAACCACCCTTGAAAAATCGAACTTCCCTCCTTACCTTAGTGTCTTTTACCTAACCTACTCGCCCGCCGAGCTTTTTTTATATTGGTTATTGGCTTTTTGACTCAAGTTAGAGCTTTTCTTTCCTGGCTTTTTCACTCGAGTTGTTTAATTGTTCGCTTGGCTTTAGCTCATTTTTTTTGTCCATTTCTTCTCTTTACAGATCCCCTCAAAGTAGGAAGAAGAATGGCAATGAAAAATAATAGCAATAGTCGTCTCGTAGGTGCAGGTGCTGGTGAAAGAATAGCTTATGGGGCTGGAGTCAAAGGAGCTCATAGACATAGAAATCATAATAGAAAGAGCAGGCCTGCGAGCAGTGAGTGCCCTTTGTAAGTTGCGCGCCTGTCAAACCATAGGCGCCTTACCGCCCCCTTTCTTTTTTGAATTAGATAGAAGGGGATGGGGGGATGAAAGATAAAGAAAGAGATTAGGGGGCTTTATTTATGATCGGAGAAAAGGAAGGGCGTGGTTGATGTGAAGGGGAGATGACCGGCCTAATTCACATCTGAAATCGCCAACATGAACACAAACGAAATCGTCGAATTTCATATAGAAAGAAAAGGAACCACTTCTATTCTCTTTTCTTAGGTATATGAAGAATTGCTTTTTGGTCCCTTTCGTCCAGTGGTTAGGATATCGTCTTTTCATGTCGAAGACATGGGTTCGATTCCTATAAGGGATAGTACTTATTCTCGTTCGCAGTATCATTGCTGAGTGATTGCTCGCTATCTGGCTTGGAAAGGTGGTCCGGAGCTTTCGGAGAAGGCCGAAAATATATTTATCCTTTGAATTACTCTGACATTCCATGTTTCTCATGTTTTCTGCACTGAGAAAAAAAAATCAATATGTCCATAAATTTAGATGATTTGATTAATTGTTTGCACAAAGAGTACACGTTTAAGTATTCAAAAATTGTGCATAAAATCAAGCAAGAAAACAGATGCGCGTGCTCTAGCTTTCGCGCTAGTGTGCTCAATCCGTTGCTTGTTTGGATAAGAGTTCATAAAAGGCGCTAGCCATTTTCAAGGTCAGGAAGGGAAAGGAAAGAGCTGGGTTTCTAACAAACACGGAAACGTTTCCTTTTTCATTTTTCACTTTGATTTTGATAGGAAATTGTTTGTATTCATCGCATTGATTTTAAAAGTTTGAACTTTGTGCCGAGCTATGTGCCTATGGTTGACCTTTATGAAGATCGATTCATCTGGGTCCATCACAATACATTGCGTATCATGCATTTTTCCTCCTCCTTCCATACTGTGCTGTGCACAAGGCCTTTGGCTACTAAATTTCTTGTATTTTGCTACCAGTGTGATCCGAAAAACTTTTATTTCAAATGATGAAAGCATATAAAGTATCGCCCACGTGATTGATGCAGAAGGCTTTCTTATAAAACACAATGGAAAAACCAGAAATGAACAACTGGGCTGTCAACATGTCTAGTTTTGCTATGATAACAGACCATATAGTAATGATCGCTTAGCATGTTACCGGAGATCTAGTACTTTCCGGATTAATACCAAATCTACCATAGCAACGTCACCACTTTTCTTAGCTTCTTGTCTGCAGGGCAGACACAAAGCTTTCGAAAGGACTACTCATCTTCTCAAACAAGTAACCCCTGAGTGGTATAATCTGATAACCCAAATCGCGGGCATACTTCATCTCTTCACTAACCCAAGGAAACTACTTTCTGGGTATCTACTGTAATAGGTAGAGGGCGCGGTATAGGAAAGGAGTGGATCAAAAGTATCTGCACAGAAGGAAGAGGAACAAAGGAAGGCGACAAGAAGGCCAAGCATGCTCGATGAGTCAACTCTTTACAAAGAAAAAATAGATGCCAACAGCACATGAATTGCAAGAATGCGGTTAGTGATTGATTGTGAAAGCAACAATTGAATAGAAAAATAAGTCAAAGTGAGAAAATGTTGGAATAAAGGGTCTTGGCATGTAGTCTAGTCCAACCACAACAATAGGGATTGAAATGAAAAGTGTTTGCACCCACCTCACCAACCATCTTGTCCCGATACATACCTTCCGCTAGCAAGAGATCATGGTCAGTTCTTTGTACAGCCCATGCTATGATATTTGTCGAGAAGAAAAGAATGGCAGCCGTGTTATCACAGTAGATCACGGTTGTCTCATATGCATGCTTAGTCACATCAAGACAGAGAAGGTAATTTCTCAGCCATATTGCTTCTTGAACTGCAGCCGTGCATGTAGACAAAGAGAAACAATCTTCTTTCTTACTGCACCAAGATATTGAGCCTCCTTCAAGGATAAACATATACCCTTGCCTTTTTTCCATCTTTTTCAGCAGATCCTTGCAGCATCCAACTAAATGAAAACTACCACGTAGCATAACGAAGGAGACTCTTTACTACCATCCAATGAAAAATTCCGGGATTGCTTAGTATCGACTCATCATACACATCTTCTACCTCATCACTGTCATGCCATAATTGCTCCTCAAGGATATCATCAACAGAACCAACCTTTTGTAGGTAGCAAAACATCTCACTCAGTAACTAAATTAGAGTTCTATCTTTTACGTTTGTGTTATCTTTTGCATTTATGTTTTGATCCGACATTAGATCTGGGTTATTGTTCACTGACTATATCTTAGACCATTGCGATCTCTTTCTTTCACTTGGTTTTTCTTCCTTCCCTTCGGTGCTCCTTAACTCGGAGATACTTCTTCGGTACTACTTGGCTACTACTTGAACAGATGGGTTTAGTCCCTTCCTTCGGGCAACGTTTTCTCCAGGTACCACCGGGTTGAACGAATTCCCTTACTATTAGGACATAGTGTTTGGTACGACTTAAGGCTACTGGATTTACTTTCTTTAATGTTGCATCTGCTTTCAACTATTTCATAGCCTCCCGTCCCGAACAAACGTCGAGAGCAGGGTGTTGAGCCAAAAAGTAAAATCCATAGAGTTGGGGACTAAAGAGATTCTTTTTTGACAGCCAACCATGAAGAGAAGAGAGTCTCAGAGTAGATTCGGTAATGTTGAGTCGATCTAGTATGGAAAATTCCTCACTGTGCGCTCGCCTTTTGCCTACTTCTGCTTCATCTGTAGATCGGATTCCATCCCTAGAGTTCTTACTTATAGGCTTTATAGCCAAGCAGTACAATAGAACAGCTGCTTCTTCTAAAGCGGATTAGAGTGCGACGACCAAAGCTATGGAGCAGCCTCTACCGCTTTCCCTACTGTTCTGGTTGAACTAGGGCTTGTTGACAGAGCAGATATCAAAAGCCTATGTTATCTCATTTTCAGGGACCAAGCAAGGGATGAGCGCCCTCTGATCTAATGACCAAACAAGCAACGGCCCTTGTTACTAGAAATATGAAGCGTGCTAGCGCACCTTCCTATTAACCAATTCACCAATTTTAAGATTTGTAAACAAAGATAATAGGAGCCGAAGTCAATCCCTTAAAACACTCCTCCCCGAGGGGACGTTATCGGTCACTTTGTTCCCTTGTTTACTGAACTCTTTTCAGGACATAGGTCTACCGTTGCAAACTCATCTGCTTGTAAATTCATTGTGTAAAATAGCTCGTAAATTCATTGTGCCAGAATTGATCACTGATCAGGTGTGATCAGTCTCATTTGTCTAAGAGACTGATCCGGTGTGATGAGTCTCATCCGTGTAATATTTTGGAATTCCTCTTCCAATTGGTCCCGGAATGGGCATTATGGCAAAGAACAAGAAGAAAAAGAAAGAAGGAATTTGTCCAATAGTAACAAATGGTGCCTCCACAGGTTGACATCCGATCCAACCTAGTAGTAAGCAATCCGCCAAAAGCAACCAAAATATTCCTTGGTGAATCAGTCGAAAACTTGAACTACACACATAAATTTCTTTAAAAAAAGGTAAAGCCAAGAGAGAGATAAAAACAGGTGCTATTGCGGCTACACCTCCCGCTTTGTCAGGTATACTGTGAAGAATGGCATGGATCGGTAGGAAACACATTCCGCACAATATGAGGCGGGGTGGGCATCGATTAGCAGGTATACAATTGTCGGGATGCCCCAAAACATTAGGAGCAAAAAAAATCCAAATGGAAGAAAAGATAGTAGAAGCTACTTGACCTACAAGATCCTTTACATAAAAATAAGGGTAAGAAGCTATTTTATCCACCTCAAAATGTACACCCAATGGATTATTTGATCCATATTGATGCAATGCAGCCAGATGAAGAAGACTGGAGCCTACTAAAATAAGGGGGAGTAAATGATGGAGATTAAAAAAAGATTTAAGGTGGCATTGTCCACGGAGAAACCACCCCAAAGCCAAGTCACTATGGTATCTCCTACTACTGGTATGGTGCTAGCTAAGCTTGTAATTACTGTTGCTCTCCAAAAGCTCATCTGACCCTAAGGTGGTACGTATCCTATAAAAGCTGTCACAATCATTAATAGGAATATGACAACTCCGAGACACCAAACAAATTCCCTAGGACTGCTATAACTCGCATGATATAGACCACGAAAAATATGAAGGTGAACCACAATGAGAAACATACTTGCCCCATTAGCATGCATATAACGGAGGAGCCAGCCCCCTTCAACATCTCTCATAATGTGTCCTATGCTGTTGAAAGCTAGATCCACATGAGGTGTGTGATGCATAGCTAAAAAAACGCCAGTCACTATCTAAATGACTAAACAAATACCTGCTAACAAACCGAACCCCCACCAATAACTAAGATTGCTCGGAGTTGGATAATCTATCAAATGCTGGTTAAGTGTGGAGTATATAGAATGTTTAAGAAGAGAGAATTGTTGGTTCCTTATAGTCATTTCTCTTTTCTATCGTGACAACTCCTCTTCCCCCTTATTTACCCCCTTGCCTTGATGGAAATTGGCTTCGCTGCACCCTAAACAAGAAAAAAGCTGCATGAGAAGATTCATGCCATTTTGGCGAGAGGGAGGCAGTGAATCACCTGGGCTACAGATTTGTCGGTTAGTTGATTCTCAAAATAAGGTCATTCGGAAAAAAAACTGTTGGTTTCTTAAGGCTTCAAACTAACGACTAGTCATTAAGAAACCCATGAAATATATGTCTATTTTTTACCTTTCATGAAGAAGTTTTGCCTGCGTGCAAACTACCTAGCCCTTTTCAAAAGAACGTCGATTTCCATCTCAACAAAGAAAAAACTCAAAATAAATGAAAGCAAGATTGCTTGTTGTCCTATTACTCTTTTTGCCTGCCTTGTGGAGCTTGGAAAGGAGAGAATTTTCATAAAAGGGAAACTTTTATTGACAAGAGAGAGAGTCAATATGATATTGGCGCGGGTTCTACCAACGAAAGAAAGAAGTTTTTTATTGGTCTTTTTCATGCAGGACCCTCTCTGGTTCGGGGTTTCGATAACTTCTTCAGCTTTCATTTTCAATACTGATCGTGAAACACCATGAGCAGCAAGATGTTGAGGTCCGGAATTCGAAGTGAAATTCTTGATTTGCCCGTTCCTAGTCGTCATGGGAAAGAAATAAAAAAGAGATTATTCCATTTTGGTAGCATTTTTGGGTATTGTACTTACATCAATAAAGTGCACTCACTTCTTTGCACTTTGATTGACAAGTACACCATGGTTTTGGCTGACAATGTGGATGGCGGAGACGATCTTGATCTTATTGTTACTACTATGAACGGCAATGTCTTTAGCTTTTCCACTCCCTCACCACACCAACCACTGTGTGATACTGAACACCCACACAATCTCGATTTGACACAGCAACACTTTCCATGGGGACCAACGGAACAAACCAACTACAACACGTAGTTGTCTATTTGTTAGGCAGGTGACTTGAACATAGATTCTTTGACCCAGGTGATCAGGACTTGTACAAGTATCTGACGTGATTAGGCGGGGACAGGATTCGAGCCTGCAGTCTTCAGGTCATGAGCCTGATGAGTCGACTAATTCCTCTACCCCGCTTCTTCCCCTGATCTTTCTTTCCCACCGGGGTTCACCTTGCTTGCTTGGCCGGGATAGAACTAGCGTTTAGGTTCCTTGTGGCTAGGCACAGATGTTGGAGCTCCTGATGACTGGTATGAACTTGCTGAAAGCATGAGCGTAGAAGCGAAAGAAGAAGCGAGGGGATTCCAAGTGAAAGAACAAGGGATGACCGCTTTGTTGCTAAAGCGCATACGTTTTCTTGCTTGATTTTTATACGATTTTCTGAAGTGATCTATACAACTAAGTAGAAAAGGACAGACGAGTGTGGATACACATGGTATAGGGATGCTCGTCTTGCTGTAAGTTATTGACCAGTACCAAATGTTACAACCTTCAATTCAAGTTACAAAACCATGAATTTGAAACAGAAGTTAGTGTGCTTTATGTACAATGTTATGATCTTATTTTAGGCATTGACTGGTTGTCAAGTTTTGCTCAAATCACAGTTGACTAGAGTAAAGGAATGCTGAAACTCAAGCATAAAGGCAAGCACGTGATCTTACAAGTGCAATATGTCACAGCTGAACTGAAGGTGTGCCAGGGAACAGTTGACTTGCACAAGGAAAAGAAGAAAGACGAGTCTTTGCTTTGGCAAAAAGAGAAGAAGCTCTTCTTGCCCTTATGGGAGTGGAAGCTTCAGTGTAAGCAAAAGCTAGACTAGAAGAGAGATTCATCCTAGGCTTTGCTTGTAGTATGGCATCCCTTCTCAAACATAGGAAAGTTCAATGTCTTAAAGACATAGAATTGAAAGAGTGAGTAATCAGCATGAAATCCCGTCCCCTTGTAAATTCGATTAGACGACCGCTTCGCCATGTACATAAGAGGAAGTCCAAGAACTTCTTCAACGATTTCAGAATACGGCCGCCAGTGACTTTCTTATTGCTAGGTATGGTATTGGCTCGAGTCAACTACACAGCATAAATCTCTCTTTGATGACGAACGAAGTCAAAACACGAATAGCCTTGAAAAACAAGTGTTTTCCCACACCTTTTCTAAATTTACTTAAGAACTTTTGGGCGAAGGATACACTGGAAAAGAAGAGGAGCCTTTGTTCGTTTGGCGTTCGTTGGGGATTCATTGCTCGTTCTGCGATTAGATTCATTGCTCGTCGATCTGGTTTAGTAAAAAGGTTTTTTTTTGAAAACCAGATTCATGCCCAGAAGAGGATCCTCTATCTGCTCTCGAAGCAGTCGTCAGCCTAAGCTCAGGTTTTAAATTCTTAGGTTGAGCCGACCCCTTTTTTGCAATAGAATCCCAAGAAAATGGACTAAACCATGAAAGTGGCACAAACCAGGATATCCTATTGTTTGGAAAAACCCATTACACAATCCCAGGAACAGAGTGTAGAAGGTATGAGTTTGACACTTGCTTAGCACATAAGCTTTAAGGAGGAGAAGAATAGCTGGCATTCCCTCTTTGCTTTAGGCACAGTCGATCAAGGGGATGACGGAAAATGGCAGAGAATGTAGAAGATAGCCACAGACAAACGCTTTCACCAAAGAAGGTTATGGCAGAATAAGCTATGAGGTTTGGATTGCACAAAGCACAAAAATGCCTTTCTATTTTACACTATAATACAAGGATCTGGTGAATACACCCGCTTCATTGGCCAGGAATGAGAGCTGGTGCTCTACAGGGGATGTTTGAAGGACATATCTAACTAATATAGACTCCGCTGCTATTGAATCCCCTCCCCTTAAATCCAAGCCAAGTGGGAAGGAAGGAACTGTTTTCAGGAATTGAATCAATAACAAGGGGTCATATAGCCTTTAGCCTCTCTTCCCAAAACAAGCTAAGGAAAAGATCAATCTATTGCCTCCCCTCTGGCCACGAGTAGATATTTTGCATTGAATAGTGTCAAACCCAAGCAATAGTAAAGAAGAAAAACTCCGGACTAGGCAAAAAAACAAGGGCAATAAAGCCTTCAATCGGCATCAAAACTGGGCTCTCCTCAGCACTGGAAAAAGGCCCTTAAATTTTTCTGGCTTGTTATCCTCTATTGTCCTCTACCATCTAAGGTTCGTTCTCTGGTCTGGTCTGGTCTATCATATGCTAAGATTACTAAACTACAAATATATAAAGAATATATAATGGGGTTATGCAACAGTTGGAAGCTGTTGCATTACCTATAGGCCTGCGGTGTTACCACCTACTTGCCTATAGGGATTGACGATCAGAGATGCCTAAAGTCTTATGGTCTCAGGCCTTAGAGAACAACGAATGCTCTCCTACACCTCCTTTTGCAAGGGAAAGTGTAATCAAAGGGTAAAGAGAAATCACATCTTTACACCCAACTAGTTAGGACTCTCCAAAAACTGGAGGCATCCAATTAAGTCCTCTCTGTCCAACATAGTCATAGCCTTTCCAGAGCAAACCAAACTTCATCAATACTAGATCAGTCTGATTTACTTTCCATCCGGTTATAACTACAGGTGGATCGAGAGCTCGTGCAAGTAGCACAAGGGGATCAGTACCCATGTCCAAGTCCATATTCAACATCCAATACCATTTCAAGTATTGGAGCCACTTTTGCATCTGATTCCTCTATAGCAAGTGTTCCATAAAACACTGTGTGCTGAAGTTGTTTCATCGCCCGAGGCGATCAAATCCTCAGGTAATGGGACCAAGCAACGTGGCCTCACCTTATGCCCTATTAGACTGAAGTTTCTATTTACTTGCGTCGGGTTCTTACTTCTTTCCTACTGAATTAATATATGAAAGACGTCAGGCAGATACTACCCTTGCTATTGTTTCCAATTGAATGAGAGTCTATAATTGCTATTAACTGATCAATTAGAGTAGTGAACCGTGGAACCTTATTGATTCACTCCTCGCATACTTAACTACACGTTTTCTCTTTGCAACCATGGGGAGCTACACCACGCTGCTCTCCTGCCACTAAGCTTGCTACCCCTTTGATTTCTACCAATGAACCTTCCCTAAAGACATGTATTTCTCCTTCCAATTCACCTTCCCCAGCAGAGTATTCAACCAATCCATTCCTAGCACCATGTCATAGGCAACCAGTGGCAACAGCCTCAGTTTAACTTCAAATTCCACTCCTTGCACCTTACGGGAATGGTAGTAGGGTTGTCGAACCATCGTAGTGAGCGGGGTGTGTTGACAGCTTTCACATGGGCAGGACTACGTGTTAAAGTCAATGGCAACGAAGACAGGCTTATCAGGAAGAGGGGGGGTAGTATGAGTAGGAGGTTTGATTGATTTCATTCCTGAGTCTTCTTTCTTGCATTCCATCGTTACTTGCGGTGCAATCTAGAAGTCTCAAAGCGAGAACTGATTTCACTTCTTCCACCGAGGCTTGAGGGCTTCACCCATTTTATAACCCCAGAATCCCAGCGGTAAATCATTACTTTATCCGTTTCTGTGCTCATGAGAACTAACAACAGATCGTCACCAGCGTCTGCAAGTACACAAAGGAACTGCTGAGTTATGTAAAAGCCGATTTCATCCCTTGGTCATTATGGGACAGCGTCATAGTCTACATTAAGAACAGTGAATTTCATCTCAGGAACGAGATCTATAGTGGCAAGGCGGTAACCGCATAGCATAAAGAACTCCCTAAGAGCATGGAGTGAATATCCTACTCATCATCCTTGAATTGGTAGCCAGCCTAAGCATTGCCGTGTACTTTGCAATATCTGAATGTGGGTCCGTTCAGTTGGAACACGACTTCGAAGTGTTCTGACGAAGGTGGAGATAAGATTACTCAAATGATATAACGCGGAAAAATAAAAGGAATGAATGAAGTTGGGATCAGAAATTGGTTGCATTGGTGGTGTGGGTAACCAAAGCAGGAGATAGGAGTGTTTGTTCTACTAAAGAAAGGAAGGTATTCGTCGTAGGATTGAGCTGAGCCAAGTATGTCACATCACATAGCTTGCAAGCCCAGGTGATTTCTGCATTACCAATCGAGCCGAGGAACCAACTTAGTAAAGAATAACCTACTTGTTTTGTTATGCTATAGCCACCTAATAAAGGGAAGATTCCTATCATCAGAAGAACTAGATTGAACTGTTTTCAGTTCTTGCTTTCCAACTGTAACTCCTTGATACACCACCTTTCTTACCCGGCTTTTTAATAGGGCTAGATTCGCTCTCTTCTTCTGCATCTTCTCTTCTTCCCAATTCCAGGAAGCCTTCTTGTCAAAAACGACATCTCTGTTGATTATGAGAAAACCTTGTTAAAATTTGTTGATGTTTTACACCAGCAATATGAATATGGGGCTACTCGTCGGATTGAAACTCGGTGGATTGCAAAGGAACACGAAGAGTTTATACTGGTTCAGGCCCTCGATATAAGGTAATACCCTACGTCTAGTTGTGGCGTATTTCTTTTGAGGATTCTTTTGAACTTGCTCTCATGGGGCGCCATGCCTCCCCTTATATACTGGGGTTACAAAGTAGGATTCCCAGCCGGACCATGACCAAGGGATCTCCCCTTAGATATACAACGTGCCCGACTAGGACTGTATTTTCCTTATCGTACAAGGCAAAGTCTGTCGGGAATTATCATATCCCTAATTACAAGGCTAGGCCCATCCTCTGTCCGAGTGGCCCATATGCTTGTCATGAGGTACCCGGGGCCCTGGCCTCCACAAAATTATATAGCCAATATCCTTTCGTGCCATCAGCATAACCAACAGCTCACTCTTGTCATCCCATTTTGATCTTTTCTTGGCTGGTACATGTGCATAGCAAACACAATCCAATACCTTCATGTGGCGGATTACCGGCTTCTCACCAAACCATTCTTCAAACGGTGTTCGGTTCAGAACTACCTTTGTCGGACTTCTATTCAGAATAGAAACTGCTGTATTAACAGCTTCTGCCCAAAAAGTATCAGGCATACCTTTCTCCTTAAGCATTGACTTCGCCATCTCGACTATGGTCCAGTTTTTTCTTTCAGTGACACCATTCTGTTGAGCACAGCATAATGTTGTCAACTGCCTTCGAATACCATGTTCTTGGCAAAATTTTTTGAAATCATCCAAGTAGAATTCCTCAGTCACTTCATAACACCTTCGTAGAACCTTGGAACTCCTCTCTTAAAATGTCCCATGCTTCCTTCGACTTCGTGGCACCAATAATTCAAGGAAACAAACTCTCTGCAACACCCTGCTGAATCAGAAACAGGGCTCTGGTGTCTCTCATCTGATCTTCTGCCAGAGTCTTCTTCTGCTCCAGCGTGAAAACTTGGTCAGCGGCTACTCGGTATAGCCGTTCTCAACCACATCCCACAATCCTTGTGATAGTAGCAGCATTCACATTTTTATCTTCCACATATCATAGTTTTCTCCCGCAAACACAGGAATCATCGACTACGCCATACTAGCACTAACACCTGAAGTCATCGAATCAAGTGGCTTCAAACTTCATGAACGTGACTCGCTACTTCGCTACACCTAACTCAAACCTAGGTCTCTAATACCAGTTGTTGGAGATAATGGAAGGAAGCAACAAAACAGAGAGAGGATCAAGTGTAATCTTAACTACATCTCAGCTCTTATACAAAAGCTTATGTTACAATACATGGTACCAGTCCAATTTATAGACTCTAGCAAACCGACACAAAGTCATTTTTGACTCAAGTAACAACTATTTTGATTTTGTTTACAGCTCATTCCTAGCTAAGACATGTGGATCTCCATACAAAATTTGACACGTCTTCTTATGTTTTACTGCCATTGACCATCTAGCACATAACCAGCTCATTGAGCTATTAGCAGTGTTGAAATCGTCTTTTTTCTCCTCAATTAAATGAATTAATAATCCAACACCTAGAACCAATCAGTGGACTTTGTCCCCAGAGACCAAAGAACAGCCGTATGAGAGTTGACCCACTTGCCATAACCTAAACTCTCCTATGAAAAACCAATACCCCACAGAATGGCCTATCTTTTGATTAGGGCCAACCAAGATTTGATAACCAAATAAACCACGACAGCATCCTGAAAAGTGAAGTGACGGTTCAAGTCCGTTATTATCTCAATCCTGAAAAGTGAAAGCCCTTGCTTGTTGTAGCGAGGAATCATGAAATTAGCCTATGAACTATGCTCAGCGCTGCTCTCTATTCTTTTCTTCGCTGGGTTAGGTTTCTGACGCTCATGTTCGTCTTTTAGCTAGCTTCTAGAGGTTGGTTGTTTAGGGTCTATTAGAGAGGAATCTTTTTTTTCTATGCCTTGTCAACTTGCTTGGAAAACAACATGCTCTTCCTTTCCAAAAATGTTTATAGACTAAAAAGGAACCTTTTATCTTGTGCAATCTGATGTGCGGGGACCAGCACCTACTACACCTACAATAGGTGGCAATATTTCATCTTATTTTTTTATGATTTTTCTACATTGATTTGACTTGGATTATCTTTTCAAACATCGCTCAGAGCTCATGAAACTTTACTTTGATTTGATTTAAAAAACAAAAATAGTTTTTTTTGCTACTAGAATGCTGCTGAGTACACAGATTCCTCTTTCCTTTCAAGGAACAGTGAACGTTTAAGGGAAGGATATAGGGGCGAAGCGGGTGCTAAGGTCCTCTTAAACTAAATATCTTTTTATCAAGCTATTATGATGCTCGTTTCTCTTCGGTTGGATTCCTCGTCATTAAAGGAAATTGTGCTTCTTCAGTTCTACATTAAAATTGTGGGTAGATTCTTAAGTTTTAAGCTGAGAAACTTGGTTTTGGGAACTTTGTGGGAGAAATCGGTTTATGACAAAGACTATGCTTTCAAACATGACACCCAGGGGAATGGAGGCTTTGCACATAGTTGCAAGACGTTGCTGCGGATCGATTCTTACTTGTATCAAACCGGAAGGAGGGCCTCGTCCCCCGAGGCGCTAAGCAACTTCCGCTATGCATTACTGCGCCCTCTAGGGGAAAATGGCGAAACTTTTGCTGACATCTTGGCAGAAATTAATGCTAACGGGATTCCAGGTGGTAGGCTCGTGTCGAGGATAGACATTCTGTGGCCTATTCACGGCTCAAGCATTTCTGCCCCCAGCCCCCTGGAGTAATTTGTCATTGATCCATTATTGGGTCTTGATATCGCTAACTTTTATTTCTCATTCACAAATGAATCCTTGTCTATGGGGTTAACTGTCGGTTTGGTGCTATTTCTTATTTATGTAGTTACAAAAAAGGGCGGGGGCAAGTGGTTTATGATTGAATCTCAGAGGCATTCTTATCATTTGGTAGATCCAAGTCCATGGCCTATTTCAGGTTCACTCGGAGCTTTGGCAACCACCATAGGAGGTGTGATGTACATGCACTCATTTCAAGGGGGTGCAACACTTCTCAGTTTGGGCCTAATATTTCTCCTTTATACCATGTTCATATGGGCGGGATATTCTACGTGAATCCACGTTGGAAGGGCATCATACAAAAGCTATACAATTAGGACCTCGATATGGTTCTATTCTCTTCATAGTCTCAGAGGTTATGTTCCTTTTTGCTTTTTTTTGTGTTTCTTCTCATTCTTCTTTAGCACCTACGGTAGAGATCGTAGGTATTTGGCCCCCAAAAGGGATTGGGGTTTTATATCCTTGGGAAATCCCTCTTCTTAATACCCCTATTCTCCCTTCATCCGGAGCTGTCGTAACTTGGGCTCATCATGCTATACTCGTGGGGAAGGAAAAACGAGCAGTTTACGCTTTAGTAGCAACCGTTTCACTGGCTCTAGTATCCACTGGCTTTCAAGGAATGGAATATTACCAAGCACCCTCCACTATTTCGGATAGTATTTACGGTTCTACCTTTTTCTTAGCAACTGACTTTCATGGTTTTCATGTGATTATAGGTACTCTTTTCTTGATCGGATGTGGTATTCGCCAATATCTTGGTCATTTGACCAAGAAGCATCATGTTGGCTTTGAAGCAGCTGCATGGTACTGGCATTTTGTAGACGTGGTTCGGTTATTTCCATTTGTCTCTATCTATTGGCGGGGAGGTATATGAAAGAAGTGGTGCGCCTGGGTGCCCGATCTTCCGATAGGTTCGATTTGGCGACGTGAAGACATTCACGTTTTGAGGCTTCCGATCAACGATCGTCACCTCGCAACCGCTACACCCACATGTCTAGTTGTTATCAACCACGCTCTCACATAGTCGACCTCACCACGAAGGTTTTATCCCTGCAAGCAATCGAAGAAACTCACAAGAACAAGGAAGAACGCAATCTGAATTGAAGATGGATGTTTAGCACACAAAGTTGGGGTTCCACAAACCGATCTAGACGGTGAAACTGCAATGGCAGAATAATCTAAGTAAAACCCGACTCTAAACGATGATGGCTACTGAATACATATGAGTTGGACGTCCTAGGGTTAACCCTAGAGCGCACACCCCTTAGGCTTAGCTCACGACACAATTACAAGGCCCAAGACCCAAAACAGACTCGGACTGGAAGAGGTACATGTCTTGTTGATAATACATAAGGTAGCTATGGTCATATCTAAGCTAGTGATGTCCTCATCATCCTCCCCTTTGATTGGAAAACCGTCCACAGTTTCATCTTGTCATTAAGCTTGATGAACATATCTTTATCTTTCACAACATAGGGTGACATCGTGTTGTGCATATGGTTGGATTTTGAACTTTTTAAACACGGAGAACACTTTGTAGTGTCGTGCAGCTCACAATACTCCCCTTCTTGCAAACCAATCTGCAACTCATTTAAACAACTAGAGGAACTAGATAGAGAATTATTTATACTCATGCGGTCCTCTAGATAAGACATGTCATTATGAAAGGAGGTATATTAAAATTCGAACAAATGTATACTCTATGCACATTATATTCTCCTTTATTATCATAATTGCCAATAACATGAAAAATCACATGAGAAGGACATGCCAAATCAGATCTAGCAAATAATTTCTTCTCTAAACAATTGAGTGGACAAAGATCATCAAATTGAATATAGCCCCAAATATTTAAAGAAGATAGCCAATATATGCAGCACTGGGTCCTACAAAAACGCCTCATTCTACTCTTGGTTTCAATTCTCCTATTGGTATTACCGAGTCTTCCACTTCAACGTACGGATGAAAGCCCAGTAGGTCCACTCCGACTTAAAAAGAACCTTGCTTCAAACAAAGTAGTTCAAGATTGACATTGAAAAGCTTCCCCATGTCTATATCTGTCCAATGGACCAAGTTCAAAGGAAACGGCATCTCTACTGCATCACAAAACCAATCCAAGCCTAAAAAGGAGAGTTGCGGTTAACGATTCCAATAAATTGAGAAAGAAGCATGTTCTGAATGCCCAAAAGCGGATAAAGTATAGATGGAACCTATTCTCTAACCTTCTTTTTGTAGCAGATACTGTAAAAAGTTTACCTGCCTTGTAAGGCTTTTGTAGGATTAATCAAATTTGCTTTTTCTCGTTCTATCTCAGAGTATCCATTCATTCGATCTTGCTATCCGCTCTCAATTGAATCCCTTCTCTGTTGTTGTCGGAGATTAAACCCTCGACGGCGGGAAGTCGGGAGACCCCCCCTTTGAGGTTCGGCCAGGGGAGCTGTTTCTCAGGTGTACGAGGCGTTGGAGAAGACGAGAAACAATGGCACACAGAGGAGGCGAGAGGATTTATACAGGTTCAGGCCGCCGGAGCGTAATACCCTACGTCCTGTGTGTATGCTATGTGGGAGAATGTGTACGGTTGTGTTACAAGGTGTACCCGGGGAGCTCGGAAGCGTAACCGGGAGACTTGGGGAAGAAGAACAGTAAAGGTTGCCTTGTTGTCTATTGCTCGAGCTTGTGCTGCTCCCCCTCATCTGCGGCATGGATCCTCCTTTATAGAGCTCAGGGGAGTCCACAGTGCCGGTACACGGAGGGAGATATTTTCCGGTGAGCTCTCCTATGCGCCCCTCCGCCTGCGACGCCCACGCCGGAGTTGGTGGAGCGTCCCGTCGCCCCTGTCCGCCTGTGACACCCACGCCGGAGTTGGTGCAGCACGGCGGGTAGGTCGCCTCGGAGAGCAGCCGCTGCAGGCGGCTAAGTCGTGCGAATGTGACCGAGCATACTGTAGCTGCCAGAGCGTGGAAGGAAGGAGCTCTCTCAGTCAAAAAGTCTTCTGACTGCTCAGGGTCTCGTGCGGGTGGACAGGGGTGACGCGCCCTGTCACCACGCCGTCGGCTCACCATAAATGCGGTGGTTGGTGATGGCCAGCTCGAGCCGGCTCCGCGCCCGGGCGTCGCGCGCGTGAGCACCGAGGCCGAGCGTCCCGGCCCCGGGCAGCGCCCGCAGCCTCAGGCGCTTAGAGAATAACCAGCGATGGCCAGTTGTTTTTTGCACAGAAAGTGGGCCCCGGGGGGCTGATATGGCCGAAGGCCCTTGTGTTCCCGAGAATGTGGGACCCCCATTCCGTTTCGCCGACAGCGGCCCCTGGGCCTGTTGCTCGACCGGGGCTTAATCCGGGCAGGAACAGGGCCATATCTCGGGGAAACGAAAAGGCGCGGGGCCCACCAGGCTTAGCAGGGAACGAGGCGACGCCGTCGTAATTGCGCGGGATAAGACGTGGCGAGGGGAGATCTTCCACTTCCGGTCCGCCAATCGAGGGCCGTAATGGCGGAGTCGAAGGGGCGCTCCACGGGTTCTCCGAGACTATAAGCAGCAGCGGACGGTAGCCGGCTCCTCCCATTGCTGAGTTGGGACTGCCATTGCTTAAGCTGTTTCTTGCGCCCAGAGCTCAGGCTTCCCGCCCGCGCGCGCTTCTCCCTGCTTGGCTCTTCCTTCTCCGCTCCCGTCGCCGTATTCACGATGCCGCGCGCCGGCCGCGTGGTACGGCCGCTGGACGGCGGGGCGGTTCCGCCGTCGCGCCTGAATGACGACGCTGGGATGGAGCGGGTGAAGAGGATGATGCCGGCCGCCACGCGGTGGAGGGCGGCCCCGGAGGTGCGCCCTGGCGAGTCGAGGCCGGCGCCGCGAGGGGCCAACGAAGTAGTGTACTTCGTCGACTACGCGGTCGGCGGGCTTGTTCCGCCGTTCTCCGATTTCTTTTTCCAGGTGCTGGAGACGTACGAGGTGCAAATGATGCATCTGACCCCCAACGCCGTGATGGTGCTGGGGATTGTCGCGCACTTGTGCGAGATGTTTGTGGGTGTGATGCCCTCGGTGGATCTTTTCCGGCGTTACTTCATCATGAAGAGCGCGCCGAAGAACAAGGCCACCGACCTGCCGGAGCGGGTAGGTTGTGTGTACTTCCACGGCCGCCCCGGCGTCGAGTTCATCCCGATGGCGCTGCGAAACAAATGGGATTTATGGCGCCAGAACTGGGTTTACATCAGCGTTGATGCCAACGACCGGCTCCGGCTGCCGACCGAGGCGGCCCAGAAGGTGAAGAGCTGGACCGAGCCACCGCCGGAAGACGCGCGGTTGGCGCCAGTGTTGGCGCGCGTCGCTGGCCTGGCGGCGGCGGGGTTAAATGCGTACATGGTCGTCGGTGACTTCCTCAGCCGGCGACTGGCGCCGCTTCACAGGAGGCCCCGGGCCTGTTGGCTGTACACTGGGTCCCAGGATCTCTCCAGGACCCATCCCGACGACCTGAGTAAGGCGACGATGGGCCTGTTAATGGCGTCGGCGCTGGAAGGAGGGGGCGCGGCGGACCGCGCGCTCCCGAGCGGCGTGACGCCGCTTTGCAGCGACCGCGGTCAGGTGAGGATCCAGAAGGATCTCCCGCGATTCGACGCCGTGGGCATCGTTGTTTCACAGATCACCCCCAAGATCGTCGAGGTACCCGACGTCTCGGAGGGAGCAGATGTGCCGGCTGAAGCGCCGGTGCCGTCGAAGAAGGAGGGGAAGCGACCGGCGGGGCCCGATCCAGGACTCGCGGCGGCCAAGAAGGCGAAGGTCGTTGCTCCGGTGACCGTCATCCCGGCCGCTACCTCTCCGAGCCGCGCGGAGCCCGGGAGGACCGGGACTGCCATGGCGGCCACCGCTTGCGTGGCGCCGGCAGGCGTTGCTCGGCCGTGGCCCCCAGAGCCACGGGAGGCGACTCCGGCCCCCGGGGCCGGGTCAACGGAGGTCCCGGACGCGGGGGGCATCATTGAGCTGGCGTCGGAAACGCCAGAAGCACCGGCCACCGTCGCCGTCTCGGGCGCGCCGGTAGGGAAGACAGGATCCCGCGGCGGGAGCTTGCTGTCCTTGAGTCCCAAGCCGTGGAGCTTCAAAGGGCCCCAGGCTAGGTAAACGCTTCGACCCCATTGGTTCTTCTATCTAGCACATTCCCTCATGCGTTTATCGATCTGATTCTTCTCCGGCTGGTTTCGGCCTTTACAGGAAAGGCCAGGGGCCGATGACGGCGCCGCCGGCCCCGACCGGGGGCGGTGCGGTGGACGCGCCGACGGCTCCGCCGCGTCCCGCCACGCCCCCGCCATCGCCGGGCACGGTGGTGGATATGGAGGTCGCGGCGGCCGCGCCGGAGCGGGGGGCCCCCATATGTGTACATTTCATATAAACAGCTTTTTTCAATATCCTCTTTAGTCTTGCCCTTTGTCCTTTTCCGTGTGTTGCACCCGTGGGTGCCCCATCCCTTGGGGGTGTACCCGGGCCGCGCCCGTGCGGCGGTTGGGGTCTGCGCATTGTCATCAGTCCCTTGCCGACGGGTGATCGAGCCCCGATATGCTAGGTCCAGGGCATCGTCGACTCCGCGCTCCTGCGGCTCCGACGCCCTGCCTGGCTAGCTTCGGGACCGGTCCTTTCCGGAGGTTGGGGGCGAAATGCTTGTGCGTAACCCTCTCCTCTGCACGGTCGCGACCGGGAGGATGCCTTCGGGAATTGGTTGACCCCACGGCTCGTAGCATGGAGTAGACAAGGGGACGAGCCATATACTCTCACGGTCCATCGTGTGCAGACCAGACCTCCCCCGGAAGGGTTAAGAAGGGTGCTTGGCGTACAGCACCCCGAGAAGGCCCCAGGGACCCGGGGCGCTAAGTGGGAAGGCGAGCGCACCATCTCCGAGAGGTTCCCAGGCCGAGCATAGAGCTGGCAGTAACCCCTACCCCGAGGTGGAAGGCGTTTCCGTCTCTGGGCGGTCCTCAGGCCCAGCTTAGAGCTGACAGTGCTTCGGCCCGAGGTCGTACCCGCGCAACCGCACCATGCTCGTCAACATCCAGATACGCACCTCATTCAACTTTACGCTTGTTCGGCTATCTATCTTTTCTCTTTTCTACGACCACGCGTTTCGCTCTCCTCGGCCCCGGGAGCAAGTGGGATTTGCCGAAGCCGCGCATATGGGCTGCTGGGTCAGTGCCGCCCCGGTTACCATGGCCTGGTGACCGGGTCGTGGACCGTGCCCCGGACACTGCCGATGCCCCGGGGTCTCGGGCACCGCCCCCCGTCAGGCCAGCTTAGATTCCCGGGGCGGGCAGCGGTGCCCGGCCGGCCAGCTCCTCCCCTGCCACCACCAAGGTGCCGGGTGTTTCGCTACCCGGCGACCCCGTGCCCGGTCGAGGTCGGTCTCCAAGAGGCTCCCGGCGAGCCAAAGGGCACGAGCTTAACACTTGGGCCGTACCTAACCTATGCAGCGTCTATGGGGCCAACCCCGGAACATCCCCCACGTGGCGGAGCAGATCCGGGCCGGTGACCGTCTAGCGGTTGCCCCCAAGACATCCCGACCGAATGCCTAAATTCGGACCGTCCCCTCACGGATCGGACCTTCCGAGTCAACTGGCTGAAATCCCGGAGCAGGCGACGCAATCATCCAAGGTGCGAAAAACACAAACATTGTTATATACACACACGGATGTCTTTCTTTGTACAAAACAGGTGAAGTCAAAATACAAGCATGCGCGGAGGACCACAGCCGTCGCCGCACGGGGGAAGGTCACTCCTCGGGCCCGGTCTCTTCGCCGGAATCGTCGGTCCCTGGCTTCTCCGGGTGTTCCCCCCGGGTAAAGAATCTGGCCACCGTCGCAGCAGCGCGGCCACGGCCTTCCGAGCCTCCTCTTCCCCCATCGGTGGGGAATCCCTCCAGCACCGGGGCCAGGGAAAACTTCGCGTCTCGAGCCCGGTAGCAGCCAAGGACGTACTCCGCCACCCGCGAGGCAAGCTCTGTTCCCTCCTTCTCCAGGACTTCATGAATTTGCTGGGGGAGCAGGTCCAGCGTATCCAGCAAGTCGCCGAGCTCCACCAGCGCCCGACCGACCCCCCTGGGTAGGTCGGTCCTCTGCGGAGGTGCCCGGACGCCGATGCGTTTGAGACATCCCCGGACATCGGAGCTGTACCGCCCCAGGCAAGCTGCAACCTCGCCGTCGAGATTCTTTCGGAGGGCGAGGCTACCTTGCACGAATCTCAGCCGTCCCTCCGCCCTGGCCAGCTCCTCGGTTGAGCTGGCCGCGCCTGCCGATGACGGGGAGCCGCTTGACACGGCCCGCACGGCGGCCCCGCGTGCCACGGCCTCAAGGTCGGCCGTGCGTTTCCAGGAGACCTCCTTCTCCGCCTGCCGGGCCTCGGCAGCCTTCACCGCCGCCTCCCGCCGAGCCAAGGAGTCCTCTTTCTCCTCGAGAATCGCCTCTCGTGTCCCGAGGGCCTCGGCTTTGGCGTCTAGGTCGGCGGCCAGCATCTTCGCCTGCTCGCCCTCTCGTCGGCGGTCGGACTCCCATGCTGCAAGGCCTTCTTCCCAGGTCGCCAGCCTCTTCTCCTGGTCCCGGAGGCGCCATGCGTTGTCCTGGGCCATGGCGTTGGAAAGCTTGGCGGCCTCCTCATTCACCGCCATGGCTACCTCCCGCGCGCTGACCTCGCGCTCCCGGGCCGCAAGATTGGCCTCCTCGTTGCTCCGGTGACCGTCATCCCGGCCGCTACCTCTCCGAGCCGCGCGGAGCCCGGGAGGACCGGGACTGCCATGGCGGCCACCGCTTGCGTGGCGCCGGCAGGCGTTGCTCGGCCGTGGCCCCCAGAGCCACGGGAGGCGACTCCGGCCCCCGGGGCCGGGTCAACGGAGGTCTCGGACGCGGGGGGCATCATTGAGCTGGCGTCGGAAACGCCAGAAGCACCGGCCACCGTTGCCGTCTCGGGCGCGCCGGTAGGGAAGACAGGATCCCGCGGCGGGAGCTTGCTGTCCTTGAGTCCCAAGCCGTGGAGCTTCAAAGGGCCCCAGGCTAGGTAAACGCTTCGACCCCATTGGTTCTTCTATCTAGCACATTCCCTCATGCGTTTATCGATCTGATTCTTCTCCGGCTGGTTTCGGCCTTTACAGGAAAGGCCAGGGGCCGATGACGGCGCCGCCGGCCCCGACCGGGGCGGTGCGGTGGACGCCCGACGGCTCCGCCGCGTCCCGCCACGCCCCCGCCATCGCCGGGCACGGTGGTGGGTATGGAGGTCGGCCAGGCGGCCCGCGGAGCGGGCCCCGCCGGGGACCAAGTGCGTCCCGCTGCGGGAAGGGGGAGAGGACGCCGGGCCCCGCCGTGTCCGTGGGGGGAGCGGGCCCTGGTCCTTTTTGCTGCGCCGCGACCAGGCGCTGCGCGCAGGCCCGAGACACTGCACGCCCGCGCTCGGGCAACTAGTCGTCGCCGCCGGCGAAGTACAGGTGGCGGCCCGCCGCGAGCAGCGCGAGTCCGCTCGGCTCCGGGCGGAGCCGAGAGGGCAGGCTGGCGATCACCTCGGTGGAGGCAGCGGAGAGACTCGTCTTCTACGATTGCCACTGAAATCCTTGTGTCGAATCCGCCGTCAGGAAATCGAGGCGGCGGAGTGGGCGCATCGCCCAATTGGAAATTGCCGCCAAGATCGCCGCCGACAGAGGGCCTCCGCGCCGGGTCCGAGAAGTGCGAAGGCGCGGGAAAGGAGATGACTTCCCGGAGGACCGTCTCCGGGAGAGGAGGGCGATCTTGCGGCGGTCGCGGAGCGCGAGGTCAGCGCGCGGGAGGTAGCCGTGGCGGTGAATGAGGAGGCGCCAAGCTTTCCAACGCCATGGCCCAGGACAACGCATGCGCCTCCGGGACCAGGAGAAGAGGCTGGCGACCTGGGAAGAAGGCCTTGCAGCATGGGAGTCCGACCGCCGACGAGAGGGGCGAGCAGGCGAAGATGCTGGCCCGCGACCTAGACGCAAAGCGAGGCCCTCGGGGACACGAGAGGCGATTCTCGAGGAGAAAGAGGACTCCTTGGCTCGGCGGAGCGGCGGCGGTGAAGGCTGCCGAGGCCGGGCAGGCGGAGAAGGAGGTCTCCTGGAAACGCACGGCCGACCTTGAGGCCGTGGCGCGCGGGGCCGCCGTGCGGGCCGTGTCAAGCGGTCCCCGTCATCGGCAGGCGCGGCCAGCTCAAACGAGGAGCTGGCCAGGGCGGGAGGGACGGCTGAGATTCGTGCAAGGTAGCCTCGCCTCCGAAAGAATCTCGACGGCGAGGGTTGCAGCTGCCTGGGGCGGTACAGCTCCGATGTCCGGGGATGTCTCAAACGCATCGGGCGTCCGGGCACCTCCGCAGAGGACCGACCTACCCAGGGGGGTCGGTCGGGCGCTGGTGGAGCTCGGCGACTTGCTGGATACGCTGGACCTGCTCCCCCAGCAAATTCATGAAGTCCTGGAGAAGGAGGGAACAGAGCTTGCCTCGCGGGGTGGCGGAGTACGTCCTTGGCTGCTACCTGGGCTCGAGACGCGAAGTTTTCCCTGGCCCCGGTGCTGGAGGGATTCCCCACCGTGATGGGGGAAGAGGAGGCTCGGAAGGCCGTGGCCGACGCTGCTGCGACGGTGGCCAGATTCTTTACCCGGGGGGAACACCGGAGAAAGCCAGGGACCGACGATTCCGGCAAAGAGACCGGGCCCGAGGAGTGACCTTCCCCGCACTTTGCGGCGACGGCTGTGGTCCTCCGCGCATGCTTGTATTTTGACTTCACCTGTTTGTACAAAGAAAGACATCCGTGTGTGTATATAACAATGTTTGTGTTTTTCGCACCTTGGGATGATTGCGTCGCCTGCTCCGGGATTTCAGCCAGTTGACTCGGGAAGGTCCGATCCGTGAGGGGACGGTCCGAATTTAGGCATTCGGTCCGGGATGTCTTGGGGCAACCGCTAGACGGTCACCGGCCCGGATCTGCTCCCGCCACGTGGGGGATGTTCCGGGTTGGCCCCATAGACGCTGCATAGGTTAGGTACGGCCCAAGTGTTTAAGCTCGTGCCCTTTGGCTCGCCGGGAGCCTCTTGGAGACCGACCTCGACCGGGCACGGGTCGCCGGGTAGCGAAACACCCGCACCTTGGCGGTGGCAGAGGGAGGAGCTGGCCGGCCGGGCACCGCTGCCCGCCCGGGAATTAAAGCTGGCCCGACGGGGGCGGTGCCCGAGACCCCGGGGCATCGGCAGTGTCCGGGGCACGGTCCACGACCGGTCACCAGGCCATGGTAACCGGGGCGGCACTGACCCAGCAGCCCATATGCGCGGCTTCGGGCAAATCCCCACTTGCTCCCGGGGCCGAGGAGAGCGAAAAACGCGTGGTCGTAGAAAAGAGAAAAGATAGATAGCCGAACAAGCGTAAAGTTGAATGAGGTGCGTATCTGGATGTTGACGAGGCATCGGTGCGGTTGCGCGGGTACGACCTCGGGCCGGAGCACTGTCAGCTCTAAGCTGGCCTGAGGACCGCCCAGAGACGGGACGCCTTCCTGGGCAAACCCTTCCACCTCGGGGTAGGGGTTACTGCCAGCTCTATGCTCGGCCTGGGAAACCTCTCGGAGATGGTGCGCTCGCCCTTCCCACTTAGCGCCCCGGGTCCCTGGGCTTCTCGGGGTGCTTTACGCCAAGCACCCTTCTTAACCCTTCCGGGGGAGGTCTGGTCTGCACACGATGGACCGTGAGAGTATATGGCTCGTCCCCTTGTCTACTCCATGCTCGAGCCGTGGGGTCAACCAATTCCGAAGGCATCCTCCCGGTCGCGACCGTGCAGAGGATGAGGGTTACGCACAAGCATTTCGCCCCCAACCTCCGGAAAAGGACCGGTCCCCGCAAAGCTAGCCAGGCAGGGCGTCGGAGCCGCAGGAGCGCGGAGTCGACGATGCCCTGACCTGCATATCGGCTCGATCACCGTCGGCAAGGGACTGATGACAATGCGCAGACCCCAACCGCCGCACGGGCGCGGCCCGTTGGGTACACCCCAAGGGGAATGGGGCACCCACGGGGTGCAACACACGGAAAAGGACAAAGGGCAAGACTAAAGAGGATATTGAAAAAAAGCTGTTTATATGAAATGTACACATATGGGGGCCCCCGGCCAGCGTTGAGTTTTGGAGGGAACCGACGCTGGGGCCCGAGCTCCCTACAACTTACGGATATGTTTATGGATAAAACTTGCGAAGATGTTCGATATTCCAGGGATTGGGAAGCGGGGTCCCATCCTCCTGGCCCAGTCTTACCGAGCCCGTCGGGGAGGACACCGATCACCAGGAGGGGGCCTCCCCACATGGGGGAAAGCTTTATTCTTCCGGCACGTGTAAGACACGGCGGAGGACTAGGGTCCCCGACCTGGAGTGATCGGGCCCGAACCTTACGCTGGTGATAGCGCTTAGAGGCTCTGCTGGTAACGTGCGACTCGGAGCGAGGCGCGTCGTCTTCGCTCCTCGAGGAAGTCGAGGTTGTCAAGCTGCATGTTGTCGTGGTCGATGTTGTCGCAGTACGTTGTACCCGGGGGGAGCGAAGGTGAGTTCTGACGGCAGAACGGCCTCGGCCCCGTATACCAGGAAAAACGGGGTCTCCCCTGGTCGCCCGGCTCGGTGTGGTACGGTTGGCCCACAAGACCGCTGGGAGCTCGTCGATCCACTTGACGCCGTGTTTCTTGACGGGTCGTTGTAGGACCTTGTCTTGAGGCCCACGTAGGATCTCAGCGTTTGCCCTCTCGCCTGCCCATTGCTGGTAAGGGTGGGCAGGGAGGCGAAGCAGAGGCTTAATGCCGATGGTCGGAGAAGTATTCGCCGAAGAGCTCGCTCGTGAACTGCGTGCCGTTGTCGGTGATAATGCGGTTGGGGATCCCGAAGCGGCTGGTGATTCCCGGATAAACTTGAGCGCTGAGTGCTTGTCGATGTCGATTACGGGGAACGCCTCCGGCCACTTCGTGAACTTGTCGATGGCGACATAGAATGCCGATAACCCCGACTGCCCGGGGAAAGGGGCCGAGGATATCGAGTCCCCAGACCGGCGAAGGGCAGGACGGGGGATCATCTGGAGTGCTTGCGCCGGCTGGGTGGCTCTGTTTGGCATGAAACTGGCACGCGCCGGCAACGTTGGACGAGTTCGAACGCGTCCTGCAAGGCCGTGGGCCATAAAATCCATGCCGGAAAAGCCTTACCGACCAGGGATCGAAATGCGGCGTGACTGCCACACTCCCCTTCGTGGATGTCGGCGAGGATCTCGACTCCGGGAGTCGCGCGGAACGCACTTGAGCGCAGGACGCTGTTGGCGCCACGCCGGTAGAGGTCCCCTTCTACCAGGACATAGCGCTTAGACAAGCGAGCGATCCTTTCTGCTTCCACGTCGTCTTCAGGGAGATGTGTCGGAGAAGATATGCCCGGATTTCGTCCATCCAGGAGGGCGCGCTGGGTCCGGCCGCGAGGACCAGTCCCTGGGGCCGGGGGCGCGTGTCCAGGCTCAGGGCCCGGGGCTAGCCCCGCAGGGTTTGACCCGGTCCCGGATAAGCAGGCCCGAGGAGGTCTCGGAGGGCTTCCTTGGAAAATCCCCGAGGGGGGGGACAGGGGGGGCCGCGCCGCGAGGAAGCAGTCTTGAGAGCTCGTCGGCGGCTAGGTTGCGACTAGGCGAGGGACGTGGCGAAGCGTGAGGTCGTCGAAACGGCGCTCAAGCCTCCGCAACTTCGTCCACGTATGCGGCCAATTGGGGTGTCCAGGGTCTGGTACTCCCCGGACACCTGGTTGATGACGAGCTCGGAGTCGCCTTGCGCGCATAGCCGTCGCACCCCGAGGGCGATCGCGGCCCGGAGGCCGGCGAGAAGGCCCTCGTACTCAGTCCATGTTGTTGGTGGCCCCGAAGTTGAGGTGGACGACGAAACGGAACTCGTCCCCGGCGGGCGATACGAGGACGATCCCGGCCCCGGCGCTGGGGCGGCAAGCCCGCGGGCGCATGGAGCCGTCGAAGTTCATTATCCAGTGGGATGGCGCAGGTCAGGCGGTAGCTCAGGGCCGCCTGGAACCCGGCGTCCAGCACAGGGTCCGGCTCGGGCCCCGGGGACCATTCCGCTAAAAAAATCTGCCAGGACTTGGCTTTTGATGGCGTTGCGCGCTTGGAAGCGGAGGTCGAACTCAGCGAGCTCGACCGCCCACTTAGGACGCGGCCGGTTCCCTCCCGGTTATGCAAATATCTGCCGAGGAAGGATGTGACTACGAATACCTTGTGCGCCTGGAAGTAATGGCGAAGTTTCCTGGACGCGATGAGAACAGCGTAGAGCATCTTTTGCGCCTGGGGGTAAACTAGCGCGATTTGGCGTCACGGAGTACCTCGCTGACGAAGTACACCGGCTTCTGTTGGTGTTTCCCGAAGCCGGCCCGACAAGGGCCGGGGGTCCGCTGGCTTTCAGCTCCCCCGGGAGGGAGCGAGCTCTCGCCTATGGGGACAGGTATGGAGCTGGGACATTGGGGCCCGGTTAATGTTGGGATGGTCCGGGCGCCGCGTTCCCGGGCTCGCACTTCGCCTTGGCGAGGCTGCCCAGGTTCGGGCCGCAGGGGGGTGGCGGGCCCCGGGAGGTGAATCCCGGGTGGCCCGCCTGCTTTGCAAGGGGCGCTCGACGACGAGCGCCGCGCTTACCACCTGCGGGGTTGCCGCGATGTAGAGCAACAAGGGCTCGTTCTGGTGCCGGTGCCACGAGGACAGGGGGCGTAGTCGGTACCTCTTGAGCTCATCAAGGGCTTGATCCGCCTCATCGTCCAGGCGAACTGCCCGGATTTCTTGAGAAGTTTGAATAGGGGGGAGGCCACGCTCCCCAAGCCTGGAGATGAAACCGACCTAGTGCGGCCCACGCACCCGGTCAAGCTTCTTTTGGGCCTCCCGTAGCCTCGTAATCGGGGGGCGCATGCGGTCGATTGCCGCTATTTCTCCGGGTTTGACTCAATGCCAAGCCGGCTGGACACGAGGAACCCGAGGAGCTTTGCCGGCCGGGACCCAGAAGACGCACTTGTCCGGGTTCAGCTTCATCCTTGTGCATCGAAGGTACTGGAATGTCTCGGCCAGATCATGGAGCAGAGTGGCGCGGTCGCGCGACTTCAATACCAAATCGTCGACGTAGGCCTCCATGTTGCGACCAAGCTGCGATTCAATGTTGACACGGACAGCAAAAACGCTGGAAAGTGGAACAAGCATTCTTCAACCCGAAAGGCATGCACATATAACAAGAAGGCCCCCCTGGGGGTAATAAAAGAAGTTTTTTCCTCATCCTCCTCTGCCATGCGGATCTGATGGTATCCTGCATAAGCATCAAGGAAAGCACAAGAGTCGCACCCCGCGGTGGAAGTCGACTATCTGGTCTATGCGAGCAGAGGGAATGGATCTTTGGGGCAAGCCTTGTTGAGGTCGGTGTAGTCTATGCACATTCGCAGCTTCCCGTTGGATTTGGGGACGACGACTGGGTTGGCCAGCCATTCCGGGTGGACGACCTCACGGATGAAGCCGGCCGCGAGAAGTTTGTCGATCTCCTCACGGACGAAGGCCTGGCGCTCTGGGGCCTGTCGTCGTATCTTCTGCCGCACCGGGCGCGAGCCCTCGCGGATGGCCAAGCGGTGCTCAATCACCCCCCTGGGGACCCCGGGCATGTCCGACGGTTGCCAGGCGAAGATGTCGGTGTTTGCCCGGAGGAAGGCGATGAGCGCGCTTTCCTATTTGTCGTCCAGCGAACCGCCAACCTTGACGGTCCGGGACGGGTCGTCACCAAGGACTACCTCCTTGACTAGCTCTGCATCGGTGGCGACGTTGCGCGGCTTGGGGGCGCGGCGTAGCGAAGGCCCGGCGCCCCCCGCCACGTCAGGAGCTGCGGGGGCGATGTCGGCCGCGCGCTGCTCGGCGCACGAGAGGGCGGCTTTTACGTCCCCAAGGACTGTGATCGGGCCCGAGGGGCCTGGGAGCTTCATGGTTAGGTACGCGTAGTGCGTAACAGCCATAAACTTTACCAACGCGGGGCGTCCAAGGACCGCGTTGTACGGGAGGTTGCACTCGGCAACGTCGAAAATGACGTGCTCGGTGCGGAAGTTGCCACGGTCACCGAAGGTGACGGGCAAAGAGACCTGCCCGAAGGGCCAAGCGAGGCCCTTCGTAATCCCGATGATGGGCGACGAGGGCGAGAGATTCATCCCTGGGGCCTTGATCTTTTCAAAGACCTCGGGGGAAAGGATGTTGAGGGCGGCGCCCCCGTCGACGAGGACGCGGCCCACCTTCACGTTGCATATGGTGGGGGAGACCGCGAGGGCGAGCTGTCCCTCCCCAGGTACTCGGGCTGGATGGTCCGCGGGGCCGAAGGTGATCGTACTGTCCGACCACTTCAGCCTCCGGGACGCCGCCGGCCCCGGGGTCGCGGCTAACAGCTCGCGCTTCATGGCCTTGAAGCCACGGCGCGAGGAGTGAGCGTGTGCCCCGCCGTCGAGGGTGGCGATGACATTCTCGGGTTCTTGGAACTCGAGAGGCTGCTCTGGATTGGGAGCGGGCTTGTCCTGCTGCCGCTCCAATTGGAACTTCTTAGTGCGCTCGGCCAGGTTCTGGACGGCGCGGCACTCGGTGAGGTCGTGGCGGTCCGTCTCGTGGACGGAGCACCACTTTCGGCCCGCAGTCGGTGGCGCACGCTCAGCCTTCTGCCGCTTGCCGCCGTAGTCGTCTTGGTGGGCGGCGCGGCCCCGGGGGCCGCCGGACGCCGCCAAGGCGAAGTTCTCGGCGACCTCCTTGCCCTTCTGGCGCTTCCGCCTGTCCCGCCGTGCCGCGGAACGTGAGGCCTCGGCCTCTTCCGCCGGGCCCTCGGCGAGGATCTCAGGACGCGGCTTGTTCCACGCCCGGGCTTCCTCCTTGCGGGCGCAGTGGTCGGCAAGACTGAACAGTTCCGCCGTGGTTTGGACGTCGCGGGTGCCCATCTTTTCGAGCATGCGCTGGTCGCGCACGCCCGAACAAAACGCGTGGATAACCGCGTGGGGGCGATGTGAGGATTGTGTTGCGTACCTGGCTGAAACGCTGTAGAAGTGCCTCAGCGCCTCACCCCTACTCTGACGTAGGGCGTGGAGGTCCGCTTCTGTCCCAGGGCGCGGAAGGTGCCCTGGAAATTTGCCACAAACTGGTGGCAAAGGTTCTCCCACGAGCGGATGGATCCCTCGGGGAGCTCATCATCCAGGAGCGAGCCTGGGCTTGAGGGCGACGGGGAAATAGTTTGCCATCACCGTCTCGTCCCCGAGCCCGCCGCACGGGGCGGTGGCGTATATCTGCAAGAACTCCGTGGGATCCACGGAGCCATCGGTACTTCTCCGGCAAGTTGGGCCGGAACATAGCCGGCCAGCGAACCTGCCGCAGGCCTGGGGAGAGCGCCAGGCAAACCGAGCAGCCGTACTGGGTGGGCTCTGGCGACGAGTAGCGGTTTCCCACTAGTGGTTCGGAGCTGGAGGCCGGGGCCTCGGAATGCCTGGCGGCGTCCTTGCGCCGCTCACGCTGGCGCTCCATTGTGACCCGGCGTTTCGTGGGCCCGGGTTCCGGTCGAGCCGGTTACGGAGGTCTCGCCGTGCCCCGGGAATTGTTCTGGCCCGGGGCGGTCGGCCAGCTCGCGCTAGAGCGGCGGTCGAGGTCCCGGGCGCTTGTATGGCCCGCCGGCGGTGCGACCCCGGCGGTGGTGCCTACCAAGTCGGCGATCTCGTTAATCCATCGCCGCCCCCGCCTCCATCCCCAGCAAATGCCGGGGGTGGCGCAGGAGGGCTTCCGCCGCAATAGGGCTTCCTGCGGTGTCGCCGAATGGAAGTGGAGGCCGCGACGTGCCGTGGACGGCGCCTTTGTTCGCGCCGTATGGATGAGGCGGCGGCGGACCTGGCGGGGCACTTGCCGGCCCCCTCGCGAGGGAAGGGGCCGAGGCCGCACTACCAGGCCGCCGCGGGCGCGCTTTGCCCGCCGGGTACGCGCCGCGCCCCCAGAAGGCGAAGAGGAGAAGGTGGCGGGCTTGCCTCTGGGCTAACGTTGCCCAGAAGGTGTAGTCGCCGGACTCCTCGTCGGAATCCCCGCGGACGATGGCCTCCAGCCATGAAGGCGTCGGTGTCGGGAACGTCGCGTCCCACCTGAGGAAGAAAACTCCCCCTACCTGGTCGCGCCAGCTGTCGAGGACGAAGCCTCGACGGCGGGAAGTCGGGAGACCCCTTTTGAGGTTCGGGCAGGGGAGCTGTTTCTCAGGTGTACGAGCGTTGGAGAAGACGAGAAACAATGGCACACAGAGGAGGCGAGAGATTGTACAGGTTCGGGCCGCCGGAGCGTAATACCCTACGTCCTGTGTGTATGCTATGTGGGAGAATGTGTATGGTTGTGTTACAAGGTGTACCCGGGGAGCTCGGAAGCGTAACCGGGAGACTTGGGGAAGAAGAACAGTAAAGGTTGCCTTGTTGTCTATTGCTCGAGCTTGAGCTGCCTTCGGTTCGGTGGCTTGGATCCTCCTTTATAGATTAGGGGAGTCCACAGTGCCAGAATATAGAGAGAGAGCTTTTCCGGCGAGCTCTCCTGTGCACACGTCTGCCTACGACGCCCATGCCGGAACTGTTGCTGTTGTGGGCGGCTGGAGCACCTGCATGCCACAGCCGCCTGTTGCGCCGCGCCTGGGGAAGCCGCTCGGTGCTGCGGGCGGCTGGTCTGCGGGCGCTGGTCTGGTCGCCTGGTTACCCCCACACGCCTGGGAGGAGCCCCCTGTCGGGTGCTGCGGGCGGCTGGTCTGGTCGCCTGGTTGCCCCCACACGCCTGGAGGAGCCCCTGTCGGGTGCTGCGGGCGGCTGGTCTGGTCGCCTGGTTGCCCGCACACGGACCGGAGGCGGCGCCTCCGGGCACGGGCGACACTCGCCCGGGGCCGGAGGAGACGCTCCCGGACGGCCCGCTCCCGGGTGACAGGCGGCGCGTCCGGGCGGGGGGACGCATCCGGGCACGGACGACCGGCGGGAGACACGGCCTCCCTGCCGGCCGCCGGTTGTGCAGGATATGTCCCCCGGAGGAGCCGATCTGGCCGGAGATCCACGCGTCCCCGCAGGCTGTGGGACCCCCAGTCGCATTTCGCCGACAGTCACAATGTCATGAAAATCTCTATATTTTTCATCCTCTCCATTAAATGTCCTGCCAGTTTTGTCTCTTACATTTTGTAAAATATGGAACAAACAGTTCCTATGTGTACTATTTGGCAAAATGTTGCTGATAGCTGCCGTCATAGCCAAATCTTGATCTGTAATTATAGTTAGGGGATTTTTTCCACCCATGCAATCTAGGAAAGCTCGGAATAATCACTCAAAAGTTTCTATTGTTTCATCTTGTAAAAAAGCATAACCAAACAAACAGTTATCTCCATGGTCTGTAATTTCAACAAAAGGCACAAACGGAAGGTCGTACTTGTTATGTATGTGGTATCAAAGCTTATACGATCACCAAACATCTCATAAAAGCTCCTGCCGTTGCCATCAGACCAGAAAATGTTTTTGACTGTGTTGTTTTTGTCTGCCTTAAAGGTGTAATAAAACAATGGATCTTCTAATCTCTTGTTTTCAAAATACTCCAAGAACTGCCTTATATCATTTTTCCCAGACTCTCTTCTTAGTGAATCTCTGTAATTACTCACATTCTTCTTAATGTAAGGAACTGATGACATGACTCCTCTCAAGTAAGACAAAACTAACATAATCATCCTGTTTAAAACATCGGTGGAGTTTAAAATTTTGATCAAAATTTTCTCAGTATCTATCTTGTTTTTATGTGATCTGAAGAACCTTACTTCATCAGAAAGACTGAGCTCATGGTTATGGTCTAAATTTAGTCTAGTCACTTTCCACTTGGTGTATATTAATGTTATGGCCATCTCAGCTGCACAACCTGTGCTTACCGCATGCATTGCTTTGTCTTCTATTTTTGACAACAGATCTTACTTCCTTGTTTTGCATATCATGCTCAAGCTGACTTGTGAAACACAAGGCAGTGTCACTCTCCTGAGCTGCCTTCCTCCATTTGTTACATCTGAATATATGCCTTATCATAATGTTTATTTTTCAGTAATGATAATTGTTAGCTCTCACAGTAGAAAAACCCACTATACCTACATAGTCATTATATACCTGCATAGTCATTATAATAGGTGAATACTTCCAAGTTAGTAAGAAAAACTTTTCCAAGAACAGAAACATGAAAACTATTGACTTCCTAACTACTCCTTTCTGTTGCTATGATATTTTTTTTCAAAAATATGTTTATATCTTCTTCACTAAAACTATGATCTGTAGAATTAATAACTTCATTTTGTTCTGTTACTTCATTCCTTCCAATGGCAAGTTCTCTTCTTTCTACTAGCAAATCTTCTTCAGTGGCTTCACCAAAAGTTTTGTTAAACTGTTCATCAACATCATTACTTGAATTTTGCATCTCATTATAAAGCATCTCTTTTGATGGTACATATTGCTCTGCCATCACACCACTTAAGATAGAATTTTATATCTCAGCAGTCATTTGCTCCATGTTTTGCAAACAATTCACTGAAGGAGCTTGTTGGTCAAAATCATCCAATATTCCTGATTTCCAAAAGGTGTTGTCATATTCAAATCTATTTAATGTCCGATACAGATCACTCTAAAAGATTAAACAAATTATAAATATATCAAAGTTCTTTCATTAACTCTTTTTTTAATCTACTTTTTACACACCTCTGATCGAATGGAAGTTTGCATCACTTCCACGAAGCCTTCAACATAAGGTTGCTGCTACAAAGGTATCTCTTGCTCATTCATATAACTTTTTTTATAAGAAGTATGGAAGGTATAAATCATAATATTACATGCTTATATATCAGACCTAAGAAACAACATAAACATTCTTTATATTTTTTTTCTTTTTTTCACCTATGTATCAGAATGTTGCCCTTCGCCTACCGCACACACTTGTTGTATCAAATTTGTAAATGTGATCCTACCCTCTTATGATAATTTGAACAAATTATCACATTCTGCATCTGTGTCAAATTGCACATCTTGCAAAATAATTTTGTTTATGAAAGACATCATATCTTTTACCTATCTCACTTTTTCTTGAGAAGAAAACTGTATACAAACCAAATCTGATAAAAATAGAGATTAAACTATAGTTGCACTTTTCTTAATCTAAAGTTGCACACATTTCATTAAATTTTGCATTTATACATATTATGCCACTGTAGGCTATATTATGTACAAGTATAGTTCATGTAATGTGCAACCGTAGGTGTTAGATTTTTTTTAGGAGTGTAGCAATAATTCTAACGTTTTTTTTTTTTGTGTTTTTCATGTTAATGTGCATGGGATCAAGGGGGCAAAACAATACTATATTTTTTCAAGAACACTACATAAATCAAACAAAGAGAGGGGGATAGTGGTGGAGGCAGACATGTGTATTCCAAACCAAAATCAACACAATCATGCTCAAGAACATGTTCGAGATCAGGCCAAAAATCAAAGATAGGGGGGGCGGAGGAGGGTGGAAAACAACTTACCTCTGCTTCCTACAAACAAATTTTACTTCTTGACGTCAAAAGAAAATTAAGATTGGTAGTGTTCGGATGCATTCCTGAATCTTGCCATGCTTAGTTCTACTCATCCTTGGCATTGAAAGAGTGCACAACAGAGTGAGGAAGACAGTGATGAGGAAGCATGCCACACCTGGGAAAAGAATTTCTGCCCTATTTATTCGCCCATCAGAGAAATAGTTCATGGTTATTCCTACAAGAGTTTATGGTCATTTACATCAAGTCATCAAAAAAATGCAACAACAAGAGCTGTAGATTGACAAAAGCTTCAGAATTTGTGCATGTTTGGGTGTAGAATCAGATTGACAAATAGGATTGAAGGCCATCCTGCATTGATCATTGACTGCCAATAAAGCAAAATTTTACTGAAGCACTCTCAATACTGATGACAGTGACATGATGCAGCTAAGTAGCTAACATACAGTTGGGACAGTCTCCCATATGCTTGTTTTTGCAAAAATGGGTTCAGAGATTTCATCCAAACTCACACTAACTTGAAGCAATTCTAAATTTCCTGCAATCAAATTGAACTACTCACTTCCAAATTACTCTCATTAAGTGGTAAATCATAGCTTCTTTCAAAAATCATACTACATTCTTGATGCCAAGATAGAATGCATCACACGGAGACAACCAGCTGAACCAAGAAACCTAGAAAAGCAGTAAGGCACTGACCTGAGTGAAGAAGCTTGGCATGCCAGGCCTGCTCCCTCCAACCTGCCCAAATGTGATGAGAATCATAGCAGCAGCAAGTAGAATTGCAATCTACTTTTCATCAGTATATAAGTAAAACATTTCAAAAGACAAACAATAGCTGACAGTTTCTATAGCACCTGTATATACAAGTGTTACCTGAAAGGTTCTACAGGTGCTGTTTCTTCAAGAAGAGCAGCAGCCTGGAAACATTCCACAGCTTCTGTTGCTGACCGGCCACCTTCCTCTTTGTAGAGTAGCCCAAGATTAAACCAAGCCACATGATTTGTTCTATCCAGTTGCAATGCATCAGTCAGAAAGCATCGTACTAAAGGCAATGGCCTGTCGCCAACTTCACCAAGAACAGTGGCAGTTGATATCAAACTCGGAACATGTTTATGGTCAAGGTCCAATGCTCTGAAATAGGATCCCAAAGCTTCTTTTGGTTGACCTTTCGCTTCAAACAGTTTTCCTGCAAATCAAATATGTATGAATAATGTTAAAGAATCTAAGAGATAATTTTTGCAGAGATTTAACGGAAAAGTTTTTCTCTATGTTGCCATTTTGCAGATTGCAATGCCAAATAGAAAGACTTAAGTACAAAATAGTTAGAACTTTTTATCTTCACTACCCCCATCTAAAGATGTCACATACTCTAAGAAATAAACAATAATCACCTGTAGCATGCCAAGCCAAGGCAGAATATGGTCTGATGGTCCTTATCTTGGATACACAGACCTCTGCATCCCTCCACTGTGACATGTATAGGTACAAAAGAGCTAGATCATACCATGTCTCTATTTCCAGGCTTTTATCATCCTTAGTGCCCTGAGAAAAAGTTGTAAGAGAATGTCAGCTATGAGGTGCCCTTTATTTGCTTCTCAGCTGCACAACGACCAACACAAAATGCTTACGAGCTTAGCAGTCTAAAGGTTATATGCTGAGGCAGCCGGTCTGCACGCTCCAGGAGAGCAGGCTAGGTGCCCACAAAGAGGAGAGGCACTACCATCAAGGCGAGGCAGACGGTGAGGAGGACCACGGAGTTGGAGCCGTCCAGCCATATGTCATGTACATGTCGATGCCGAGGAGAGAGAGTATAGGTCGGCCGGCCTCAAATCTGGCCAACCGAGGAGGGGAGGGGGAGCTCGGAGGAGGGGAACCCTGCTGCTCAACTCCATCGGGACGGCCAGATCCGACAGCCGCGAGCTCAATGCCGCCAGATCTATCGGCGGCAAGCTTGTGGCCACCGGATCCAGCGGTCCGACGGCGGCGGTGACTCGTCGCAGGGCGGTGGAGATGGATAAGGAGGACGAGCGAGAGCGCGAGGAAGAGTGGGCGGAGATGGAGGCGCTGGAGCGACGGTAGCGTTAGCTGCTGCGTCGCCAGCGAGAGGACACGGAGGCGGAGTCAAAAGAGGAACGGCCACCGGATCCAGCAGCCCGACGGCGGTGGTCGCGGTGGCGAGGAGGGAAGAGGGGGCGAGGGGACGCGGCAGGGCGGTGGAGGTGGATGAGGAGGAGGACGAGCGAGAGCGCGAGAAGAAGTGGGCGGAGATGGACGCGCTGGAGCGACGACGGCATTAGCGGCAGCGCCGCCAGCGAGAGGACGCGGTGGCGGAGTCGAAAGAGGAGCCAAGGAGAGATTGCGCGCTTTTTGCAAAAAAAAGCCCCTCACACTTTGATATGACAACAAGGTCCACCGCAGCGATCTCTCACCGTCGATCTGTGATCCGATGGCTGCGTGAGGGCCACGAATGCTGAGATTCTGGAGCGCCACGTGGATAGGCTCGCCAGCCGGGAATCTGGCCGATGTTTGTAGTAAGAGATTAGCATGCTCTCAATGTCTCTATAGGTTCAAACGACAACAAAGAACAGACTGCAGTTACAGAAATGTTAATGATGATGTGAGTATGCCAGCAAACATATTAAAGTTACTTATTGTACTAGTAACACGTCCATGTTAACGCTATAGCAATATTTTATAATACAAATCAAACATCTAATAAACGATATATGTTTTAGGAAGCAAACATATAATAAGATAAATTTTAAGATTCACGCAAAAAAATGATAGCGTTATTATATTGTTAACAAATTACATAGCACGTTAGATATTTGGAAACTATCCTGATGCTAGGAAATATATAAATACACTCAAAATTTATGAAATTTAACAATATGTTACGAAATGTAAAAAAAATTTGCCATATCTTGGCAAACGCCTGAAAGGCTCAAAGCAAGAGAATGTCTTTAAGTGGCTTTCATAAGAATTCCACTATCTAACAGAAAAAGAGCACATGTCTACATAATTAAAGAAAGTACACCAATATCTACACAATAGCTTCGTATCATCCACAATAACTTCAAAATGTGACCCTCTCAATCTGTAATCCACAATAACTTGAAGTTGACATGGATCTTTTGAGCTGCATTTAAAAACCAAAATTAACCTAGGAACATCACCACATGGAGATAAAAACAGCACAATAAACACATTAGCATTCTCATATACTTTTCAGTTTTCAAAGCTGTGTATCCCCAGTTTTCCTCATGAGCTTTGTTTATTTTTTCCAACAGCAATAAATTGATCAATACCAAGGAGATCAACCACGCTATCAATCGCCATTAGAAAAAAGATCTATAAAAAATAAATTAGTGTGCAGTGTACCTCCAAACCAGGAGAACCTTTGATTGGATTTAAAAGAAATAGCAATTTTTATTTATAGGGGACTAATTCAGATGTAAGCATTGGACAAGATATAATTTTCCACCCAGCCAGTTGCACAAACACTTTGTTAGGCATTTATGGCATTCAAGAATTCGAAATCATAAATTTTTAGGAAACAACAGTATAAACTAAGTATCAAATTCCAGTATAATAATCTATCAAGACAAGAAGAGATAATAGCCTCCAAGTATCATTAATAACAATGACTATTTAGTCCGGCCGTGACTCATAGATATTTATTATTTGACATTTAGTCCGGCTGTAATTCACAAAATATTCAATCAAACAAATGTCAAATAACCATATCAGATCCGATAAGCAACTTTGTCCAGGGATATAGTAAAACCATCATGGTAAAAAAAAGAATCAAACCAAGCAACACAATAGGCTATTAGCATCTATTTTAGAACTCTAAAACTTTGTTGCAGGGACAATGCTAGAGTAGAGAGTAATTAAGAATGGTTGTTTTCAGCTGTAACTTCAGATTGTCAGACACTAACGGAACGATTTGATTTTATCGTTTTACTTAACAAATGATCATTTTTTGTAAAAGCAACTTGAAGCAGGCATGAACCAAAGCTGCATGAACAAAGTGGTTAATTTCATTTCAGAATAATATAATATATGCTAACCGACATGATTGGGTAATGTAACCCCAACCAAAATTTGCAGGTCATGTAACCTGGATAAATCATAGGTAAGAAACCGTTTCTGCCAGGAATTTTATGAATTCACTAAAGCGTAGAACTGAATGATGTATTGATCAGAACTTACCACAACTGCTGCTGATCCCTGGCTACCAGAGGTTCACTTTGCCCCTGTTATTTATTATTCCTTCATAGTAATGTCTTCAAAAACTTCTGAAAAGTTGAAAAGACACATTCTAAGACATCTATTTTCAGTTATTTATTTAGAAGTTAGAGGAGGAAAATGCAAATAAAAAATTGAAACGACACATGCTAGTAAAAATTGAAAAGAGGCGACAGATCAGGAAATCGGAATAATAGAACATCATTTGGAATAAACAAATTTTGAGGTAACCAGTGCCCATGTAGTGTAATGACATATACTTATTGTCCTATTTTGGATGTTAGAGACCTACACTCATTTTGTTTTAAGTTGGATTTGTTTCTCAAATAATTAAGCCTTACAAAGGAACTCACAATCAAGGATATTTACCATTTACTAAATTACCTTATCATTACCTACTAAGATATATAAAAGTGATCAACATTGTTCGCTTCCAAAATATAATACCAGATTTGAAAGATATCACCAGATCTTATGGCTCCCAGTGCCCATATCAATGTAGAGAATGGTATGCATGAAAGAAAATTAATGTAAGCATCTACTTTTTTTTCACTCTGTACATACCATTTCATACCCACTATTGAGCTAATTAATTATAATGCTGCAAGCCAGCAAAAGGACAGGAAATTATTACCTTGTACATCCAAGTGCTCTTAGCTAAACTGATCATGAAGTCAGCAGGATCTGCAAACTGATCATGAAACTTAGCTAAACTAAATTACCTTATCATTTCATATTGTTGTTTGCGACAATCATAATTTGCAAAGATTAAAGAACTGTCCTTTTACTGGACAAATGAGGAGTTTGATTAAAGACACCTTTTCAGTCAATTCAAAAACACACCTGTCAAAAAAAAAAACAGTCAACCATGCATGCATAGCAAACCGGCATCTGCATAGTGGAATGCCTTGCCTAAGCATTGCTCATTTGCATATCTCAACCTGTAGAATTTATTATTCATTCATCCGATGTTTGATATATATATATACTGCAATTTATTTGTTGCAATTAATCACTCAACTCAATCATCTTCCCTACAAACTTATTTGATGAGATCCTAAGCATTACTCATGCAGGCTACACTGACTCTAGTTAGAAACCTCAGCATTCACCCCTCTCTGTGACAAGAAACCTAACTTCTCATGGCAATATTTTTAGTTGATTAAATACCCAGAATCATCTTGATGTTTAGATCAAGCAAATTAGGAAAGCAGTGAGATAACAAAATTGCTTGTATGGCACAACAGTTTTGAATGATCCCAAAAAGGAAGCCAAAGATCCCATAACTCTTATCTTGCAAAGTTTAGCATGGATTACTGCATGAGCAATACCAAATAGTAATAAACATGTAAATATACATTGGGGAGAAAATTACCAGTGGCCACCTAGAAGTGCAGCACTGAAAGAAACCTAGTATGGCTGCAGCCTGAAAGAAAATGGGATCAAGCACATCAATATAAGGAGTTGAGGTCCATGTTATTTCAGGAGGCACCGTGTTATCATAATAGTTCAAGTGAGAAACAATTAAACAGGGGAGCAATACCTGCTAGCTACTGTTATTTCCCCTGCTTGTTCAAGTGAAAAACAAGTAGATCTATGTCTGCAAGCATGTAAAAAACAGATCATCAGAGAAAGAAACAACTGTATTTTCAGCAATATATATTCTGAAATGGAAATGTCACACTGACATTAGAAAGGAGAGATTCTGAATTCAGATTAGTTTGATGACCATGACCATGATCGTGACATCAGCAGCCATACAGATGCTTGCCATCAATTAAAGATGAACTACACTGAACCAAGCATAAGTGTTTTCTGCATTAAAATAGCTCACTGTTCATGTCCACCCAGAAATATTAGCACCTTTCCTATCAAAATATTAGTTTGTCCAAAGCCTAGAAGTTACTTAGTTTGTCCAGTTTCTTTAGCACAGCAACAGTCCAGAACATACCAGAGCAAACTATAAGGCAAGAGGACATGCCAGAGCAAACTACAAGTGCAACAAGAAAAGGAAATGGACAAGCCCCTTCATAGTTCCTAGGCCTTGATATGTTAAATGGCCAAACAGGTATTTTTTTCAAAGATCCTCACTAACTGCCACAGGGCAAGCAGAATTACCACTGAATCGATGCATCTCAGGATCAAGTGTTTCAGACTTTCATTTTACCATACAAATTTTATTCGGTTGGCATTAAACTACTTATTGAAATAGGGTGGAATTTCAGTGACTGATATAAGCAATTCCACTCCACATTCAATGTGACTTACTGACAAAATGTCCACCAAAATAATCACCCAAATAAAGCATTGTGAAAACCCCTCTTGCAAGTTATTCCCCATGATAAAATGCAAAAATAAAGCTATAAAGGTTTATAGTATTAACCAGTAATGTATAAAAATCACACATAAATAACACTTTTGTTATCGTATAAGGTTGTTAATACACCACTGTACTAGTATTAAGTGCGCTTACACATAAATAAATTGAATTAGCATACCAAATAAAGAATGAGCTAACCTGAAAAGTGACCGGGCAGAGTTGACAATTTATTTTGAGATAGAGTGGGCAAGTATCACTTTTCTAAAGCTCTACACATGCATTGGTTAGCAAATCTGATATGAAAACCAACCCTGATGTTGACATATTTTTTTTGTTGGTGTCATATGAAGCAATCTGAACTGAAACCGGCAACTACGGGACCATTCGGTCGTTGGATTCAAAACAATAATATTTGCAATCAGAGATTTGGTTGTGAATTAGTGATTTAGTGTTATTTCCGACCACTAATTTGACTTGGAATAGCATACAATTTGGCTAACCTATTAAAAGAAAAGCTGATATTTGTGATCAGAAAGAGTTGAGCTCTAGTCTAGTCGGGTCTATAAACTCTGTTTCTTCAGAGATTTCCAAAAGAAGATCAGAAGCGGCAAGGTCTAAGACAGAGAGTTCCCATGTTGACGGACCACTACCATCATCAGGAATAAAAAGCTAGATTGCATTTGTTTCTATCATCTCCTTGCATATGCATTTGATTACCCAAATGTGGGTGCCAGGGTGCAATATATGTGTTAATTAATCATAGAGAAGAAGATTACCCAAATGTGGGTGCCAGGGTGCAATACTCATATTGCCTCCTCCCAAGAAACTTGCCGCACGGAGGATCGCAGCATGCCAAGATCGTGTGCCAGGGTAGCGTGCAGAGTATCGCTGCTGCTGGGGCAGCACGCGGAGGATTGGATTGGGCGGCACGATCGGACATGTCAGCTGCACAAGAAATCACACATAGTTCACAAACAAGGTAGCATAGGAGATGTTAGGATATATTGTCAGAGACCTTGCTGTCTCAGGGATTCTGATAGCTCAAATGTGTTCTTTACTTTGGAATTTGGCAGAACAAAGGAAAGGAAAAAACAAAAACCAAAAACTGAAGCGAGAAACCCACATACCGTGAATAATTGGATCTCTTCAGTAGCTGGCAATGATTTAGGGGCTTGCAGCTTAAGTCTCCAAGGTAAGAACCAACGAATAGTACAACGATTCAACAAATCCGTGAGTTTTTATCATCAACCAAGTTCTTACTGTAGATATATAATGTTTACGACAGCATATGTCCACGTAGACAAAAACAAACGAATGAGTACCATTGCTGTTATCATAATGAAAAGAAGACAGGGATGAAATTCATATAAATAAATATGATATCATTCTATAGGGAATATTATGCATGATGGTATCAGAAATATATTTTTGAAATCTCAATTAATTGAATCATTTATAAGAGATATAACAAGGACAAATTTTCTCCATCTAAAGATAGTAGAGAGATACAAAATAACATACTCAGATTTTCATGTAAAACCTTAGAGACATGTTGTCAATTAGTTCATGAGCAGTAAGGTTTCTATGAACACCACCACAAACGCATGCAAACTACAAGTAGTCAAGCAATACACAGTTATTCCACTTTAATTCCAAAGAGCAGCAGTACCTAGGACAGATGGCAAAAACTCCAAGACTTCCTCTCGACCGAGCCAGATAAGGCGCAGGAGGTCCGGCGATGGCACAGTGGAGTCAAGACGCAGGGCATCCATGTGGGCCCAGCGGCATCGGCCTGCAAGATGCACTCGACGACCGCAGTAGCAGGAAAGGCCGCTGCGGCGGCTGCTGGGTCCAGCTACCGCTGACGGCTAGATCCAGGTGGCACTTTCTGATCTAGGCGGCACCTCCTGATTCAGCGGAAGAGGTGATTTAAATATATCCACTATTTCTATAGCACTTCCTGATCAATATATTTATTCTATTGGATCTGAAATTTTTGCTTGATATATTTATTCCAATTCTCCTCTCCCTCGTCAAAAAAATACAGTTTATAGTCCATGCAGCCAAAGTGTTCAGGGCAACAAAATTCAAATACTCTTCATGCCTCTATATCCCTGTGTATGATTCCATGCAAAATTAATTTATGTATTTTGTGATGACCTGATAATCAAATGCATTCAATCAACTAAATCTAAGTCCACTAAGTTAAAAAAAAACTAACCGCGAAATTCAGATAAAAAAGACACCTTATTTACCCCTGAGATGAAGAGGAGAGGATCAACAGATGCTTACCGAAACCTCCCTCGGCTCCTTGGTCCTCCAGTCAACGGACTCCGGCAGCGCCTCGTTGTCGGCGGCGAGGTACCTGTCGCTGACCTCTCTCTCTCCCTCCGTGGCTTGATCCTGATGCCTAGGTACTCCTCGTTGCTGAGATCGGCGAAGCAGTTGAGCCCCAGGTGGAAGGAGTGGATCCCGGCGTCGGCGGCGGCATTGTGCTGGTAGATGAGCGCGGAGATCGGCGCGGGTACTGTCAGCGTCGGGGAGGAAAGCGATGCGGCCGCGCTAGGGCGCGGGTGGCGGAGGGGATGGAGGCCATGCAACAGGTGAGGAGGAGGGGCACCCCGTGGCGGCGCGGCGGGTGAGGAGGAAATGCCCCAGGCGAGGTCCCAGCGGCGGCGGCGCCGTAGGGTGCGGGGTAAGGGAGAGGGGTGCGAGGGAGGGAGGGGGTTCCCTGCGGCGCGACGCGGAGGGGTGCGATCTAGACCGTCGGATTTTAGGAAGGAAGATAGAAGAGTCATGAGTAATAAAAGTAGCTGATGTATTATAGGTACATGGGCACATTAAAGTCATATTTTCTTATAATGCAAGTGGTAATTTCTGTAGCGTTTTTAATTATTTTACATGTGCTGCTTCTTATTAGTTCTTATAAGATATCAGCCTACGCTCTGTGAGCGTTCACACTTTATGTTCAGCAGCTCTTTTAATGGCCGTAGCTGTGCCCCTACAGTTTCATCTACATTGCTAGCCCAATGTCTATCTTATTCTATAAATTTCAGTCAAAAAGTTCATTTTTAGCATCCCTGAATTACCTTTCAATACCTAATTTTAGGTTCAAACATTGGGTTTTTCAGATTAAGACTAGCAACTTGCTGCTTTCTTACAGTTTTTTAACTGATGGTTTGCAGCAGTGCAAGCAAGGCCCTTGAGGGCAGAACATGCATGAATAAGGAGTGAAACATTTGCTTCCTTTCTATTCAATGCACTTTTCGGCTGCTGATATTATGCCTTCTCATTTTTCTCCATATTTTCCATCGTCATATTTATCAAGGCAAGCACATAGTGTAAAATCATAATCATAATTAATATTTTGTGATGAACAATTTGTTTTACAAATAATTTATTTAATGAACATTTGTTAAAAAAATATAAATTGATGTTGGCGTGTGTGTGGTTAAAAAATATGGTTTCTTTGTTTTTGCATGTGTAGGTGAGTCTTAAGGCCTTGGGAGTATTGCCGATGATCGATCGGGAGTCTACTTAGGAGAAGTTGATGTTCGGATAATCGGGAGATCACACGAAATACTAAAGACTAGAGATCAATACACATGGAGGTGAAAATTCCATATGGTATACAAGAGAAATTATGTATGTATAGAAAGAGGAGCTTATTTTGGATAGGAGTCTAAGATTGGAAAGTTTGAGTTCTTGTAGGATTAGAAGTTCTACTCCTACTTTGTGTAGAAGGTTTTAGGTATAAATAGATGAGGGGTTGAGACTCGAGAGATATAGCTTTTGGAAAAGAAAAAAGTTAGGGTTTAGTTTTGAGAGAGAGGAGTGCTTTGTATGTACTTTGTAGACACATCTTAATGCAATAAAGTTGATCTACTTTTAATAGTTTCATCGAGTTGTGTTCTTTATTCGTGGGCGGTTAGATCGGCGGCGTCAAGGCAATTGGAGCGCCGGCAGCATTGCGATCGGACCAGCGATAGATAGGCAATCAGATCGGTGGTATACGACAGTGCATCGCAACTTTATCTAGGTCAGATGATTCTTTTATTTCCCCTAAAAGATTTGGTTGCTTGGTTTTTCCTACCATTCACCCATACCATTCACCCCCTCTGGTAGGCTTAGTTATCGTGTTCGATCCTACAAGTGGTATCAAAACCTTGTTTTTGCTTGTCTTTTTTTAATTAATCTTGAGTTGCCATGGCGGATAAATTTTTAATCAAGCCACATGTTTTTGATGGAGTTGATTTTCAATATTGGTGCAAAAAGATGCAATTTTATATAATGTCCTAGAGTTTTGATATTTAGCAAAAAGTTTCTAAACCCTATGATATACCTTATGAGAGTACTTTGCTAATATAACCGATTTTGAAAACAATTGTAAAGCTCGTAATATTATTCTTAATGGAGTTTCTCATTCTGATTTTGATCAAATTTCTCATTTTAAAATTGCGCACGAGATGTGGAAGGCTTTATGTGATTTTCATTAAGGGTCATCTAACATCAAGGAATTACGTAAAGATGTTTTTAAAAAGGAGTATATGAAATTTGAGATGAAATCTGGGGAAGCTCTTAATGATTATTATACTCGCTTTAATAAAGTTTTGAGTGATCTTCGTTCTATTGATGATTCTTATGATACTAATTATACTCAATCTGAAGTTTCTCGACATCTTTTGAATGGTCTTGATATGTGTCGATGTTTTACACCGGCAATAAGAATATGGGGCTACTCATGAGACCTAAACTTGATGGATTGCAAAGGAACACGAAACGATTTATCCTGGTTCAGACCCTCGAGGTGAGGTAATACCCTACTTCCAGCTGTTGTGTATTGCTTTTGAGATTTCTCTGGTGAGATGTCGCTATGCCTTGAAGGGGGCGCCCTGCCTCCCCTTATATATCAAGGAGACAGGATTACAAGGTAGGAATCCCAGTCAGACTCCGACCAAGGGATTTCCTTCTAGGAATACAACGTGCCCGACTAGGACTATATCATTTCCTTGTCGTACAAGGTAATGTATGCCAAATCCTATTGTATTCTTAATTACAAGGTTAGCCTCATCCTCTGTCCGAGTGGTCTTAATGCTTCTTATGAGGCACCCGGGGCCCATGGCCTCCACAACAGCCCCTGAGACCTTTATAGTTGAGTCACAGCTGATGCTGAGTGCTCATCCTCCTTGGTGAAGGCTTCCCGAGTACTCGTTGTCTGAGTGCTTCTTTTCCAAATACTGCTTCATATTAGTTGGCAATGAGGATATAAAGGGCTTCGTGGAAAAATATAAATAGTGTGCACCGAATAGGCGCACCTATTAGGTGTAGCCCCCGACTTTGTGCTTAATTGTGAAACAATTAACATAAAGTCAAAGATTTTTAACCTTTTAGTCTTTCCCAACTAGTATACTACTCGGAGATTAGACTCTTCAGCATCATGTCAGCCGGAAGAATTTTTGCCCAGGGCAATTGTTGGCTAAGCATGTAAGCCGAGTATCACTTCATAGATTTTAACCCAATATGTGGTCAGGTGTACTTGAGAGATACCTGCATCCTCAATTTTAATGGAGACCAGCTGTTGATCCTTTAAGGATATATACTCAATACCTGGTAAATAATTCATATATCTAAACACATGTGTCCAGCAATTAGGATTTTATGAAGCATATCTGATTATTTAATCGATTTCTGTAAAATAGCATCTGCACTGTGATTTTAACACAGCTAGCAATCGGCCCAATTGGACATGCTATTTAGAAACTCATATCTTACTGCCCAATATCGAGTTAGTTGGCCTAAGCCCACTTATCAACGCAAGCCTTATAAAGCAGAGAGAGAGAGAGAAAACATTCCCCCTTCTTCCCCAATCTACCAATTGTTTCATCTTCTAGCTCTGCGCCTAAATTTCGCGCTTTCCGCCTCGCTGGGGTTCGCTGTAGCTTGTGCCCCCACTCGAGACTCGCTAGAATCCGCTCCGCCGTATCCATTCTTAACCTCCACAAGCCATTCCCCCAAATTTCTCGCCCTCGATGATGCCGAAAGCTCCATTTGAGATCCTGACTTCAATCTTTTTCGGTACCTTTTCCACATCAAGCCCCAGCTGTCCAAGAATAAAATCCAAACCATCGGGGGAGCCGGACTCCAACTCAGGAACGAGATGAAGAAAGCATATCTCAACGTCCCCCTGAAGACTTCCCTGAAGGGCTGGCACAGAGAATGGTTTTACTGTTCTAATCTCGAACCTTCTCTACCCCCTTTCACTGGTTCTCCACCAACGGTTTTGCCCAGCTGGTCATCAGTGCCAAATTATGAAGAAATGGGGCAGGTATACCAGCTGATGGAGAGGATCGACCTCCTGAAGAGCACGGGGTTGACATGTCCCTAGGTGGCAAGGTGCTTCCTGAATCGCCGCACCAGACCTCTGAAGGCCAGGAGTCACTTCGACTAGAACTACCAGGGTAAAGATGACCCCAGCCGTGAATACCCCGACATAGCGACAAGAACAAGGTTACTGATACCTTGCTCGGCTTCTTCGTCAATGGGTTGTGGAGACCAAGGACAAGGAGCGCGCCCCAAGCTCTACTGCCAGGGCAGGCCCCGGCCAAAGGTATCCTTGAACATATTGATGCTAGCTCGTTATTCACTTATGATGAATATCTGTTGATATTTGTCCTGGCATGTTCTGTAATGCGTGAAACATATATTGTTGAAATACTTGCAGGACTGTGAGGAGTTTGATAATACTCCCAAGATAAGCCGGCCACAAAATCGAAGAAGCGGCTAGCCAGCCCTTCTGCCGCCCAACCCAGCCCCAACAGGGCTGGGAAGAAGCCAATTGAAAACCCGGGCAAGAAGAAGAAAAGCACGCCGAGTGCAGCACCAGGGAGCCTGAAGATCAAGGACCCTGTCAGTTCAGCTCCTAGGCCACCAAGCCCGAGACCTGCACCGCCGAGCCCAAAGCCAGCGCCACCGAGCGCCTCGACCCCCTAATCGGCTGCTTCAAGAACAAAGCCGATTGGGGCCAAATCACCACAACCAACTGCCACGCCGACTGGCCCAACAGTCGGCAGCTCTCCGCCGCCGAGCAGGCTATCAAGCCCCTCGCCTACATCTTCTGGAGCTCCCCTGTGGAAGTTCAAGATTTCCAAGAGGTAAGAAATCTTCAATCTTCTCAGAATCTTGAAGGACGTGGTAGCGTCTTGATATTTGACATATTGTGCAAGAAGCGAGTTGACATAGATCCCAAGGGGACTATGCCAGTAACTCCTGCCACCGAACCCATCCCAGTCGAGCCAGAGCTAGTAATATCACTTGTCGAGCTAGAGGCCGCCCCAGCTACTGAAGCTGAAGCAGTCCTAACAGCAGAGTTACCAGCGCCAACCAACCAGGGAGCGGATGCTGAAGTGGCTGCCCCATCCCCTGAGCAGATCCCCGAAGTCCCTACAGCTGTCGAGTTTAGGGCCAAGACCCTATCACCAGCAGTATCATCGTCTTCTGATGAAGGAAATCTCCCCAGGCTCGAAGCCCCTCCGTGCAATTTCCCAAGGACGTTTTATTGGGTCACCCCCGAGGGGGTTGCAGAGAGCTACAAGCATGACGAGCAAGCAGCACTGAGAGAGCAAAGAAATCTTATGTATACTGCAATTGCTATGTCCAAGGGAGTCTAGGTACACAACAAATCTTGCCATATTGAGTGTTTGATAGTTTCTGTTGATCTGGTATTCTGCCTTCTGACTCTGATTACCCCTGGTTTGTGCTGAGCAGAAGATCATTGATCACTTAGAAAAGATGAACAAAGTCCTGACCGAGCTCTCTCCCTAACTATAACAACTGCGCCAGCTCCAGGTAGCCAAAGACAATCTGGAGTGAACCAGCCAAGAGAGGGAGACATGGCTGAGGGGGTCGGTAGACAAGCTTAGGGATGAAAACTGGGCCCAAGCTGAAAAGATCAGAAGTAAGTCTTCTGTGTTGTCCTCCTGAGTAGATCCCGAGTAGATTTCCCCAACATTATTGATCCCTGACTGCCTTTGTTGAGTTTTGACTGCGATCTTGAGTTCTTGACCGTTTTGCATTGCAACCCTCGAAGCCAAGCTAAAAGCCCAGACAAAGGAGAGAGAAAAACAGGACAAAAAGCTGAAGGAGGTGGAGAAGGCCAAAGCCAAGGTGGAGGCCGACTATGCCAGTAAGTCTCCTGCTTTACCATGACCTTGGCCCGACTGCTTGTTGCTCCGACTGCTTGTCTTGGTTAACCAATAGCTTTGTCGATGCATCTGAACAGCTTCGAAAGCCAACGCCCAGATTCAGTTTGGCACCTTCGCAGAAGAAATTAAGATGATCAAGGAATCACGGGAAGTCCTTTTTGAATCCGTGAATGGGCTCCTAGACATCATGCAACCTCATTATCTTGGGTCCAGCTCTAGTTCCGTCACCCAAGTGCACGAACGCCTTAGCAAAGCCTCGAGTATCTTAAAGAAGTTCTAGGATGAGCGTGTACCTGTCAGCGTCGCTCAAGCTCTCGCAATGACCAAATCGATCTACCCTAGGATAAACATCGAGGCCATTGGTGAGGGTTTTACCGAGGGGACAACTCCTAAAGAGGCGCTGGAGCTAATCAGCCAGGTGAGGCCAACTGCGGAGGCAATAGCCTAGGACTTGGGAATGTAAAAACAGAATAATTATGCAGTCGGTGTCCACTGATGAACATATATGACTTTTGTAAAGACTTTTGTAAATGTCTGTAAAATGCTGCTGAGTGCTTGCTTATTCTGAGTCGTCATTAGCTTTACCCGACTATGTAGTCTACGCCGAGTAGGTCGAGATAAACTTAAGGAAAAAACGTTCACCTCGCAAAGCTATACTCGGGCAAACTTAGCATAATCGTTGTAGAACTTTGTGACTTAGATAAAACAAGCTCGGATTTTATTAACAAGGCTACATGCAGCCACCGACTCACTACTCGGTTGGAGCAAGCGATGTAGTGAGTCAGAGTAAAGAACTTTATTTATGCGTAAAAATATAATACAAAACTCAAGTATAGAAAGGACGTAGTTGTTCTATATTACATAAGTTGCTGACTAGGGCACCGTCTTCCATCTTTAGTCGGTAGGCGCCGGGACGCGTTACCTCAGCAATAATGAACGGCCCTTCCCATAAAGGGGATAGTTTATTCCTGTCTTTGGTGGTTTGTATTTTTCTCAGGACGAGATCTCCTATCAAAAAGGCGCGGCCATGAACATTTTGACTGTGATAACGACGTAGCCCTTGTAGATACATTGCTGACTGAATAATTGCGATGTCCCTTGCTTCCTCCAACTGATCGAGTTCGACCAGCTGGTCTTCGTTTGATTTGTCTTCTGAGTGGGCCCAAACTCGCGGAGAGCCGAACTCCAACTCGGTTGGTAACATAGTCTTAGCACCATAGACTAGGAAGAAAGGGGATTGCCCTGTTGCCTAACTAACCGTGATTCTTAGAGACCAGAGAACAGATGGGAGTTCTTGTACCCACCGCACTGCATATGGCTGTAGTCGGTCGAATACCCTAGCCTTGATACGTTGTAAGACCATGCCATTGGCATGCTCGACCTGCCCATTACTTCGCGGGTGTTCCACATAAGCATAACAGATCTTGATGCCGAAGTCGTCACAGAAATCTTGAAAAATGCCGCCAGTGAACTGAGTGCCGTTGTCCGTTATGATGTGGTTGGGAAATCCAAATCGATATAAAATACTCATGATTAAATCCTTTGCTCGTGCCGTTGTTATGGCAGCAACGGGTTTTGCCTCGATCCATTTTGTGAATTTGTTCAGTGCGACGAACAAGTATGTGAACCCTCCTAGCGCTTTCTTGAACGGCCCGACCATGTCAAGCCCCTAAACTGCAAAGGGCCAAGAGATTGGAATTGTTTGAAATTTTTGAGCTGGAAGATGTGTTTGTCTTGCAAAGAATTGGCATCCCTTGCATGTGCGAACTATGTCTTTAACGTCTGTTACCGCAGTCGGCCAAAAAAACCCTGCCTGTAAGCCTTTCCGACTAACATCCTGGATGCAGCATGTTGCCATAGATACCCAAGTGGATCGACTGCAGACTCTGCTTGCCCTCCTCGGGTGTGACACAGCGCATGAGGACTCCGTGTGTGCTTCGACGATAAAGGTCTTCTCCAACTACAAGAAAATATTTTCTTTGACGTTTAATTCGCTCGGATTCACCACAACCTTCTAGGAGTTCATCGTCTAAGAGGAATTTAAAAATTGGAGTCCGCCAGTCTTGAGAGATAATTAGCATTTCATTTGTTACCGGGGTAGGTTCAGCCCTTGACTGTTCAAGCACTAGTTCCTTCTTGACTGATAGCTCCAATAATTGCTTAACAAAAATCCCAGTCGGGACCACTTCTCGTTTGGATCCCATGTTGGCCAATTCGTCTGCGGCTTCGTTGTATTATCGTAATACATGAGTTATTTCCAACCCGTCGAACTTGTTTTCCAGCTTTCGTACCTCCTGACAATACGCTGCCATATTATCGTCGAGACATGTCCAGCCTTTCATGACTTGGTTGACCACGAGTTGAGAATTTTTGTGTACGACCAGTTGACGGATGCCGAGTGATATGGCAATGCGGAGCCCGTGGATGAGTGTCTCATACTCGGCAACATTGTGGGAAGCCGGAAAGTGAATCTGAAGAACGTAATTTAGTTTTTTTGCCAGTGGGTGATGTCAGCATGACACCAGCCGGCGCACCGGACGGTACACCGAAGGCGCACTTCTCCAGATTCAACTTCATCTTGAATCTCGAAGGCTTTGAAAAGTTTCCTCCATGTCGGTGATGAGGTCTTCCCTGGATTTTGCCTTGATTACCACGTCATTGACATACGCCTCAACGTTGCGCCCGAGTTGAGTGTGTAAACACCGCTGGATTGCATGTTGATACGTTGCTCCAGCGTTTTTCAACTTGAACGGCATAGTGACATAGCAGTATGCTCTAAACGGCGTGATGAAAGAAGTCTTCAGGCAGTCGAGAAAGCTGAGTAGCTCGCACCCCGCAGTTGAGTCGACCACTTGATCTATTCTGGGTAGACCAAATGGATCTTTGGGGCACGCCTTGTTTAAATTTGTGTACTCGACGCACATGCGTCATTTACCATTCTCTTTTCGGACCAGGACTAGGTTTGCCAGCCAATCCGGGTGATAGACCTCTTTGATGAACCCGGCTGCAAGGAGCTTAGTTATCTCCTCTCGAATAGTGTCTTTGCGGTCTTGGGCGAAGCGCCGTAGTCATTGTTTGACTGGTTTGGCGTCCGGCTTGACGTTGAGGGAATGCTCAATCACCTCCTTTGGTACACCAGGCATGTCGGAAGGTTTCCAAGCAAATATGTCCCTGTTTGCCAGGAGGAAGGTGACGAGCTCGTCTTCCTATTTGAGGTCAAGTCCAGTCCATACAAGCGCAATTTTGGAGGGGTTGGAAGGGTCCAGGAGGATCTTTTTTGTTTCAGAGTCCGCTGAAATTCCTGACTTGGCTGCTTTTTTTGCCGGAACTTGATCATCCTCGCTTGCTGTTGTAGTAGCTAGTCAGATGTTGTTGCGCCCGACTGCCGCTTCTTAAGATTAGGCCAGCTTGCAGCTCTCCTTGTCGTAGGTGAGCGCTTGCTTGACATCACTGCGAAGGGAAAGCACTCCAGCTGGTCCTAGCATCCTGAGCATCATGTATGTATAGTGCCGCACTGCCATGAATTTGACTAGTGCTAGCCGTCCGAGTATGGCATGATACGCGGTCTCGAAGTCGGCAACCTCGAAGTAGATTTCTCCGTACGGAAGTTCTCCCGCGTGCCGAACCTAACTAGCAGAGTTATCTGTCCGAGTGGAGTGGAAGATAGGCTGGGGATTACCCCGTGGAAGGGTGCTGTACTCGGCCATAGCTCGGAGCAAGGGATCTTCATCTCGTCGAGCGTCTTGGCGAACAAAATATTGGGAGCGCTTCCTCCATCGATGAGAACTTTCTTCAATTTGATTCTTCTGATGACTGGGTCCAGGATGAGTGGATAGCGTCTTGAATGAGTGACCGATCAGGGTGATCTGTGCGGTCAAACGTGATTGGCGTTTTTGACCAATGCAAGTACTGGGGGGTGTCTGCAGAGACCGAGTTAACTTCGCGTGCTGTGAGCTTCTGCTTCCTCTTGGACTCGTTTCCATTGGCCCTCCAAAGATGTGGTTGAGGTCAACCTGGAGATCTTGGTACTTGCCGGCTGCGCCCGGATCTGGCTTGTCCTTTTCTTTTTTGATGCCAGATGTTGAAGTCTGCTCGGAAGCAAACTTCTTGAGCATGAAGCAATCCTTAGCCGCGAGCTTGCCCTTTGGATGGATGGGGCATGGCTCGTTCATCACTTTTTGGTACTCGTCCGTCCTCAGGGGTCACGGCCGAGTATGCTCCACAGCAGCCACCACGTTGTCCGACTTGTGCTTGTGGTTGCTGGACTTGTTCTATGCTAGCTCGTCGTTGTCTTTTTTTCCTTCTACCGGGGCTCCTTCTTGTCGTCCAGGGCCTCGGCAACTGCGTCGGCCAAGTCAGCGTATTTGTTCGCAATGTCAAATAGAGCCTTGACAGAAGAGGGAGGTTTCTGAGTGAACTTGGTGATGAACAGGGTGTCCCGGACTCCCTTATGGAAGACGGCGATGACGACCTCGTCCTTGATCTTCGGGATTGAATTCCTCTTCTCCAAAAACCTATTGATGAAATCACGAAGAGACTCGTTCTTCCTTTGATGGCATTGATACAAGTCGTACTCGAAAGATGGCCTCTCGTACGTTACTTGGAAATTGGCGATGAAGCGTTCCTGGAGTTCTCACCAGGAGCCGATTGATCTTTTAGGAAGTCCTGTTAGCTATGTCCTCGCCAAGTCGGCTAGAGCGACTGAGAGGTAGTTAGCCATGGCCTTATGATCTCCTCCAGCTGCTTGGATTGTTAGAGTGTAGACTATGAGTCTGTTAACGCCAAAATTTGGTATGATTCTTTAGCAGATTCGGTTGAGGAATAAATCACAGTTAACTGACGGAAATTTATCCAGAAGAAACCGTTTTTGGCAAGGGATCGTGAAGACCACGGAGAAGCAGTTAATATCGTATCTATTAATTAGGTAATAGTAATATTTTATCTTTTAGGAAACCTGATCTCGTGTCCGATTGGGTCTTGTTAGTGTTTTTCTTCTGTAATTAGGAAATCATGTGCCGTGTCCAATAAGGACTTGTATCAACTCGGGGTATAAATATGTATGCCCGGGTACCTTGTAAATAATCAGACAGATCAATACAACTTCGGCGCATCGCCACCCTTTTTGGCGGGTTCTTGCTTCTCGAGGCGGGCTGCATCGGTTAAGTTCGACCTCCTGCGAGAGGGTAAGTCTCGTTACCCCGGCTATCGTATTGGCTAGGACTTCCTCGGTTAGGTCCGATATTCTAGCCGGTCTACGGTAGTCGGCTTACCACGATATAGCTGTTCTGTCTATGGCTACATCAGTTAAGTTTGATCTCTCAGTCCGAGTAGGTATATCACATCATTTGTGCATAGATTTATCAGCTTACTGAGTGTAATTTATCATCAGTTTGTGCTGCATCGGTTAGGTCCGACCTACTAAACTGCTAGCGATAAATTGTTCCTGCTAGGTTGATAAATTTTCATGCAAGGGTTTTATCGGGATGTATAGCCGATAAGTTATCGTACAAAACATCACGATTGCATTAGATCTATCGGCTCATCAAGGTTCTTTTATCATCATCGGTCTATGCTGCATCGGTTAGGTCCGACCTACTAGACTGGTGGTAATAATTTTATCCTTGTTGAGCCGATGGATGTTTATGCAATGTTTTATTGGAGTGACTAGCCGATAAGTTATTTTTTATTAAATAAAGCCGACTGCTTTGCTTAATTGTTATTTTGTTTACATGCATTGTTATCGCAATCGGCTGGATAACAATCAATTGATTTATTTACTTTGCCTGTTTATGCCATCATCGGCTTCTAGTCGATGTATAAGTGCTTCAGTTTATATCGGCCATCGGCCGATGAAACGAGTCCAATTCGGCTTCCAGCCGATTGGCTCACTGGTCTAATATTTTCTATCTCCTTGTCAATTGCAGGGTCAAATTGACTGGCACGCCTACGAACCTCAAATTTAGGACTTGCACTGGAGTTAAGCAAATCTCCCAGGCCTCCGCATGTCTTAAGGCACCGAACCAGATCATCGACTCGTTCCCGACGCTACCGGTGATTTTCGGTGTCAACAGAGTCAGGACTCAGGGTTAGTCTTCCCATTGTATTTCTCAATTCCAGTTGGCTTGAAGCCTGACGGCCCGTCGACTTATTGTAGCTCATGGGTGAAGGTGAAGGCTGGTACTCCTTCATCTGTGTGAGGACTCTGGCTTTGACTATGACAGTGAAACCGCTCATGGTGGAGGCCGGAGCGCTCATTCTCGTCTTCTAGTCGGCGACGCTCGTCTTCCTTGCGTTCGCGGCGTCATGCATTGATGTCTTGCCGAAGATCACTTTGTAGTTGGCCTCGGACATCCTGGTTATCCTGACGGTCGTCTTGATGTTGGCGCTGCAGTCATTATTGTGGTTGTCGAGTGACGTGTGGCATGACTCCACGTGCGGCTCACTAGAGCCGGCCACTCGGCTTCGCGTTGAGGCAGATGAGATCGCCGTTGGAGAAGCCGCCCTATTAGACGTTATGAGAGTATCACCCAACTGTTGACGCTGCTGGCATGCAGCAGCGGTGATCATGGTTTTAATCCTTGCTATCGTTTAGGTGGCCTGGTGATCAGGCCCAAACTGTAGTGTATCCAGTAGGGTTGTAGCGGCCACAACGTTCTGTTGTGGAGTTACGAAGACGTCGTGGTAGCCGACTCGGGTTTGGAGGATTTCCTATTGAGCAGTCCACCCAGCCTTGCGCAGATTGTCGTTGTGAGCATCGCGTTCGGCCCGCAGGCGTCTTGCGTCTTCCTCTTGTTGTTCACGTAGTCGGCGGGCTTCCTCTTCTAGCAAATCGCGTAGTCGGCGTACCTCCTGAGTAGGAGTTGAGTCCTTGGATGTCATAAAGACTTCCCGTGGTGGAGAAAAGCTCGCCGAAGTGCTGTCCGACTGAGAGTCGGAGTCGGAATAGTTACGGGGAGTAATAATGACCCCAACCTCCCTAGATCTAATTTCGAGCAGCTCTGAGCTATATCCGAGTTGAATTCCAGGGGATCGGGTCTGCCGCGTCAGATGTTGATTGAAGTTATCCGCGGTGTTGCCGAGTCCGAACGGGAGTTTGACGATCTCCTCCTCTCTTAGCCCGATCTCGACCAGCTCAAGACCAAGTCCGAGTTGAACACCGAAAGAAACAGTTGTCCCTAGACTCGGACATGTTGGAGGTCGCCGCAGCATGTCGCTGAAAATTGCTGCGGCTTGCGTAGGCCAACCGGCGCGGAGTCAGCTTGGTCCCTGGTCGATCGGATTGGATCCGAGTCGGACAGGGTAAGGTTGCTGAATTTGTCGGCGACGAAGTTGAGGCTCCCGAAGCTGATTGTTTGCCTGGGGAAGAAGTTGATGCCGTCGACTCCGGTGATTGGATCCATCAGGTTTGTTGAAGATGATCTCGTCGAAGCCCCTACCTGGCGCGCCAACTGTCAATGTTTTACACCAGAATTAAGAATATGGGGCTACTTGTGAGACCTAAAATTGATGGATTGCAAAGGAACACGAAACGATTTATTCTGGTTCAGGCCCTCGAGGTATGGTAATTCCCTACTTCCAGTTGTTGTATATTGCCTTTGAGGTTTCTCTAGTGAGATTTCGCTATGCCCTCAAGGGAGCGCCCTGCCTCCCCTTATACACCAAGAAGACAGGATTACAAGGTAGAAATCCCAGTCGGACTCCGACAGAGGGATTTCCTTCTAGGAATACAACGTGTCCGACTAGGACTATATCCTTTCCTTGTCGTACAAGGTAATGTATGCCAAGTCCTATTGTATCCCTAATTATAATGTTTGGCCCATCCTCTGTCCGGGTGGCCTTAATGCTTCTCATGAGGCACCCGAGGCCCATGCCCTCCACAATATGTCTATTTGGGAGATGAAAGTTACATCTATTCAAGAATCTATCAACATGAATACTTTAACTTTGAAATCTTTGTACACCAAACTTAAGACACGTGAGATGAATATTCTTTCTCGCTAGATTGATTTTAAATCAAATGCTTTGGTGTCTTTTTCGAGTTTTTCTGTTGATGCTTCTTCTTCATCTACTTTTAGTGCTTTTAATGCCATGTCCGATGACCAATCGAGCAAATCTCAGAGGAGGACTTGGCTTTGCTTGCTAACAGATTTTCTCGAGCTTTGAGTAATGTTAATAACAGAAAATAAAGGAGGCCCAATCTGGTGCTTTGAATGTGGAGAGCTAAACCACATTCGTTCCAAGTGTCCTAAGCTCAAGAGATCCAACAAGGAAGACGAGGAGGAGAAGAACAAGAAGGATAACAAGCGCTCAACTTTTGAAGACAAAAGAAAAATAAGCAAACGCAAACTAGTACGCCAATTGCTAGAAGCTTTGAAGTAAGTTGAGTTGAGCGATGAAGAATCTGAAAGCAACGGCAAAAGCATAGGTAAATGTAAGCATTTTACAAGTTTAGCTCTCATTGCTCGTAGTGTGTCAAACTCCGATGAGGATGAATCTGACAGCAATGATGACAAGGTAAATTTTACTTATGATCAATTAGAACATGCTGCTTTTGATCTTGCTGATAAACTTGATAAATGTACTAAAAAGCTTAAAAAACATGATCATAATGTTAATGTTCTAAATTCTGAAATTGCAAGATTAAAATTTCTAATTCCTGATGATGATGATTGCAAATCTTGTGAGGTGTTATATTCTGAAATTGCTGTTTTAAGAAATGCCAATACTAACACTTTTCTAAGATTGGAAGCTGAAATTGAGAAAACTAAAAAGCTTGAGTCACCTTTTGCTCTTGGTTTTACTTTACATTCTCGTACAGTTGATGAGTAATTTTTGATAAAAAATCTTTTGAAAAAGTATAAAATTGCTTTTGGTGCTAGTTTTTTGTTCAATGGTTTATGTGCGAATAGGATTAAACAATATAAGGATGTTTCAAGTTTTAAAACTTGCTTAAAGTGTTTTTTAAATGAGATGAAATTGAAAGAAGCTCTTGGTCGTGTTGAGGTTTTGCAAAACAACATGAAAACTCACGAAGTACTTTCTTGCTCAAATTGTCGCAAACAAAAAGGGATTGCAAAATCTTGTGAAAATTGTGTTTCTTTGACAAATGAGATTGCTTATTTGAAAAGTTTTTTGCAAAGGTTTTCAGATGGTAAAAAGAAACTCAACACGATTTTGGATATTTCTAAAGTGAGCACACACAATAGAGGAATAGGTTTTGATGTACATGCTTATTTTACTAATCATCCACCGAGTATTCTTGGTGTTTCTAAAAGCAGTGAGATTTTGACAAAACCTGAATCAAAGAAAATTATTTTCAAATCCGCTGGAATTTTGTCGAACCTTTCTACAATTTGTGCAATTGTTTCTTCTTCTTCTTCTAAGGAAAAAACACGTGTGAAGTACAATTGCTCCCATTGTGGTAAGGATGGGCATTTGGTTCAATTTTGCTTTAGACTTGCAAGAAAACAGAAAAAAGACAGAGCACGTGAGCTTGCAAGGTTGAGGTGGCAAAGTTTGAGCTTTTCTTCGAGTGGCCCGGTCAGACCACAAGCCTCAGGGCGGTCCGACTGATGGCCATGGGTGGTTAGACCGACTTTTTAACATCGGTCGGATCAGTCTTCAGTAAAGCCTCAAGGTAAGTTTTCAGGTAAGTCTGGTACTGATTCTATTTATGCATATACATGTGCTTTGCCTACTGGTTCTATTGGTCATGTGTCTCAATGTTGGATTCCTAAATTTCTTATTTTTAATCCCAACACAAAGGCCTCAACATCTTCTTGTACATAGGTCTTTTGGCGGCATACTCCCCATGTGCATTAAACGTTTAGAAGTCATTGCTTTTAACATAACATTGATTTACTTATGAATTGGCAATATAATATCTACTTCTTCATTAGCTTTTTCCGTGCTAGTTATGGAGATAGTAGTTTTTGATAATAATACAAGTGGATACATGCCAATTCATGAGAATCTTGGTGATATCGTTGGCAACTGGTTGTCTTTTTCAAAACTTTTGATATCTTCTCGATTTGTTTTATTTTTCATCGGAAGGGTTTGGAGGTTGATTTGAGGGGGAGTTTATGCTTTTCGATGCATTTATGTTTAATTTAATGCATTGCTCTCAATTTGAAAATAAAAAGAAAAGTGGAGCTTTGTTTTATACCTCTAGTATATTTTTGTGCTTGCTAGCAATATAAGTGAGGTTTATTGGTTTCTAGTATAGCTTGTATGCATTCTAATCTTTATATGAGTTTTTGCTATTACTTTTGAGGGATATGATGCATGACACATAATTCTTTTACTTGAATTAAGTAAATATGCAATATTGACACTAGTGCTTGTTTGAATGACTTATGCTCATATATATGCTTGCTGAAATTTTCATTCCTCGAATATCTAGAGATTCCTCAAGTAAAAAAATGCTTATATGAGTGGAAAAAATGGATGCCAAATCCTTAGAAACAGTATTCACGACAAGGACGTATTTGACGTGAGGAAAATAATGGGTGCCGAATCTTTAAAAATAGTATTCACGACAAGGACGTACCCAAAATAATTGAGAGAATTTTTTTGTGATATTAAAAGGCAAATTGAGCAGAAACTCAGAAATAAAACTTGATGAAAATTCTCTTGTAATGGGTAGGTTAATTTGAGAAAGAGTGTTTAGTTCAGCTTGTCTATGTTTGGGGTTTTTCTTTCAATCTATGTGCTAGTGATTATATTGCATTATAAATTGTTGAAATCATAAATTTTTAGTGTTGATTTGATCTTGATTATAATATCATTGATTCATGTTTGGACTATAATCCATGCTTGTTTGCTGGTTGGTCAATCTATCTCCCTTGTCTTGCAACACATATCCCTGAGTTGCTTTAGGTACACTTCAAAGCTCCTAGTACAGAAAAATTCAGAAAAAGAAAATTTGATAAATATTTCATATTTACTGCATTTGTCCTTTCATAGTTTATATTTCCTCTTTTGAAATTTTTGATGAAATCATTGTCAAAGGATGAGAAATATACAAAATGCGTGCTTAAAGAAAGGAGAACTTTTTTAGAAAAGGGGAGAATTTGAAAGTTGTGATAAGTTGATCGATTCTTAAAAATAGTGGATTTTGTGCTTTTATTGCGAATAAGGGGAGAAAATCTCTCTTTTAAAAAGGGGGAGAGTTTTTCTATTTCACTTTTGTGATTTTTGTGCCATTTGTGCTTTTTGACACTTCTTGGTTTTTATTTTTTAAAAACATCAATTTGTATTTTGGAGATATTGCCAATGTATTCATCAGGAGGAAGATTGTAAAATCATGGTCATGATTAATATTTTGTGATGAACAATTGGCTTTACAAATGATTTATTTGATGAATATTTGTTAAAAAAATATAAATCGATGTTGGCGTGTGTGTGGCTAATGCGAGTCAAGTTGAGGAAGAACTTGTGCTCGGATATGGTTTCTGTATTTTTGCATGTGTAGGTGACTCTTAAGGCCTCGGGAGTATTGCCGGTGATGGATCGAGAGTCGACTTAGGAGAAGTTGATGTTCAGATGATCGGGAGATCACGCGGGATACTAAGGGCTAGAGATCACCGGTTAAAATAATCCGATTCATTGTATTCGCGTTGATTTTGGGTCTTATTCAAATTAGGGTTCTTCGGATTTGGGGATTTTGGGGGTTTAGGGTTTTGCCGAGTTAATTGATAATGGCTTCACTAAGGGATGAAGATTTTTGGGATTAAATTCTAAGGGGCTTGCTCTGATACCACAATGTTGGAGAAACTAAATTACAGTGTTGAATAAAATTGATTCACTGAGATTAATCCCCTTAGAAATTCAATCACCTATGCGGAAATTTAATTCTAATCACTGACCTGCTTGTGAAGCCATCTTGACTTAATTTCTTCTTCTTCTCTGCTTCCTCTTCTTCTTGATGCTTCTCTGCGTGTGTGCGCCGACAGATGGATTGATGAAGACCTCACGAACCCCTTCTAGTGCGTTTGTGGATCGGACACAATTAGGGTTTGTAGTTGGAGACCGAGCGGCGTCCCGTTCTTCTCCAATTTCTCTTTTATATGTGTACTAGTAGGGCTCGGGGGTTTCCTTCGGTTAGGAAGTTCGGTTGAATCCACCGATCACGGATTCTATTCGTTATCTTATCTCTAAGCCGATAAAACAACCAACATTCTCCCCTTGATTTAGAGGCTTAATTAATTTCTAAGTCTATTAAGTAAAACAGCTCCCCAAGGCAATGTGTCATAACAACTTTAAACGTCATTAAGACTACAAGACCTATAGTTCACTATAATACTTAAATAAACTCACATTTTAACTTAGCGGGTGTTGATTGAAAATTAATCCCCTATTTCCAGGATCTTAGTCAAAGGCAATCACTTAATCCTATGCCGGCTACATGTTCTTTAAATAAGTTGGGAGGTAAGCCTTTGGTTAGCGGATCCGCAAGCATAAATTTAGTATTTATGTACTCAGTCTTAATTGTTTGATCCTGGACTCTATCTTTCACAACATGATATTTAATGTCAATGTGTTTGGCAGCTTCACTTGACTTGTTGTTACTCGTATAGAATACTGCAGCTTCATTATCGCAGTATATAACAAGTGGTCTCTCAATGCTATCAACCACTTTTAATCTTGGGATGAAATTCTTAAGCCATACGGCCTGCCCCGTCGCATGGTAACATGCTACAAATTCCGCTTGCATTGTCGACGATGCAGTAAGCGTTTGTTTAGAGCTTTTCCACGAAATAGCTCCTCCCGCAAGGGTGAAAATATATCCTGAAGTGGATTTCTTTGTGTCTACGCACCCCGCGAAATCAGCGTCTGAATAGCCAAGGACTTCAAGCTTATCAGACTTTCTGTATGTAAGCATGTAATGTTTAGTTCCTTGTAAATAACGTAGAACTTTCTTTACTGCCTTCCAGTGGTCCATTCCTGGTTTAGACAGAAATCTGCCAAGCATCCTTGTGACGAATGCTAAGTCTGGTCGCGTACAGACTTGTGCATACATCAAGCTTCCGACAGCTGAAGCATAAGGTACCTTGTCCATTTCTTTAGATTCTAACTCATTTCTTGGACTTTGGAATGATCCGAATTTATCGCCCTTCATTATTGGAGCAGGTGAAGAGGCGTATTTACTCATATTATATCTTTCTAAGATTCTTGAGATGTAAGCTTTCTGAGATAGTCCTAGCACTCCTTTGGACCTATCTCGGTGAATCTCAATGCCCAAAACATAAGATGCTTCACCAAGATCTTTCATATCAAATTTTGATGACAAGAATTCTTTAGTTTCTTGCAGCAGGTTCTTATCGCTGCTTGCTAACAAAATGTCATCAACATAGAGTACTAGGATGATGAATTTACCACCTTTATATTTAACATAAATACAGTTGTCCACCTCATTCTCCTTAAATCCGAATTGTTTGATGATCTGATCGAATTTAAGGTTCCATTGCCTGGACGCTTGTTTAAGTCCATAGATGGATTTATTAAGCTTGCATGCTAAATGGCCTTTTCCTTCCATAACAAAACCTTCCGGTTGTGTCATGTAAACATTCTCTTTTAGGTCACCATTTAGAAATGCAGTCTTTACATCCATCTGATGGAGTTCTAAGTCAAAGTGAGCCACTAGCGCCATGACAATTCTGAATGAGTCTTTCTTAGAGACAGGAGAAAAGGTTTCATTATAGTCAATTCCTTCTCTCTGTGAAAAACCCTTGGCAACTAGCCTTGCTTTGAATCGTTCGATGTTCCCTCTAGAGTCAAGCTTGGTTTTGTAGACCCACTTACAGCCTACGGTTTTGACTCCTTTAGGAACTTCTACTAAATCCCATACTTTATTATGGCTCATTGATTTTAGTTCATCTTCCATAGCCTGAAGCCACTTAGATGAATCCTTGCTGTTTATTGCTTCTTTAAATGAGGTGGGATCGTCTACCTTCTCCATGTCTTCTTCATTCATGTATACTTCATAATAATCAGGGATGGCAGATCTCCTCACCCGCTGTGACCTTCTCAATTCTTGAGTTTCATTGTTTGTCACTTGAGGTTGAGGATTTTCATGTGGAGGTTCTTCATTATGTGTCACTTCAATCTGTTGAGGCTCATCATCATTATTACTCTCAATACTTTCCTCAACAGAAGGTGTAGCCCCAGACGGTCCAGAATTACCCGTTGGCGGTGCTACATCACGTGGCACATTAGAAATTATGGGGATGTTCTGAATAATTGGAATATCAGTCTCTCGGATTTCCGGAGTTTGAATATTAGCCCGAATTTCCTCAAGATTAATTTCCCTTGTCTGTGAGCTCCCCCATTTATTGTTCTCAAGAAAGACAGCATGTCTAGTCTCCACAAATTTAGTAACCCGATCTGGGCAATAAAATCGGTATCCTTTGGATCTCTCGGGATAACCGATAAAATGACAGCTCACAGTCTTAGGATCTAATTTCTTTAATTGTGGATTAAATATTCTGGCTTCCGCACGACAGCCCCACACACGTAAATAATTGAGTGTCGGTTTTCTTCCGGTCCACAATTCATAAGGGGTCTTAGGCACTGATTTACTAGGCACTCTGTTGATTATGTGTGCAGCTGTTTTAAGTGCTTCAATCCACAGCTTAGGTGACAGAGTAGAGTGATTCAGCATACTGCGCACCATATCCATGAGTGTGCGGTTGCGTCGTTCTGCTACCCCGTTTTGCTGAGGTTCTCCAGGCATGGAATATTGGGCAATAATCCCATGTTGCTGGAGATACAAGGCAAATGGACCAGGAATTTGCCCAAATGGAGCGTGTTTCTCGTAGTATTCACCACCACGGTCCGATCTCACAACTTTAATTTTAGCATTATGCTGATTCTCCACTTCAGCTTTAAATATCTTAAATTTCTCAAGAGATTCGGAACGGTCGCTTATGGGGTAAATGTAACCATAACGGGAATAATCATCTGTGAATGTTATAAATGAATCAAATCCATCCACAGATGTCACCGGGAACGGTCCACAAATATCAGTGTGAATTATTTCTAGTGGACTTGAGCTCCTAGTGGCTCCTTTCTTTATTATTTTAGTGAATTTTCCCTTAATGCAATCTATGCAATGATCCGCGTCAGAAAAGTCTAAGGGAAGGAGTATCTCTTCTCTTATGAGACGTTCAATTCTCCCCCTAGAAATGTGGCCTAAGCGACAGTGCCATAATTTCGACGACGTCTCATTTATCACATTCATTACTTTATCATTGCAGGCATTATTAACATTCAGGACCATGTCATCCAAAGAGAGCAAGAATAGCTTATCTCGCACGAAGGCGAAGCCAATCACTTTATTATCTAATTTAATGTAACATGTTCTCTTTGAAAAATGACAGTCATAACCAGTTTCTGTCAACACTCGAACAGAAATAAGGTTTCTCTTAATTGAGGGAGCAAATAAAACATTATTCAGAATTAAATTGTAGCCACTAGGGAGTCTAAGTGCTAGGTCTCCAACGGCCTTCACTTCGATCTCCGCTCCATCAGCTACTCTTAGGATTTGCTCCCCCTTTGCTACCGCCTGGACAGTAGTCAATCCCTGCAATGAGTTACAGACGTGCACAGTGGCACCTGAGTCAACCCACCAGGTATTAATGGAGAATTCAGAGTAAAATAACTCATTAACATTTGATATTTCATCAATCTCATTTATACCTTTCTTAGCTAGCCACTCTCGGAAGCGTAGACAATCCCTCTGCCAGTGTCCATCTTTACTGCAAAACTTGCAATATGGACTTGCAGTGGTGGAGGCAGCTAAAGCTTGAGACTGAGGATGCGGCTTTGCTTGAGCAGTGTTACTCCCTCCAGACTTATGAGGGTGATATGGCTTCTTTCTGCCACTACCCGAGCTTTGGCCTTGATTTGTTTTCCTCTTGCCTTTAGCATGGATGAGGTTGAGCTGATCTTTAAGTTTCTGCTTATCAGCCTTTTGTCGCTCTTCCTCTTCCACTGAGTGGGAGATCAATTCTGCTACGGTCCACTTCTCTTTCTGAGTATTATAATTAATCTTGAAGGGACCATAGTCAGGACCAAGAGAGTTCAATATGAAATGCACTAAGAAACCTTCAGACAATTCCATGTCCATGGTCTTTAGTGTATGTGCCATATGAGTCATCTCAAGGATGTGCTTTCTTACACCACCTTTGCCATCATACTGGCTGGTGATCAGCTTACTTATTAAGGTACTGGCATGGCTCTTAGATGAAGTCTTAAAATTCTCTTCAATGTTTGCCAAGTACGTCTTAACATCGTTTGAGTCCGTAATCCCTCCAATAATTCCTGGAGCGATAGTACTCTTGATGTACATGAGAGACATTCTGTTGGACTTTTCCCAAGAGGCTACTTTTTCTTCGTAACTCCACTTGGTATTATCATAAACTTCCTGACTCATTTCGTCAGTGTACATGGGCTCCTCAGGGGAGTCCTCTCTTAGTGCTAAGTCATAGTCCAACATGCCAAGATTCAGTAGCACATCGTTCTTCCACTCAGCGAAATTTGTTCCATCAAGGGGTGTTACAATTTTAAGCTGCCCCAATGCTGAAAATAACCAATGAAAATATTAGTAAAATATTGCATATGATTAATTTGCGTTGGCTCAATCAATCACATGCAATGATGGGCTACTTTTCTAAATTTAATCACCGTTGGGCAGAAAAAATTTAGAAAATATATGAAGTGACAAAAAAAATAATCCTTAATTACATCACCGTTGGGCAGAAATAATTAAGGAAATAATATTATTAATTTATTTGACATGAAATTATAATTAACGTTGGTCAAAAAATAATTTCACATCATAAATATTCTCTAGCAAAACTTCCCGTTGGTTCCATTCAGTTAGAGATAATTTTCAGAGTGCTTAGAATAATTTTCCATAATTTTTCAGCATTTTTAATGGCCAAGAAAGCATATAAAGGGATTTCTGTAAATAACAAATAAATAAAACAGTGGGAATTTATTTAATTTCAATTTGGCTCAGAAGGGGCCCGGGCAAGGGCCCGGGCGCGGGCGCGAGGCGCCGGGCGTTTGCCCGGGCGCGGGCGCGGGGGCGCGGCGCGGGCGCGGGCGCGGGGGCGCGGCCTGGGCGCGAGGGCGCGGGCGCGATGTCGGCCGTTCCGTTCGATTCAGATCGAACGGCTACGGTCATCCCCGCGTCTAATTTTGTTATCGCCGTCCGATCTCAATCCGACGGCAGCTATTAGTTTTTACCGGATTAAATAAAATCAGCGGCGGCGGCCGAACCCTAACCCGAGCCCCGGCCGATCCCCTTTTTCTCCTCCTCTTCTTCCCGACGCGCTCGACGAGCAAGCGGCGGCGGTGACGACGACGGCTATGGCGACGACGCGCCGAGCGAAGCAGCGGCGACGACGGCCAATGCCCGTCTTTCCTCTTCCCCCTCCGTCCCCAGTTCTGCTCCCCGTGCGCAACAACAACACCGAGGCGAGCCTCAGTCTCGCGTGGCCGAGCGACGGCGCGAGACCGGTCTGGGGCAGCGGGATGGCTTAGCGGCGAGGCGAGGAGGTAGTTCCCGAGGCACGGATGCGAGCACATCGGCAGTGAAGACGACGAACCGGGTAAAATAATCCCGATTTCATTGTATTCGCGTTGATTTTGGGTCTTATTCAAATTAGGGTTCTTCGGATTTGGGGATTTTGGGGGTTTAGGGTTTTGCCGAGTTAATTGATAATGGCTTCACTAAGGGATGAAGATTTTTGGGATTAAATTCTAAGGGGCTTGCTCTGATACCACAATGTTGGAGAAACTAAATTACAGTGTTGAATAAAATTGATTCACTGAGATTAATCCCCTTAGAAATTCAATCACCTATGCGGAAATTTAATTCTAATCACTGACCTGCTTGTAAAGCCATCTTGACTTGATTTCTTCTTCTTCTCTGCTTCCTCTTCTTCTTGATGCTTCTCTGCGTATGTGCGCCGACAGATGGATTGATGAAGACCTCACGAACCCCTTCTAGTGCGTTTGTGGATCGGACACAATTAGGGTTTGTAGTTGGAGACCGAGCGGCGTCCCGTTCTTCTCCAATTTCTCTTTTATATGTGCACTAGTGGGGCTGGGGGTTTCCTTCGGTTTAGGAAGTTCGGTTGAATCCACCGATCACGGATTCTATTCGTTATCTTATCTCTAAGCCGATAAAACAACCAACATTCTCCCCTTGATTTAGAGGCTTAATTAATTTCTAAGTCTATTAAGTAAAACAGCTCCCCAAGGCTGGGATCCCCCTTTTAAGAGCAGGGGAGTCCACAGTGCCGGTCCCCCAGAGAGATATTCTCCGGTGAGTCCTCTTGTGCACCTGTTCGGCCGTGGACGCCCACGCCGGAGTTGGAGGGCTGTCCCATCGCTCACCTCCGCCTGTGACGCCTGCGCCGGAGTTGGAGGAGGGTCCAGTCGTCTCTGCCCGCCTACTGTGTCCAAGCCGGAGTAGGTACTGCTCGTCTGGTCACGCTCGGTCGGCCCCTCGCTGTAAGCGGATGGAGCATGGAGACGGGACGGCGCCTGCCTCCGCTGCCTGGGCGTGGACTTTCGGGGCCCTCTTGGTCAAAAGTGCTCTGCTGTCGCCTCACCATTAAAACGGGTAGTTGGGGAGCCGACCGCTGGAGCCAGCCCTCCGCCACACGAGGCACTTGTTATTGCGGGTCGTGGGCCCGGGCACTGCCTGGGCGCTTAGCTAGAGAGCCCATCGTCGTCGGAGAATGTGGCCTCGGGAGAATTAACGTGGCAGATGACCCACGCGTCCCCGGGGTATGTGGGATCCCCTATCCCGTTTCGTCGACAAGTACAATTTCAAAGTTTGTCGATTTCTCTTGGTGCAGCATAAATCGGTCGAGATTCATTCTTGGCATGCTTTCATCAAATTACAGACAACTCGTGTTTTCCTCCCACCTGTTTTCTATCCTCACTTAAAAGCATGTATATTGGTAGAAAAGAATAGTACTATAATTTGCTAAAGTAAATAAACCGGGATATATATGAGGTGGCGTAGCCTGATGCAAAGCTGAAATAAACAGCAAGTTAATAAGCAATTATTCTCGCTAATGAGATTTTGAAAGGGTATTTTCAACTATTTAAGTAAACTTGTGAGCTATATGTTTAAACGCATCAGATATTTGTAAAATAAATATAGCTGATTACTCTCAGAAGTAAAATTCAATGAATCAATGCCCACCTTTCGTTTTTGCCGTCATGTACCTTTTAGCGCGTTTTTCCTCTGTTGCACAATATCAAATGGAACTTTACCAATGGCCTGCAGATGAGAATATTATGAGATACTGTTATGATTAATCAATCTATTATTGACAGCTAATAAGCCTTTTATAACTCCTTCAATTACCCGGGACTCCGTGCAGCTGTGGCAATTGGATTAGCCACGAAGATTCCCATGCATATTCACACATATGCATGTGGTTCCAAAACTAATGCTGCACCACATTCTCTTATGTAAATCAAATTAATAGCATACTGATGAGCTCGATGTTATATATAAATTGTATTGCATGATTCATGAAAATGACTTTCCCTTCGTCTGTTACAGTTTTGTGATATGTGAAAATGTTTCTTGCATGTGTCGGAAATCTCTCTCTTTTTTCATGCATTGTTAGTCTGCGCGCAACATAGCGCGAGTTTATTGCCAGTGTAGTATTAAACAATATAGGATTGTGAGGTGCCAACACCTCAATGCATGACCGCTAAATTAAGGAAAAGAAATAGCACAAACAATCAGAATCAGACCATATCTTGTTGTCAGCATCATGGGCACGGGGGACTTCTTGTTACCCGCATGACAAAACTCAGGAGACGAAGCATCAACCCAACATATGCGGCCTAGTAAATTTCGTGCAGCCCAACATGCTTGAAGGAAAGGGCCATACACAAAGAAGGTAGGAAGCGAACGGGGCACGTCCAACGTCCAACCTAGGATAACCCCTTCAGGAATCCACGTGCAGCAGCGTGTCAAGCTCAAGGCCGTCCTCGCGGGTTGCTTGGAGGCAGCCATGCGGCAGAGTGCCCGGTTCGGAGACGTCCACATGGGTTGCCCGGAGGCAGCCACGTGGCAGCGCGCCCGGCTTGGGGACCGTGTGCGTAAAGTGGCAAGGGATAGCTTCATGGTACCATCCAAAGGCTTTTCACCCGAGCTATCCAAGGACGACACGTGGCATCGCACCTGACTCCATAGGGCTCTCGCTGGCCAGTCCTAGGAGGAGCTCGGGAACCGGCATAGGGTGTGCTCGCAAGAAGGCGCGCAGGGCCGCCCGGAGAACAGAGGACGGAGGCCTAGTGGGTCCCGTACTCTGACACCGGGGAAGAGGGACGCGCTATCGCCCACCATGTCACTTCGGGCTAATAAGGCATTCACACGGCCGGTCAAAGACAACTAGGACTGACAACCCGGTGGATTACGTCTCTTTCTTCACTGTCCAGTCCATCTCCGATAGGGGAGAAATGCGTCATCGTGTCAACGGTTGGCTCGAGGGCAGAAGATACTGTTGTGGAGGCCATGGGCCCCGGGTACCCTTACAGGAGGCTCTCTCTCTTTGCTCTCTCCACAAAATTCTACTGCCTTGGCCATGATCTCCACTGCCCTGGGGTATAAAAACCCTCCCCGTGTTCCGCTCTCTCTTTTCCCTCAAACGCCCACGCTCGCTGAGCCCTCTAGCACCCCGCGCACTGAGCTCTTATAGCGCCGCCGCTAACTGTCGTTTCTAGCTGCCTCTTGCCACCACCCTAGTCGCCACCGGTCCTCGCGCTCGCCTTTGCCACTTTCGCCGCACGCCAGAACTGCCCCTCGCTGTCTTCCACCTCAATGAGTACCGCCGCCGGTCTCTATCCGCGTTTTTCTGCCGCGGAGTTCACCCATTCTCCCCCTAACTCCCAAAATACCTTCGCCAGGTCCTTCTCGCCCATGTCCGCTCCTCCGTTGCAGTCGGTCGTCATCGGAACGCGCTTGTCCCCGCCGTCCCGAGCTCTGCTGCCACCATTTCACCTCGTTCGTGGCTGCTCGTCGCAATCCCGCTGCCGCTGGCTCTCGATGATCTTCTTCATTCCATCCCTCGTCGGTTCCGCCGCCGCCTCTGCCATGTCGGATGGTCGCCACCGACGACAATCGCGCGTGCGCCGCTGTCGGACCCGGGTTTGACCCCGAACCCTATGTGTGTACCGTGCTAGTCCCACGATCAATTGCTAGCACACACATTCAACTTTGGCATCATAATCCATACATCACAGGTTCAGCTCACAGCAGTCCAAACATAAGTCGCACAAGAGTCTAGACTTTAGCGATTACATAGTGGCCGACCGGCCAAATAGAACAGCAAATTAACGAAGAGTTTAACAGCGGAAACAAGATAATAGAGGCACCAAAAACCAGCAAGTATGCCTCTGCCGCCCACAGGCAACCAACCGGTAAGCCCTGAGTAAGCACCGTCGTCGTCGTCTCCAAAAACCCGCTGCATAGAAGTACCCGATTGTCGGGTCCTCCTCAACCATCTCTAAAAAAAAGAAGTCACACAAGCGTGTGTGAGTACAATACGTACTCCGCAAGACTTATAGTGTTTGCAATGGTATTCCATAATATGCGAAGGTAAACAAGGAATGGTTCAGGTCCTGCAGTTTGCATGAATCATAATATACATAGCGAAAACATTGCGGTTTTGCAACGAAATTTTTGGTAAAACAAGCTAGCACAGCAAACAAGTATATAAGCATCAACCCCCAAGCGTTTCCAACCATATGGGCTCCCTGCCCATGCCAGCCAACAGTGGCACACCGCTGCCACAACCATCCCAGCGAACTCCCCGTTCGCACCAAGATCTTTCCCCAAAACAGTTCCCAAAAATTAAAACTACTACGGTGGAGAATTTCGCCAAGTCGTCCATAACCGAGGGACACGGCTATTCGAATAGTTTTAACTCTCGAGAGTGTGTACAACTGTACCCACATGACAAGGACAACATGAGCTGCCACACAGGAGGCTCACACCATCAATGACCAAAGCCTTTCCACCGTTGACCTAGCAATATCCCGCGCTTATGATCCATCCCTAGGGAGTTGGGCCTCCCAAAATCCCCAAGGCTCATACGATGTGCTGGTCACCCTTGAACAATAATCAAGGTACCTTCGGGCTATGGACAAAAACCATAACCCGCACTATCCAATGTCAACAATAATGACCTACAACTACCACCGGCGGGTCTATTGCTAGGTATCAACAATATACTAAGCTAGGAACTCCCCACAAGAGCCACATGTGGTTTGCACTGTGCTTCTTGGTTCTAGCTACACCATAGAATCGGTCCTTAGTGACCCGGGCGAGACAACCACCTAATCGATACCACAACAAGGCACCGAACACTACATCCACTCGCCCAAGTCCAAAAGCTTGTTTTCAGTTTTTGTTTTCCACCAAGAGGCACAGGGGAAGAATACCCACTGTTCATTTCCATAATTTCGCAAATGCTTCTTTTTCTCAACATCCCAAAATCAAGTAACAAGTAGCCTTGTTAAAAAGCAAACTAAGCATACCTATTGACATCTTCCCAACCACATGAACCCAAATTTTCGAGTGGCAACATAAGTGACAAGGAATTCATGATACTCCAAGTAACAAGGATAGGGCATATGCAACAAGAGGTTAACTACCCAAGAATCCCACACATTTTCAAGTAAAACATCGCGTGCATAATAGTTTGCATCATATAGTTTGTAAGTTTGAAATATAGGAGCAATTGATCAAGGGGGTGCTTGCCTTGTTCCTGGTCTTCTTGGAACTCTTCTGATCCTTCCACAACCGGGTCAACGACGTCGTGTTCTACGAGAATACCAAACGAATGCAATGAAAACAACGGCAAAATTTAACAGTACTGGAAGTACGAATATTTTTGCAGAATATGCAAGTGCATGATTTTAGATGAATTTAGGAAAAAGAATCGCTTGAATCCGAGTTTGTATGAGGGAGATACGGCTAAACGAAGTCTGCTCTGTCCTAAAATCGAAAATAAATGAGAAACAGCGTTTTCGCTCGACCGAACAGCAGAAACGGCTGAAAACATTCTACCGACTTAACGGGTGGTCTATTTGAGACGTTTTCGGTTCTAGGGCATTTTTATGGTACGAAACCTACATGTGTGCTGCTGTGAACCTAAGGACAACTCCCAAAAGTGGATACTCTCCAACTCGCTAGGATATTAGTCACACACGCTCACACGTCACTAAAACGGCCTAACACGTGAAGTCCACCGGGCGTGAAGTTTTAACCTAAGGCATTTGGGGGCGTGGAGGGTTTCTAGGGCCTAGGAGTCACTGGATGTACAAGTGTAACCTATGGGAAGGCTTCGGTAGCGGCGAACGCCTTGGTCCAAAAACGATGTCTTCGTACGCGCAAACTACACGTCTTCGCTCGTTAACGATGACCGACAAAAACAGGAAAACGACAGCAGCTGCTCTACTCGTGGTTTTAATCCCGTTCTAAAGCTAGTGAGCCAACCTGGCTTGCTTGGGGCTGATGGGGTGGCTGCTACTCACTCAAACACAAGCGCACTAAGGTGCTCGGTGAAGGCCAAGCTAATGCACGGCTTGTCTACCTCTGTCCTCTCATGCCCGAGTGCATGGCTAGCGCATGCAGGGCACGAGGAAGCCCTAGGGTCCTGTATGCAAGATCGAAGGGCTCTACCACAAGCGGCCATGCTCCGATTGAGCCTCATCCACACATATGGCCACGGTGGTGATGCTTGGGCGGATGGCAAGGAATGGCATGACAGGCCAAACCAAGGAAGTGGGGAGAACAAGTGGTCTCCCAGGAATAAAAAGGAGGTACATGCAGAAACAGAAGCTCACCGAGGAGTGCAGGCGGTAGGGAGCAATGTTGAGGCGGTGATCGTCTCGGCAAAAGGGTTGCTCGCGATGGAGGCTGCAGTCAAGCACTGTGATGAGTTCAAAGAGTGAATGGAAGGTGGTGATACCGCCAGGACAGCGCTAACTCACCAGGGCGCAGATTAGCGGCTGCAGGGTCACGGCGGCACCCGGTCGGCGTTGCAAAAGACGATGAGGCTGCGGTGGTGCTTGCTGCTTGCCGAGGGCGAAAACGGAGTTAGGTCGAGCAAGAACGCGTGGCGACACAGCTGAGACAAGGTAAAACTCACCGGAGCTCTCAGACGAAAAGCGTGTGCTCGCCGGCGCCGTGGGCGGCACCTCACGTCCTCAGCGAACCAAGGGACAATCCTTTGGTCCTTGGCAGGTGAGAAAGAGGGCGAGCTGGGGAGGCAGGAGGGCATAGGCTTGGTTAAAAGGAAGGCAGGGAAGGAGAGGAGAGGGGAGGGGCGCTGCTCTGCTCCACGGTCTCGCGATGGCGTGCGCGCGGGCAAGCGTGCAGCAGACAGATGGGACAGGGCAGGGCGCTGCTGAGACTGTCGGGGTATCTCGCGAGGTCCCAAGGCGGCTCTGCCTCTCCCTCTCACGTGGTCTAGGGCGCGCAGAGGAAGCCACCTGGCCGAGCCGCACGGGCGGAGAAAGATCCTGGCGTGATCTCGTTTGGACGATGGAGGACAGGGCACAGCCGATAGCATCACGTATCAACGATTCACGCCTAAGGACTATCTCTGGGTTGACACCGAAACCAATCGGCCGATACAGATTGATACAAACCGATGATGTTATAAGTGAGAAGCAAACCGGCCGATTGCCGATAGTATTCGCATACATGAGCATCGGCTAGAAGCCGATGACAACATAGGCGGAGTAAAAAGCCAGCTGACTGGCGCGGGCTCGCGAGAGAGGGCGCGGGCGCGAGCTCGGGAGAGAGGGAGCGCGGGCGCGGGCTCGCGAGAAAGGGCACGGACTCGAGAGAGAGAAACAGGCGAGGGCGTGGCGCGGCAAGCGCGGGCGCGAGGTCGGGAGAGCGAGGCGCGGGCGAAGGTCGGGGTCGGGACGATGGCGCGGGCGCGAGCTCGAGGTCGGGAGAGCGAGGGCGCAGGCGAAGGTCGGGGTCGGGACGATGGCGCGGGCGCGAGCTCGAGGTCGGGAGAGCGAGGGCGCGGGCGAAGGTCGGGGTCGGGACGATGGCGCGGGCGCGAGCTCGAGGTCGGGAGAGAGAGTCCGGGCGCGAGCTCGGAAGCAGAGTCCGGGCGTGAGGGCGTGGACTCAAGAGAGAGCCAAGTCCCCGGGCACGAGAAAAGAGCGCGGACTCTAGAGAGAGGGCGCGGGCGCGAGCGAGCGCGGGCGCGGGCGAAGGTCCGATCGGGAGGCGGCTGGTCCGATCGGGAGGCGTCTGGTCCGATGGGGAGCATTCGGACCGTCCAATCCCCAAGAGGATGGTCCGATGGGGCAGCACGCTACCAACCGAAAGAAACTTAGGGACAAGGCTGGGTTTTTCATGCATGAAAGATGATATGAAGAGCATGCAGATGGGAAAACAGTTTTATGCACCAAAGATCCAAAGTGGGCTGTTACAGCCGCCGCCCAGTCGGTCTAGGCCGACGGGTGTGCTAGCCACCATTCCTAGCCATCCGATCAACCCCGGGGTAGATCGGGGCTGTCCGTGTGGCACCCACCGCGGGTGCCCGGGGCCGACGCCACATCGGCTGCTTTGTCGGCCGTGGCGGCCACGTTGGCCGCCATGTGGTACTCTCACGTCGGGCCGCGGTGGACGCGGTCCACCATGCGCCCGTTGCCCTTGAGTCGCTGACTTGTGGGGCCCACCTATCGGTGCCGGCCCCCTCCCAGTCGGCTAAGGCATTTCTTTTGTATAGTAAAACACAAAGAATCTTTGAAAATTGATAACTAATTCATACAAGCTCCGATTAATTCTATTCAAATTTCATTAAATCTAAAAAATGCCAAGAATCCATTAAAAATGGTTTTAGCTCATGTTTTAGTGTTCTTATGTACTGCTTTTATTTTTTTATGCATTGGATGTTGTTAAAGACCGACGTTTCCGAGCTTTTGGTGTATTTCGAGGTCGTCGCTGAAGTTGCAGAGCCTGAGCAAGGCAAGTTACATCACTGTTCTTGATCATATTGTACCTAATTTTTGCAAATTATTTGTTTTGCTTCAATAGAAGTGCATTTTTTTATTATTTTATGTGGAATGGGAAATGACCTATGTATAGTTTAGCTCACCCTAGCTGGATGAACCCCTTTTCCTTTGTAATCTGGGTAATAATATGTTTAGATTATAACTTAGGTTTGCTTAACCCTGCATAGAATGAACTAGCTCACTTGGGGGAATAATTACTCATTATTATATTGATGATCGACCTTGTGTCGAGGGAATGGAACCTTGCTCATGAATGATGATATAACTAAAATATGACCCTAATGGTGGGTTGTGGGTGCATGTTTTTGCTGGTCGCACCCATGGTAGTTAAGGACCAGTTCGCGGGAACCCCTTGAGCGAATTCCGTAATTACCATAAGCCAGCATGGGCAACGGCTGGGCTTGTAGTGTAGCTTCTCCCTCTACTTGGCATTGTTTGGTGAGGATGGGCGTGATAGTGTTGGGTCAGCTCGGGCGATGGGTTGATCAACTTTCGGATCAGTCGTGGCGCAAGGGGGTAGCCTGACCGACACGGTGTGCCCTATTGGTAGGTGCAACCTCTGTTTAGTGTGGATGGTTGGGGAGGAGTTGCGTGAACGGTCCTGTCACAACCTCTCTCGGGGTGCCATGGTGGCACACCAGCACACGGGAACGTGCATGGAGCTATGTCTTGTGGGTACAGTTGTACACCTCTGGCAAGAGTTAAAAGCTATTCAAATAGCCGTGCCCGCGGTTAGGGGCGATTGGTCAAGACTCTCCATAATTAGTCTCACCTTAATAAACTTGACTTAAAATATTGTGTAGAATCAGGATTGATGGTTTGGGCCTGTTCAACGTAGTGTAGCATTGATCAGTGATGATTTTATATTGTTTAATTTAACAACCGTTTTACTCAGTTTACCACTACACTTTGTAACTGCATTATGCAAATAAGCCACAAAGCCTTTCCTTGTCTCCTGTGCATTGTGCATTTTTGCGAGTATGACCTGTTGAATACTGTGGGTGGTACTAAGTCTTGCTCCCCTTTCCCCCTTAGAGATGGAGTTCTACTCCGATGAAGATCATCAGAAGGAGTAGGCTTATGCTGCTGTCAAGTTGCCTGTGGACTGAAGCCTTTGTGCGGCTTAGTTTATTTATCTTTACCGTTTTCCATTGCATTTTTGTAATACAATTTAATGTGTTTGTAAAACGTACTCTGTATGGCAAGTTTGTCTATATGTACCCTGGCTTTTCCTAGGCAAGGATTTAATACATATATTGTTCAGAATTCTGGTTGTAAATTTTTAGGCGTGACAAGTTGGTATCAGAGTCGAACTTGACCGTAAGACAAGCCAAATGGAAACCATAAGAGCCCTCTAAAACTTCTCATCTGCATATGCCTTTTTGCATTTTGAGTTGTTTATGGAAAATTTGGGAATTGCATCTCATTCGGGATAAAATCTTGGCCTTTATTTGACCGAAATTTTTTAGTCAGGTCAAGTTTAGGATTGGGATTTTATTTGCGGTCATGTCGGGCATGTCAAAACTTTGGGAAAGTATTGGTTGATTAGGGGTAATATTTAATTCAAGTCATTGCATGAAATTTTTTCGGCATATTATAATTGTTTCAGTTTATGTTCCTACCTATTGTCTGGATATACCAAGAGAGATCTACGGTCTAATGAGGCTACTATGAAATATTATCTCCAAAAATTTGAATTCAAAATTTTCAAATCACACGGTAAGGTCGCGGTTATCACGCGATATCGCGCGGTAACCGCACGGTAAGCTGCGCTAACTATGGTATGTTGAAGCTAAAAAGAAAAAATACAGAAAAATTGTAAAACGTATTAAAAATTTTAAAAAATTGTAGAAAATTCAGGAAAAAATTGAGGATATCTCTAGAAAAAAAATGTAATATTGCATAACCCTTGCTATCGTTTTTACACTTAAATAAAGTAGAAATTATATCCCAACCCATCTTTTATTTTTTTAATTTCAATGGAACTCCAAAATATAGTAAACTTCGTTACTTTCACAAACTTTCTTTACCACAGTGATCCATAATTTAAGTACTACCTTACTAGATTTTTTTTTTGAATTTTTTTATTTTTTTAGAAAAATTGAATTCAGATGAAATTTGTTTAAACCAAACCGCTGGTAACCGATACAGTACCCCGACGGTTTGGGCGGTACGGTTACCGGCGGTTTGGCCAACCTTGGTCGTCCAGCGATAGTAGCTCCCAGGGCAACACCAGCATCCACGTGGGCTTCACTTCCATTGACGACAGCAGCTCCTTCAGTGGATCCTGCACCCACAGTGAGGCCAGCTCTTCGTCGCGTAGGAGCGGAGGCTTCATGAGTGGTTCTAGGAGTTGCTCGTACAAGGAGATGGGCGATGAACAAGAGCCGGAGTACGACTCAGATGACCATTGGAGCCGCTCAGAGCACTAGAGACGTCGTCCTTAGTTTTTACCGTTTTCAATAGTTTGCTTTCATGTTAGTTGTTAGGATGTTTGCTTTGGGGTCTAGTCGGTAGTCTGTACCATTTGGCTTGTGGTATGGTTGCCCTAATTAGGAGTTGAACTGCTTTTGAATTGTTTCCAATTATGCACATCAGACCATTTAGTTTAGTAACTTTAATGCAATTCCTTGTTCTGAGCTATCTGTTTTCCTTCTTCCCTTCTGTTTCTTGTCATTCCCTATGGTGAACACCAGGACTGGCGCCCACGCTACCAGTGACAGTAGTGCCACCAATCAGCAAGATGGGGCACCAGCAAACAATAGGATGGCAAACCATATGCCACCCCCGCTATCTGAAAACCTGACCTTGGTGCAAGTGCTGGCCAACCAGAATCAGATGATGGCTATCATGATGCAACAGATTCAGCACAACAACCAGCAATAGCAACAACAGCAATAGCAGCATGCACACATTCCAGCCACAGCCTAACAGTCGAAGCTACCGGAGTTTCCGCGGTTAGGCCGCCAACATTCTCAGGCACCACCAACCCCATGGACGCCAACGACTGGCTATTGGCGTTCGAGAAGAAACTCAACCTCCTCCAATGCAAAGATTAGGAGAAGGTCGCCTTTGCCACGCACCAGCTCCAAGGCCTCGCCTCTGCATGGAGGGACAACTTCTCGTGACCCGCACCTCAAGGACAGAAGTCACCTGGGCAGAGTTCTGCCACAACTTCTAGAAATCCCAAATTCCGGCAGCCATTGTGGCACAGAAGAAGAGGGAGTTTTGTGCACTAGTGCAGGGGAACAAAACCGTCACTGAGTACCTCCACAACCTCAATAGACTAGCGTGCTACATGCCAGAGGATGTCCACACTGGTGTGGAAAGATAGGAGAAATTCCTAGAGGGCTTGGACAATGAGCTGACCAACCAGCTCCTCTCCAATGACTTCCTGGACTTCGAGAAGCTGGTGAACAAGGCGATCCGCCAGGAAGACCAGCACAGCAAGATGGACCGCAAAAGGAAGGTGGCCCAATTTAGAGCCAACCAGGGGCCACACCAAAGGCCGAGGGTGATGCTGGGGCATTAGGGTGGACCTTCCACCATGATCGTCTGCCAGCAATGTCCTTTCGATCCCGGGCTTTTCAGGGGCAGCAGCAGCAACATTGGGTAACACAACTGTCACCCAGCTCGACGCCTGCCAATGGCACCGGCTCAGCAGGGATAGCCCAGGAAGGACAGTGGTGGGAAGACCCTCATTTACTTCAATTGCAAGGAACTAGGCTAGTTCGCGGACAAGTGCCTGAAGCCAAAGCGCATGGGTCCCCATCCTGCAGCTCCCCAGAACCCCAATGCCAACCAGCACGTGATCAAGGGATGAGTTAACCGTGTCTCGGCAGAGGAGGCACAGGCAACACCAAAGGTGGTACTAGGTACATTTCTCATGAACTCAACTCTTGCAACAGTACTTTTTAATTCTAGTGCAACGCATTCTTTCATATCAAAGAAATTTGTGGGGTTACATGGGTTAAAAGTAGTGGAACTTAAGACCCCATGCGGGTTCACACCTAGGGAAACCGCATGACCACAGCTCACTATAGCCCCTCAGTAAACATAGAAATCCAAGGGTCACCTTTTCTAGCCAATCTCATCCTCCTTGAATCGAAAGACCTAGATGTCATCTTGGGAATGAATTGGTTGACCTGACACAAGGGAGTGATCAACTGTGCTGATCGTACCATCACGGTGACCAGTTCGATAGGAGAAGTGGTTACTTTCAAGTCATCGGTGCCACAAAGTCAGGGAGTCATTCTGAACCAAGCCGCACTGGAAGAGCAGCCTGAAACTAGGAAGAAACCCGACAGAAAAGTGGAGGATATTCCGATAGTAAGGGAGTATCCAGACGTATTTCCTGAAAATCTACCAGGGATGCCACCAAAAAGAGAGATCAAGTTTAGAATCGATCTGGCACTAGGGACAGCTCTAATATACAAGAGATCGTATAGAATGGCACCGAACGAGATGGCAGAAGTCAAGAAGCAAGTTGATGATTTGCTACAGAAGGGCTACATCTGACCGAGCATGTCACCTTGGGGTGCAACTATCATATTTTTGGAGAAGAAAGACAAAACCAAATCCATGTGTGTGGATTACCGCACACAAAACGACGTCACGATCAAGAACAAATATTCGTTGCCAAGGATCAATGATCTCTTCGACTGGTTGGAAGGAGCTACTGTTTTCTCCAAGATAGACCTGCGATCAGGTTACCATCAGCTGGGAATCCGAGAGGAAGATATTCCAAAGATGGCTTTCACCACTCGGTACAGACTGTACGAGTGCACAGTTATGTTCTTTGGACTCACTAATGAACCAGCTTTCTTCATGACCTTGATGAACAAGGTGTTTATGGAATTTCTGGACAAGTTCGTGGTGGTTTTCATCGATGACATCCTAATTTACTCGAAGTCAGCAGAAGAGTATGAATAGCACCTTTGGTTAGTGCTTGAGAAGCTATGAGAGCATGTCACGCCCAGAAATTCACCAGCATTTTCAAAGCTAATTTATGCAATAAATCCTCATCCAGGAATCAACCGAGGTACACAAATCGACAATTTGATAAACATAACCAAATACGAAATAATGATAAATACTTACAATAGAGGCACTTAGTCCTCACACATAAGAAATAGCAGCGGAATGGCAACTAGCGTAGCTTCAGCACCAAGCCACAGGCAGCTCAACTGGGGTATAAGCCAAACACCAACTTCTCCTCCTCGGTAAGGCTTCACTCTGATGATTGCAATAATGCAAGACTGAGTACCACCCACTGTACTCAACAAGCCACACTAGGAAATGCAATGTAATGTAATAGGATACCAAAGGAATGGCATAGTATGGCCTATTTGCGTAAATAGCATTTAAAATCATTGAAAACCGTATAGTTTAATTAATATCAACATTAAATCCATCTCTGAACAACGCACCAACGTTTAAAACCATAACTCTCCAAACAGGAGCCATCAAATTCCATCATTTATCATCATTATTAAATAGGTGGGACTAATCACAGAAACATTGCTAGGCTGCCCTTAACCATGGACATGGCTATTCAAATAGTTTTACTCTAGCCAGAGGTGTACAACTTTACCTGCAAGACATGATTCCACACATGTTACCATGCCCCGAAATACCACCATGGTACTGCAAAGGGGGAAATCGTGACAAGACCTTTCATGCAACTCGCCCAACAGAATGGCCACCCGCTGAACCACTAGTCTCTGGCAGGAACTGATCAGGCACCCAACAGGGAGACGGCTCAACGCCCAAAACATGGACTTATTGACACAGCCATGGTGGACTTATTGACACAGCCACAACACACCATGGTGCCTCCTGTTGAACTCGCTATACTACAGATCTAGCCATTACCCATTCTAGCTTATGGTTAGTACGGTAAATGCTTCGCAACAAGTAGTCCACGAACTGGTCCTTAACTGTCATAAGCACCGCTAGCAACATTCACAATCCTGGTGCTCACAACCCACGATTCAATCAAGTTTTAGTTGGCACAATTAATTAACCAACCACGACTCACTGTCGTGAAATTGTAGCCATTGTCCATTAATTATTGATAAGTGATTCATTAATTTTTCCCACATAAAATGTCACTATAGTTTCTAGGCATGGCTAAGCAAACCCTAAATAATCTAGCTAGATAATTAATTAAACATCCAGCTAGTCAACCTTAATCACCTAAGGTATCAAGGTATAGATAACAATAACAAAATGGCCAAAAATGTCAAGGAATATTGGCTATTAAATAATTACCCGTAATAATGTCATTCCAAAGCGTTTCATGAAATAACTTTAAAATAAAATAATTTTCAAAAATGGGATCAACATGCTCAAGGAGATTGTCGTGTGACTTGCCTTGCAATAGAAAACGTCTTCTGCAGATCTTCCAAACTCTTCCGCAGACTCCGCGATCTTCCGAATCGGCGATTGTACGCGACTACACACAAAATGATAATAAATCCTAAGAAACTCCAAATAAATAGTACATAAAAATACATAAACAAGTAAATTATGATTTTAGATGAATTTAGGAAGAAGAACGGGTCGAATCGGAGTTCAAACGGAAAAGATACAGCTTTTGGAAAATTGAATTCGGAATAAATCCAAAAAGAATTGAAAAAGAATATTTCATGGAATTAAATTAAAAGAATTATTTTTGCACTGGAAAAGAGAGTGGGGCCCACTGTCATAGACATGGCTCATGATAGACTGCTGAGGTGGATGGATGTGGTGGCTACTGAGGTGGCCTGCCATGCGAATAGAGAGGATGAGTTGGCGGTCGAGGTGGACTGCGCCAGGGCTGACATGGCACCGGATTGAGACATGTGGATCCAACGGTGGAGACTCGATCTGGACAATTCGACGGTTGGGGTCGGCTTGGTATTTTATGTAGATCGGACGGCCTGAATTAGGTCTCAAAGGATCGACGACTGGGATTCGACCTAGATGGATTTAAACGGCTGAGATTGATTTGGGAACTTGATATAGATTGGACGGCTAAGATTCAACCCTAGGGTTTATGGGATCCGATGGTGAGGATTGGATTCAATTGATCGGACGGCTCTAATCGGCCCAAAATGATCCAACAGCTAGGGCGGCCGAACTACTGCGCACGGAACCCATTTGTCGATCACATGTGGGGGAGGTGCGCCGGGCCCCATTGGTCAGCGGCTCAGAAGAGAAAGGGCTAGCGGGACCTACGCAGCAGCATCACAGGAAGAAGAGGCCGAGCTCTTGCCATGGCTGATAAGGACATCACTAGCTCGGATATGACTATAGCTACCTTATGTACTCATTAACTAAAGGTGCATGCTTTCTATGTAAGATTTACATGTTATATATTTGAACAGACGTTACTACACCATGAGTTTTGTATGTTCTTGTATGCAGAGATACTTGCTTGGGTGAAGAGAAAGAGACTGAGCGCAAGGAACGCATGGATGATCAAAGAAGTTGATTGGGGACCAAACCAAGACCTTACCAAGTCTACTCCTACATTACCACGTCACTTTTGGTCCATAGAAGGTAAGAGATAAATTTCTGCACGTTTTGGATTCGGATTTGGGCCTCCTGACAGCATCAACTTCAAACAGACCTAGCCGCTGATCCAGAAGGACTTTTGGAGCCCATGAGTACTTGTTGGAAAGCTTATGGAGTCTACTTTCAGATGGTTTTAGTCCCACATCAAAATTCCTCCTGAGCTGTCCAGAATCGTGAAAACAAGACACGTACCTCTTCCAGTCCGAGTCTGTTTTGGGCCTTAGGCCTTGTAATTGTGTCGTGGGCTAAACCCATGAGGAGTGCGCCCCTCACAGGGCAAATCCTAACCCTAGGATGTGCTAACTCATATATATTCAGTAGCCACTGCCGTTTAGAGGTGGGTTTTGTTTAGATTAAAGTTTAGCCATTGCTACTTTTCCGGGTAAAGCCGTGATCGGTTAGATCACCGTTTTCCTGTTACATAACCCCACCTTATCGTTTGTATTCAATTCTTATTTGCAATATTAGATTGATTTTATCTTGTTCTTGCTCGTTTCTTTGATTTGCTTGCAGGAATAAGGTTGATCTGCACCAGCAAGATCAATAACCCTTGGAGAGGTGTATCGATCGCTAAGGCGCAACAACACAACGTCTCGTATGGTTGTAGTCGTGCGTCAACGTTTCTCCCAAATCGTAGTTACCTTCAACTCACAGAAAGATCGGGCCACCCCTGCTCGTATCAATGGCGCTAGCCGAGGAGGTCAGGGCGCCGGCCGAGGCAACTGCACGGCAACGGCGACGCAGGCATCGGCCCTAGGATGGCATGGTGTGGTGGCTGTCGATGTTAGGGTGGTGGCCGACCGGCAACGAACGCCGAACCGAGGAGTAGAAGTCAGGGCACTGGGGATAAACGATGGCGACGACGACAAACATAGAGGAAACACCATGAGGCCCTGAGGGATGCTCACCGGCGAGCGAAGAGACGAGGCGTTGGCGACTGCCCGGCGGCGGCGGCGTGCAGGACGAGGCGGCGCGGGGATGGTGTGCTCAATGCGTGGCGGCGCTGGCTACAGCAGGGCGGCGCGAGGCAGTCGGCGAGGCGGCGGCTCCCGGAGGTGGCGCTATGCAGGGGCGGCGGTAGGGCACAGAGCGGGAGGGGCGGCTTGATATATATAGGGAGAGAGTGAGGGAGAGACCAGGGCGGCGATGGGTGCAGGGCGTCACAGCGCATAACTCCTGGGGCAGCACGGATGGTGGCGGCGGGCGTGGATTTGGCGGCGGCACGCACAGCGGGCCTAGGCCGGGGCCGGGGCGGCTTGGGCCGAGAGGGCCGACGGTGGGATAGGCCTGGGCGGCTTGGGGCTAGCCATCTGAGAGAGAGAGAGAGAACCAGAGAAAGGAGAAGATGAAAAGGAGGGAGGAAACCGGAAAGAAGAAGGAGAGAAAAAGAAAAGGAGAAAGAAAAATTCGAAGGAGAAAAAGGAAGGGGTTTTTGGGGAAATTCCAATTTTGCGAAAATTGGAATTTTGAGGATATTTACGTATTATATATTTTTTGAAATACGCTGAATATGAGGATATATATTCATATATATATACGTATATGTACATAGGTATAAATATATATATATATTGGGAATCGAACAGTATTTGGAAGTAATTAGAAAACAGAATCTATGTAGTGGGGTCCGGGAGACGGAATATTTTGTGGGATTCAGAGAATGAAGAATATTTTCCCGAGGGAATTTTGGGGAGTAGAATATCGGAATATTCGAGGAATATTTGGGGAATAAAATATCGGATTATTCTTCGGGTTGGGAACTGAAGGAGATTTTCAGGGAACTGGGAAATGGAATATTTTGAATAAAATATTTTGGGATTAGGGAATTGACGAGGGTGTTTTATTGGGACCGGGATTTGGAGAAATCTCAGACGATTGGAGATTTGGATTTATTTTGACATAAAAGGGGTTTAAGGGAATATCTGGGATTTATCTCAAAGGGAAATAGAGATATTTCGAATACAAAGGATCTCGGATTGGGAGTCCAAAAGAGTTCTATGGTTTCAAAAATGAATAAATCCAGTAACTCCGGATTTAGGTTTTCGAGGTGACTTTAGGGTTCTGGGAACGACACAAAACCCTAGACGAAAAAGGGAGTCAGAGTTCACGATGAACTTCAAAGGATTGAATCAGGAATGACCCGAACAGGGGAAAGGAAAAGGAATTTATCTATATTTATTTAATTACTTTAGTGATCTTTATAGCATTAAAATTGGGGTTTGATTTGATTTGGGTAATCGTCAATCGGCTCACCAAGGTTGCCCACTTCATCCCTGTGCACACCACCTACTCGGGCAAGAGGTTGGCAGAACTGTACATGGCCCGTATAATGTGCTTCATGATGTACCTAAAAGAATAGTGTCTGACCGCGGGAGCCAATATACTTTAAAATTCTGGCAGAAGCTACAGGTAGAAATGGGAACTTGTCTGAACTTTAGCACAACCTACCATCTGCAAATACATGGGCAGATAGAGAGAGTCAACAAGATATTGGAGGACATGCTAAGAACCTGCGTGCTTGATTTTGGTGAAACCTGGGATAAGAGTCTACCATATGCGGAGTTCTCGTACAACAACAACTATTAGGCCAGTTTACAAATAGCACCATTTGAGGCATTGTATGGTAGGAAGTGCCGTACCCCTCTTTTCTAGGATTAGACTGGTGAATGCCAGGTATTCGGAATGAATGCCCTTAAAGAAGCCGAAGAGAAAGTAGCTATCATTCTAGAAAAGGTTGACGACGGCCCAGTCTAGACAGAAGAGCTATGCGGACAACCGCCGTAGAGACCTAAGCTTTGAGGAAGGGGACTACGTGTACCTTCGAGTCACCCCACTCCGAGGTGTACACCGGTTCCAGACTAAAGGAAAGCTAGCACCATGTTTTTTGGGGCCTTACTAGGTCTTGGCCTGTAAAGGCGAAGTTGCATATCAGTTGGACCTTCCAGCATCAATGGCAGGCATCCATGATGTGTTCCATGTCTCGCAATTGAAGAAATGTTTGAGGGTACCAGCTGAATAGGCAGATCCCAAACAGATCAAAATCCAGGAGGACCTTACTTATGTGGAGATACCAATCCGAATTCTGGCATTCAGCGAAAGGAACACCAGAAGTAGGTTGATCAAATTCTGCAAGGTACAGTGGAGGCACCATTCTGAGGATGAGGCCACTTGGGAACAAGAGGATGAACTGAAGTTTGCCCATTCACACCTCTTCACCAGCACCTCTGAATCTCGAGGACGAAATTCCGTTTTAGGGGGGGTAGATTTGTCACACCCTAAGTTTTCCCCTTAATAGAGACCCAAAAATTATTAAGAAAATTGTCAAAAGAAATTATTTATAAGGCATGAGAGAAGAATTAATGGCAAACCATTAAATAATAATTTACCATGGCTAGGAATATTTTCCTTGTATTCCTCTTGCCAAAATACATTGACTGGATTTTTATGGAAATTTTGAGAGAACATGAAGTATTTTTAATAAATCAAAAAGGCTTATCGGAATTAAATTTCAATTGGAAATCTTCTAGGAAAGCTTTTTTCCTTTTTTCTCTTTTTCTTTTCCTCCCTCCCCATGGGCCGCCTTGGCCCACTCTTCCTTTTTCTCCTCCTGCGCCCGCACTGCGCTCGGCTTCGGACCGTTTCTCCTCCCCCGCACCCGCGTTGGCCCAGCTCCTCCCACGCCGGCTCGGCTCGCCCGCCCGGTCGTTGCTCTCTCCCTCTCGCTAACATATGGGACCGGGGCCCACATGTTAGCTTCGTTCTCAACCTCCAGCCACATCCGCCAGAGGCATGCGTCCCGTGGCCATCAGTTCCTCGCCCGTTTGGCTTCCTCACGTATCTGCCCTTGGTTTGAACACTCACAGACCCGGTCATCCCCATGTCCCACGCCCATTTCCCCTCTCTCATGCAGAAATCGCATGAGGACTGCCCCCATCTCGCCGTCCTCTCAATCTCTTCACTCTCTCCGCAAAATTCTACCGCCTTGGCCATGATCTCCACCGCCCCAGGGTATCAAAACCCTCCCCGTGCTCCGCTCTCTCTTTCCCCTCAAATGCCCATGCTTGCCGAGCCCTCTAGCACCCGGTGCATCGAGATCTCACAGCGCCGCCACTTTCCGCCGCTTCCAGCCGCCTCTCGCCACTGCCCTAGTCGCCGTCTACCCTCGTGCTCACCTCGGCACCTTCACCGCACGCCGGAGCGCCTAGGCCACTGCCTCCGTGAGTCCCATCGCCACTGGAACTGTCACCTTGCCTTCTCCCACCTTGGTGAGTATGGCCTCTGGTCTCTGTCTGTGTTTTTCCGCTGCGGGGTTTGCCAATTCTGCCCCCCTAACTCCCGGGATACCTTCGCCAAGTACTTCTCGCACATGTCCGCTCCCCAGTCGCAGTCGATAATCGTCGGAACACACTCATCCCTGCCGTCCCGAACTCTGCCGCCGCCATTGCACCTCGTTCTTCACTACTCATCGCGATCCCACCGCTGCCGGCTCTCGGTGAGCTTCTCTATTCCATCCCGCATCAAATCTACCACTCGCCACCGCCTCCGCCGTGTTAGATGGTCGTTGCCGGCGACCATAGTGTGCGCCGCCGTCCCGTCGGTCTTAGCTAATGGGCATGCTCACCGCCGTTCCTAGCCGTCCATGTGGCGCCCGCCGTGGGCACCCGTGCCTCGCCACGCCAGCGCTGCGTCGGCTGCTTCGTCCACCATGGCGGCACGTTGGCCGCCATGTGGTACTCTCGTGTTGGGCTGCGGTGGACGCGGTCCACCTTGCACTCGTTGCCCTTGAGTCACTGACTCGTGGGGCTCGCCTATCGACGCCGGCCCCCTCCTAGTCGGCTGACACCATATATGTTGTTTAATGCACAATAATTCAATAAGGCATTTCTTTTGTATAGTAGAAACACATAGAATCTTTGAAATTTCATAACTAATTCATATGAGCTCTGATTAATTTCATTCAAATTTTATTAAATAAAAAATGCAAAGAATCCACTAAAAATAGTTTTAGCTCCTATTTCAGTGTTCTTATGTAACATACCAGAATTTTGACTTTCGAAATTCTAACCAAAACAAATTAACAAAAAGACCTCGAAAGTAAAACTCTATAATTTCCAAATCAGGGAGCAATAATGAGAGGTAAATTTACTAAAGTAAATCTTAAAAAGGGGGAAACGCTAAAACTTTTATAGTTAAAACTTTTAATTTATTTAAAGACTTACCCTAAGTCACAATATAAATAATAAAAGGTAATATGGCTAAATGAGTATAAACTATGTCCGACATAGGAATCTGTGGACAAATAAATTATTACCATTTCATGTGCTGGCTTTCTTTTGAATTGTTTTTGGATCTTAAGGAACACTTTCATAATAGGATGCATATGCATTTGTATAGCCTAAGGAATTTCAAAAAAATGATCGGTCAAACATAAAGTCATGGAAAAATTCCTATAAACACTATCCCACATAATTAATCCACTGTAAATTTTACATGATTCTATCAATTCAATAAATATCTAAAACAAATATTTTGGATTCAGCAAGGCAGAGAATATTTTCCCTGCAGACAGCCTATTTGGCATTTTTTTCAGAATTTACCAGAACCTGGATTAGATTGTGAAATAATTACAGAAAAAATTTCAGTACAATCTTCACAACTTTTGTACATAAAATAATAGTCCCAAACTCACTGACTCAGACTAGTGCACAGCAGAAACTGATTTTTGGCCGAACTTTACCATTTTCTCCAGAGAAATCTACAAGTCCCACAACTTTGAATTTTGGCATAGGGCTAGCCAATACCACCTACTACCCACAGTAATTTTTCCCAGATTTATACCCCTTGGTAACTTAGTAAAACACCTGAGTAAAGACTGCATGCTTGACAGCTAGCAAGACTTAGCTTCTAGATGGCTCCTCTCTCATTCTTCACTGCCATGTGGGCCCCACAGACATCCTGGACCCCCTAGTCAGTCTCAGACACCGCCTAAGCTCGCTCTCCACGCCAGGAACACGCCACGCCACTCCCCCACGCGTCAGCTGCAACCAGAGACACCACAGCCGACCTCTCCACGTCAACTTCCCCCATTTGACAGGCCGCCTCGCCATCATCTTCCTCATCCATCCCTCTGTCTGTTCCATGGGAAAAACTAGGAAAACCACCTCGGGTTCCCTGGGAATGGCATCATCTTCTCTAACGCCGGCCACTGCTCGACTGCCATTGCCGCTGCTCCGGTGAGCCCCATCCCCTCTCAACCTCCGGAACATGATCTCTACCTTCTAACCATCCCATTTTCGTACTCGGCAACCCTAGGTTTGCTGGTCGGAGCCACCGTGCCGCCGCCGTGCACTGTCTCTGCTCTGCTGGACCGCCGCCGTGACACCGTCGTCGTTCCGGCCAAACCAGGACGCCGCAAGCCAAGCCACCGCGCCTTTAGCATCGCCTCAACCTCAGGACCCTGAAGCCCAAAGGAATTGAGCTAAGAAACCCTGAGCCACGAGATTGGCGTCGTCGTCCCCAAGTCTGGTCGACTGCCGCTGCTGTCGATTTCTTTTCCTCTGGTGAGTCCCGCTTCGATTCATTGCACAGGAACCATCCTTAGGAAGTCTATAACCTAGTAGACACCTTGTCTTAGCCACAGGCCGACTGGAGTGAGCTACCGCCGTGGAACCGAGAAGCCTCACCGCCACCGAGCAGTCTTCGACATTGCTGCTATTGCGCCGACCCCACCGGACCCCGCGTGACCTCTGGTGAGCTTCCTAGAGACTTTTAGAAACACATGCATGCACCGGCTTGCCCAAAATCCAACTGTAGCTTAGGTTGCCTCAGTGTCCCGAAGAGCTCCGCCGCTTGCGCCCCTCACCAGCGTAGCTCCGGCCACCAACACTGACAAGACCACCACCCATCGCCTCGCCTGGATCTTCTCTACCTTTTCTCTGTTGGCCGCGACGCCAGCCGCGCCGTCGTTCGCCGTCGGCACCGGCGAACAGCACCGCCGCCTAGCCGCCCAACTCTCCTCTCTGTTTCATCTCACTGGCACGCGGGACCCACTCGCCAGAAGGGATTAGCGGGCGAGGACTCAATCGCAAAGAAATTAAAACTTGTAGGGTTGCTTAGTGAAATAAACACTCTATTACATGTGGACCCAAGGATCTAAACGTAAATACTTAAAACATCTCGGACTCTTAAACAAAATAGTATTTCACATGTGGCCGAGGACTGCGGGTTGATTCCTGGAAACTCCGAGGGCCTTTTTGCATATTGGCTCTCTATGACAGGTGGACCCGGCTGAGTTAAAATTCGGAAAAACAAATAAAATACCTAAAACCTTTTCTATTCAACTGAGAAATGGATAAACTTGTAAAAGTTATAACTAATTCATTTCAACTCCAAATTGGATGAAACAAAATTTGTTGGAGTCACAAAATTATGAACTTTATTCCTGTAAAATAAAATCTAGGGAAAATCAGTACCTAAAATTCCTTAAAAATAATAAAAACCATAAAACACATAAACCTTACATATAAATTTAACTATTTCTCATTACTATAAATTAAGGTTTGATAAACTCATAAAATATTGATCTTTCCTGTAGTGAACTAAAACTAAAATTCATTTACACAAAGACACTTATATAAAACTTGTAATAGGTAAATACATAAATTAGAATACACAATATGTATTGACTTCTAAAATGCATAAGAAATTCATATTAACTCCAAATAATATGAAACCACTTTTGATAACTTCAAAATATTTTGCTCTTTATTTTGGGAAAGCTGGAGACTTGCTAAATTAGTATGAGAACCACTTTTAGGATTTATACAAAGGATAAATGTTTTGTATATAGAGTAAAAAGAGGTAAAATGATTTCTAAAAAAAATCATATAAACCCCATTCTTACTCTAAATAAAATATACCCAAAGGGCAGTAGATTCACAAGGCATTTTTATCAAAATATGTAGATTTATGTTCTTATAAAAACCTAGCCCTAAAACACAAGTATACTAAAATACACTTATAAATACATGTACATGTCTAGGAATTGATAAACTCATATCTCCTAAATAGAAGTTGGCAAAATAGAAATCTCTTCATCAAAATTCACCTAAGACCAGTACCAAACCACTGTGTAAGTTTCACACATATTAAAATAACTTCAATTATGACCTCATATCGTATTCGGACGTATTTCTATATAGAACTTGCAAAATTCATAACTCCCAAACCGTAAATGATAAAATAGAAATTCCTTCACCTAAATTCACTTTATAACAGTAGTAACCTAAAGTATAAATCTCATGCATATTAGAGCATTTTGAAGTTTTCGCATTATTTGCTATTTATTCGGTCATATGTTATTTTCTTTCTAGAGAACGAATTCGATATTGGTGAAGAATTGAGATAATTGGTATCCGAGTACTCAAGAGTAAGGCAAGTATTCTCCCCTCCTCCTTGAACAAATTGAATCCTATGTTTTGGGGAATGAAATGTGTTGTTTGTCAAATTGCATGCGTATTTGTAACTATCGGTATTTAAATTGTGAAAATTGGTAGTTATAACCAAATTGTTGCATGATCAACCTTGAGAACTTGTGTCCTTGCTGATTGTAACCTTAGAAATTGTTAGAGCATTTTAATTGTGCTTATTTGGGACTATATATGCTTATACATATGTAAATTGCTTAGCCATGCTTAGAGATATGCTAGAATAGATTGTGATCACTTTATAAATGAGATTTTTGGGAATTTATAACTTCTGGACAGAGGTGAAGCCTCTGATTATTTGTGAACTAAAATGATGAAAAACCTGATTTTAGACTTGGGCGGCAAGTGGTGTGCATATGAAGTAGTTGTACACCGATAGGGGGAGTGTTTGCCTGGGTCGATTAAGGACCGAACTCAGTGTCTTTCCTCATGTTAAACAGTACAACCACATGTGTTAGTATGGAATAGCCATAGTGGATTAAGTTACTTAATGTTTAGCCTTGCATTTTGGTAGGCAGAGTAGTATGGGCAATGCCTACGAATGTACTGTAGGGCTGTTCAGAGAAGCTACCTATGTCCTGTAATGGAATAGGCGTCTAAGTTGGTCCAATACAACGTTGTGTGCCTCGTGGGGAGCCAGTAGGCTGCCGCCACGGCGCTAGGTTAAGGCGTGGGCCCGCCACCCACGGCATCGGGATAGTGCCTCGATGTGGAGTAACACACCTCGTGCTGGTGCAAGGCTAAATGTTAGGTAATGTAAAAGCTATGTTGTGACCTCTAGACTGTATTCAATGTGTAGAGTGTGGTGGTACCGACGGGTACCGGACAAACTAGAGCAATCACATCATGTGGGTAAAGTTGTACAAACTCTGCAGAGTCAAAACTAATTGGTTAGCCATGCTCACGGTCATGAGCGGCATGATTGTGTCCATTGAGTATAGGTTTATGCTTTTTAAATGTGTTTATGAAATTGGGATGAGGATTGGTGACTTATGAGAATTATTATGCTTATGACAATGCTTATGATGGCTTGTTGCCGCGGAGGGCAGCAAGCAGGAAAATTATTATGTTGATCACTTCCCTACTTATTATACTTGTTTCTACTGTTTTATTAAATACCGTTGCAAATGATTATGAACTAAAATTAGCTTTATGCAAAACTGAACTCACAAATAGCCATCTCCTTGATTTTAGAGCTCGCATGTAGCGATATAGGATTGTCCTTGCCAGTACATTATTTCGGTAATGTACTGACTCTTGCTTGTATGGTTATAATTCTTTGCTGTAGGTTGAGTGCTACGGGAATTCGTTGCTTCTTCAGGATTCATTCTTTAAGGGGTCTACCTCTAGTCGGATTGCCTGTGGTATGGGTAGACAAGCTTCCGCTGAATCATATTATTCGGTCATTTGACCTATGTAACTCTAATATAGTAAATTTAGTTTACTTATTTGTACAACCATTTGTACTGGATATTACTTGCTAAGATGAACATGTGGGACTAGAACTTTCCTGGCTAGTCACACATTAGTAAGAATTTAGAAATGATGAGATGCATGGATGTTGATTCAACCGTAGACCATGTCCCCAGAAGTGTGTATCGTGTTTGGTCGCCACCTTCATGTGGTTTGACGGGCACACTTCGCCGTTTCGGACTGGTGAATCAACTCTCCAAATATCTCTTTATTTCTGAATTCGGCGCTTTGGATTTGTATTATGAAAAGGTAAATATTATGGAAAGGCTGCGATGAGGATGGATGGTTACAGTTTTATTTGGTTTTTATTCGAGATCCCATCCATCTAGATATTTCGCGTTGTCATAGTAATTACTCTCTATAATGCATTTCCCGGGTGCCCACAGCGGTGGTATCAGAGCTAATACCGACTATAGGAGCCCCTTAAATTGGTCGTTAGTTTGGCATTCTGAAAGTATTTTGAGAACTTTGCTCTCAGCTACAAACTATTTGTGAAAATAAATCTAGTTCTTATATCTCATCCCTCTCTAAATATACTACCCTTTCCTATGTCTATATTTTTATTTAAACTCCCATTCTTGTCCTATAGGACCAGAAACCTTTGAAATACGGTACTTCTGAAAATTTATGTTGGGGAAACTCTTATTAAACTTTCCAAACCGGTACCAAAGTGGTTTAAAAGTTTTTTTAAAAATTCCCCTTTGCAAAGTAATTCCAAAATCTAGTGCAACAATTTTTAAATATCGGTTTACAATGGCCTATAGAATAGGTTTTGGAATAAAAGATGGCCAAACTAAAAATTTGTTAGATTTAATAGGTTGTAACACTTCACCATGGTACCTCTGTACCAAAAATAAATTTTGCGTGATCTTAATCTTCTCTTATCCCGGCATTTCAAAACTTTCCGAAAGACCTAGAATGGATAGTTTGGGGCAGGTTTGGAATTGTTGTGCTTTGGCCACTAGATTGTTTTCTTAGATGGACCTCCACAAACTCATGTAGCTTATGGATCCATTTAACGTCATTTAGTAAAAAGGAAAGTAAAATTTAAAATGCTTAAAACTTGTCCTGAAATTCAAAAGCTAGTAGTTGCACATATTCTGAAAATCAGTAGTCAGCATACTTCATAATTTTGTGTAGATCACGTCACCCATGCTAAAATTATGTAATTTTGACAGTAGATTGTAGACTCACATGGGGAGCACCATGAATTAACCTGGAACTTTTAGACCAATACATCATTGAACAAAAATTCAAATAGAATACATGGTCATGTCTTGAAATCTGTAATTGAAATACTTCATATTTTTGTGTAAGTTAAACCATAGGTGATAAAATCATGATCTTTTACCAGTAGCTCGTAGACTTCTCCAGTAAACTTCATGAATTTCTTTGGGATTTTTAGATGACTGTATCATGATCAAATAATCCACACATTAGATATGTTCAGAATCTGGAACCTGTAGGTTACCTGCTTAATATATTTGTACAGTCCCAAACCATGAGTGATAAAATAATCATTTTTGGTCAGTAACTTGGTAACCTAGTGAGGAAGCCTTGGGAATTTTCGGGAATTTTTGAACCAGTAACCTAGGAGATAAAGTTCAAACAATTGCACCTGATAAACTACCATAGCACTGCACTGCCCACCTTGCTTATTTTCTTTACAGAAATCTACCTATATAAAAATTGTAGTTCTTTCCTAGAGCCGATAGAACTCTACATAAAACTTGATAAAATTTTTGTAATTCTTATTATATCTCTAGGATGACTTTAAGGCTCAGTTTTGTTAGACACATATGCAGGACAGAACTAACCCATCCACATATTATGCCGCGTTTATATCTTGGAACTTCACCCAAGGTCTCTAATTAGTTCCTAAATACAAACCTTGTGTATGTCTACCATTTGCAACCTTAGGATGAGTCTATCATAGTAGGAAAATTCAAATGATGCACCTAGCTACAAACCGAAACCAATAGGATGCATTCTCGATAGTACCATGTAGCCGATCACCAACAGTGCAGTAGAAAATTTCTAGTAGATATATTTATACTTATCAAGGAAGTTCCATGAGTAAGCTAGGAGACTTTGATAGGGGAATAAAAATTTTAGAAGCCAAAACAGAGTTAGATAATAAACTTCTGACCTTTGGACCTCCATAGCATCTCGTACCAAAACCCTATTACCCAGAGATTAGACCCTGGATTAGTGGAACCTATTACCATAAGCCTAAACATCTTATTGTATTATCTGTGCCTTGCACCATTACATCAACATATTGCACCGTTACGCATGTGCATCATCATAAAACCACATGAGCAATACATCATAACATACGAGCATCATCCCATTGCAATCACACATTGCACCATATTCTGCATTGCACCATGTTATCATAATCTTGCACTGCACTATGTCACATGATGCATCATTCATTTGAGCAATTCTACATCATGGCAACCATATGCAATTGCACCATAACATGAATTACACCATTACATCAAGCATTTGCACTGCACCATGTCACAACTCGCATCATACAATGGAGCATCTGCACAATATCATTTTATCCATGCATTGCACCATATGACCCATCATGGCATTAAATTATGGTTGCACCACATAATGCATGGCATCTTGTCATTCATAACTGCATTGCATTATTCAGCATATCATCCATAATTGCATCATGATTATCCATGACACCTTATCATTTATGGTAGCATCATGGAGCCATACATGCCAACCTAGAACACTTCAGCTCAGTTTCACCCTATTCTAGGATACCCAACTCAAGTTAGAGGATTTCTAGCACCACTATTCCATATTCCCCACCTATTTATAACATTTTTGTTAGTTAGTCAACCTATGGCCGAGGGAATGGAACCTTGCTCATGAATGATGATATAACTAAAATATGACCCTAATGGTGGATTGTGGGTGCATGGTTTTGCTAGTCGCACCCATGGCAGTTAAGGACCGGTTCGCGGGAACCCCTTGAGCGGATTCCGTAATTACCATAAGCTAGCATGGGCAACAGCTGGGCTTGTAGCATAGCTTCTCCCTCTACTTGGCATTGTTTGGTGAGGACGAGCGTGATGGAGTTGGGTTAGCTCAGGTGACAGGTTGATCGACTTCCGATCCGTCATGGCGCAAGGGTAGTCTGACCAACACGTGTGGCCCTATTGGCAGGTGCAACCTCTGCGTGGTGTGGATGGTTGGAGAGGAGTTGCGTGAACGGTCCTGTCACAGCCTCTCATGGGGTGCTGTGGTGGCACACCGGGGCACAGGAATGTGTGTGCGCTGTGTCTTGTGGTACAGTTTATACAGCTCTGCCCAGAGTTAAAAAACTATTCGAAAGCTATGCCCGCGGTTAGGGGCGATTGGTCAAGACTAACTGTGATTAGTCTCACCTTAATAAACTTGACTTAAAATATTGTGTAGAATTAGGATGGATGGTTTGGGCCTCTTCAATGTGGTGTAGCATTGATCGGTGATGATTTAATATTGTTTAATTTAACAACCGTTTTACTCGTTTTACCACTACACTTTACAACTGCTTTATGCAAATGAGCCACAAAGCCTTTCCTTGTCTCCCGTGCATTGTGCATTTTTGCGGGTTCGACATGTTGAGTACTGTGGGTGGTACTCAGTCTTTCTCCCCTTTCCCCCTTAGAGCTGGAGTTCTACTCCGATGACGATCGTCAGGAGGAGTAGGGTTGTGCTACCGTCAAGTTGCCTATGGATTGGAGCCTCTACGCGGCTTAGTTTATTTATCTTTACCGTTTTCCACTGCATTTTTGTAAGACCATTTATTGTGTTTGTAAGACATACCCTGCTTTTCCTAGGCAGGGATTTAATAACATATTGTTCGCAATTCTAATTGTGAATTTCTGGGCATGACAAGGGCCCAGATCCGGATACGCGTAACAAGAACTCTGCACCATGAGCCTAACATCTATGCTTGGGGACTGAACAGTCGGCCAAGGTACTCAACGAAAGGGACCTTTAACCATTAAAATTGACGCTAATCAGAAATTACGAAAACCACTTGGTATGCCCCCCAGAAGAGAGTACTTGCGCCAGTTGAGACTCAGATACCACGTCTACCTCACTATGACCCACGAGGGCCACCAGCTGAGTTCTCGTGTCAGTCATGACTCAGATACACTCCTTTACTTCAGTATGCCCTGTGAGGGCCATCAATTGAGTACTCGTGCTAGTCGGGACTCAGATACCATCTCTACTTCGGTATGCCCCCGAGGGCCGACAGCCGCCCACCAGCACCAGTTGTTGCTCGAGTTCACTCTGCTGGGTAGGGTACACCCCATGAGGGTCGCCAACCAAATCCAATGCTAATGCGAGGTTTGGGTACCTTATGTGGCCACAACTCCACTGGAGTATGGTACACCTATGAGGGTCGCTAGCCAAATCCTATGCTAATGCGAGGTTCAGGTACCTTATTTGGCCACAACTCTGCCAGGTTGGGTACGCCTAAGAGGGTCGCCAGCCAAATCCTGTGCTAGTGTAGCGTTCGGGTACCTATTTGGCCAAAACACGATGCGTCCCAAGATGGGCCAATAGTCCACCACCGCGTTAGTTGGGGTTAAGCACCGTACGATACAATTTCAATCTCGGGTTGCGAGGGTATGCTCTATAGCAAGCCACCAGCTCATCACCGCAAGATGGGATGTAGATACCGCTTAGCTGAACCGAGTTTGATACATGGTATGCTCCATGATGGGCGAATAGCCAGATGCCGCAAAAGATGGGGTCTGAGTACCATAGCCCATAGGGTATTTATGCTTTTGACTCTCACATTAATTGGTACTCCAATTAATCCGACAGTCAGGGGCTACACCTAATAGGTGCACCTACTCAGTGCACACTATTCATTATTTGAAGATTATAGTTTTTGACTCTACGTTTAGTTGCTGCACAACTAAGAATAGAGTCGAGGGATACACCTAATAGGTGCACCTACTCGGTGCACGCTATTCATTATTTTGATGAAGCCTTTCATAGCCTCTTTGCCAGCTATCAGAAGCAGGACACGGGGAAAAAGTACTCGGGAAGCGAGCACTCGGGAATATAGCACTTGGAAATTTCTTCACCATGGAGGAAGAGCACTGGTGGCAAGCTGTGACTTGACTATGAAGCTGTGACTCGTATCAATGGTTGGCTCGAGGGCAGAAGATACTGTGTAGCAAGATGAAGCGACCGGCGGCGTGTCAGCGAGCCATAGTACCTGTAATGATGCACCTGCCACAGTATCGTAATGATGTACTTATACAGTGTCATATAGGTCTCCCCACGTGGAACTAACGAAGATATATCAGGTAGTATATAAGCCGCTCTGTGGCACATCCGGCGTGGAACACCAAAAAAAAAAGACAATAGAGAACCACGTACGGACTTGCCAGTCCTAGCTCCTGATCTGGTAAAGTAGCTTAGACGGACCCCCGGTGAATCAATACACAAGCAGGAGTAGGGTAGTTATCCTTTGAAGGCCTGAACCTAGGTAAAACCCTTGAGCGTGCTTCTCTATGGGCTAATGAAGCATCTAGGTCCCCGAGGTTGATTTTGGTAATTAACGACAAACACTAATTTGACCCTAACTATTTTATTTGAGACGTAATTGAGTTAGATCCACACGATGAGCACGCCAAGGTGCATACACGGATTAAAAATTGATGGTGCAAAGCCAAAGGTTGAAGTGAGTAAATCTAAGCTTTCTATTTTTGTCGTTGACGGTGTTGGGCGATCAAATTGGCTAGGTTTATTTCTGCTTTGTCGTACTATCAAGAGGGGTGGTAAACTTGGCAAAGAGGGTGATTCATATGCCACATTAGAGCATATGCATGAGGGTGCACTTTTGGCTTGATCCCTATTTTTGCTCTCTAGACGAGGCCGGTTGGACCGGGCCTATCCAGAGGCTTTTGGCTGCCCTCTGGACGAGGCCGGTCGGACCAGGCCTATCCAGAAGCACCTGGGAGTGTTCTAGATGGTACCGATCAGACCGGGACCTCGACACCGGTCGGACCAGCGGTTGCATAAATGCATAGGCGCAACGGCTCTTCTTTGAACCATTGCCGAGGCAGCCGGTCAGACTGGCCCATACACGCCGATGGGACCGACAACACTTTGAGTTGGGGGATTTCACCCCCAACGGCTAGTTTTCGGTGGTTGGGGGGTATATACCCCCAACCAGCTGCAAGAGAGCTCTATTGGCACTCCATTCAATTCACTTGAGCCCTTGCATAGACTGTCACAACATTTGAGCACATTTACAACATTTGTGGGTGTTTGAAGGTAGATTAAGTTAAGACAAGAGCATTGCATCATTGAGTGAGCTAGTGTGGTACTTGATCATCTCCGTGCCTTGGTTGCGACTTGTTACTCTTGGAGGTTGCAGCCTCCTAGACGGCTTGGAGGAGTTGTCCGATGACCTCTCCGAGAAGATTGCGGAGGAGGCCTGATGGTGATTGTGAGTGGTTTGGAGTTCACCACCTTTGAAGTGAAGGAAGAACTACCATTTGGAGTTCCGAACCTCGGGTTAAAAATCCAGTTCTCTTGTCCCCTTGTACTTATTGCAATTTACTTGTGCATTTACTTTCTTAGAGATAACTTGAGCTCATATCACCCTAGGAGTGCAAAACTTTATCTAGAGTAGTTAGTCTTGTTCTTGAACCAAGCCTAGCAACTTAGGTTAGTTTTGATTAGGTGAAATTATTTTTAATCACCTATTCACCGTGCCTCTAGTTGACATCACGATCCTACAGCTGCCCCATTGCAAGTGCAAGGCCATGGCCTTAAAACCCCACCGCCAAACATCGGGTTCCTTGGAACCGGATCCCGCCAACACACAACGTCGACACTTGTAAAACATACGAGTCAATCACCTTACCTCATAAATTCAGATGCACTTGAAGGCAGTAAGTCCTCCTGCAATTTTGTAATATCTCAATTTTACTACATACTATTATACCATGAAAGAAAAATAAATCTCAAGGAACAGTGTTGGACGTAAACATGGTAAACAAGTGAAATACCTATAACTGCTTCTAGGGTCTTGGTCCAAACTCCAATAATTAAAAAATCAATACTTTTCATCTGAAAAAAGAACTGGAAATAATCTCAAAAAAACCAAAGATGTTAATCAACACTGGGAGGGACAACAATGTCCTGAAAATCGTCCAAGCAAAGCCTTATAGCCACCTCGATGAACCACTCAGAAAATCATCGCACTATAAGAAGCTTCCGTGAATATGCATGGCTTCGAAGGAAGGTTCACCTCATTCAACAATCATGTCACACCCTAAAATTCATTAAATATTTAAATCCTCTGATAATGCATTTTTAGAATAAATTAAAAATATCAAAGAGTGAGTTAGTAAAAATCTATGAAAATTTCCAACAGAAAAACGGCCCAGATAAAATTTTATTAAATACTTTGCTTAATCCTTTAGCTCTGGGAATTTTCTGGGAATTAATTGAGCAAGGGGGGTACTTTTAATAAATGAAAGAGTATTTTAGCAATTATTTAAATAAGGAAAATCCTTTTAAATCCCCTTAGAGCCAGTGGGCTGATTCTAGCCCACTGCTTCTCTCCCGCTCATGCAGCCCATTAGGCCTCACTCTCCTCACCATGCGCGCCTGTGGACCGGCTCAGCTAGCCGTGCGAATCTGAGATGGCCTGCTAGCCCGTCTTCCCGCAGCCACTCTCGCTAACAGGTGTCGGGACGGAGTCCCTCTCCTCCCCGACTCGGTCGCCACCTAATCCGTGCCGAATCCGATTGATTCGCTCACGATCCCCTCAAATTGGTTGAGGGGAAATCCTCCTCTTATCCCTCTCGGCCGAATCCCCAAGAAATGGAGCCAAATCCCGTGGAGATTGGATGCATATTCAAGCTTGGATAAGCGCCGCCGTAGCCCTAGCTAGCGCTGCCGCAATCCCGCCGTTTCCAGAGCGGATTCTTCCCCCCTGGGCTATAAATAGGACGCCCAGCCCTTCACCACCGAACCCTAATCTTCCCCAACCTCACCGCGCCGTTCTTTGCCGCCGTCCACGAGTTCCGAGTTCCGCCGCTGTGCCACCTTGGTCTGGTCGCCGCTCGCCGCCATTCCAGACACCGCCATGGCTCGTAGTTGCCACCGTTGGGACCGCAAGGAGGAGATGCTCTCTTGCTGCCATCTCCCTGCCGCCGAGAACTGCTAGAATGCTGCCGTCATCAACAACCCAAAGCCCTCCACTGCTTGAAGCTCGTCGCCAACCACCTCCCGTCGCTGTTTCCAGTCGCAGTCACCTCGGTGAGCATCACCGCGATCTCCTCTTACTTCTGCGATCGTGGCTTCCTTCTGGTACCCGTAGCCATGTCAGCGCTGCGTCGGTGCCGTGTCACCCGTCTGTCCAACATGGCTGCCTTGTCAGCATCACACAACCCACATCTGATCGGGTTTAATCTTAGCCGTCGAATCTGAACCCGGATCAATCTCAGCCACCCGTTCCTGCAAGCCACTTCTGTGGACTTGGTTCATGGTGAACCCACCCCCTTCCTCTCCCTGCCATGTGGGTCCCGCATGTCAGAGCCGTTGACCCTGTCTCTTCCTTTAGGGCTGACGTCATAATACATTAATAATTTCTGTAAAACACATAATAGGCCTGAAAACTTTCTAAAATTCATAACTAATTCATCCTAACTCCGTTTGGGGTGATTCAACTTGGAAAATTCTTTAAAAATCAAGATCTATCCATTAAAAATATAACCTTGCTCTGTTGATGTGTTCTTATGTACTGTTTTTGTTGTTTTTGTTATTTGCCTTTAGTCGCCGACGTTTCGAAAGATGCAGGTTTCTACGAGGAGAGTTCCAAAGCTTTCATGAAGCTGCAAGACAAGTCACACTGATCCACAACCCTTTTGAGCATATTGATCCTATAGTTCAAAGCTATATTCTATTCAACTGTGCATTTATTTTCCAATGTCATCGGGAGGGTAAACCTTATACCTTTGCTATGGCCTATTTGCTTTGATGACATGATACCTTATACCTATGGGTTTAATGTGACTAGCTAGCTTTATTTATGGGTTAGCTAGAATAATTTTAGGATTTGCTTAGCCATGCTTAGAAACTTTAGTTGGAACATATGAGCTACTCAATAAATACCAGTAATGGCTTACTATTCATGACTCATGTGATAATGGCATTGAAGCTTGGTCAATTAAAGTGGTCAACTAAAATGTGACTAAAGGTGGGTTGTGAGCACATGGAATGATGGTGTTGTTAGTGGTGCTCATGAAAATTAAGGACCGGTTTGCGAGCTACTGTTGTGAAGCAATACCCGTACTAACGACAAGCTAGAATGGGTAATGGCGGAATTTGAAGTGTGACACGTTCAACAGGAGGCACCAGAGCATGTTTGTGGCAGTTGTAAGTCCACACATGGCAATCATAAGTCCACGAGTTTGGGTGTTGAGCTGTCTCTCGGGTTAGGCACTTGATCACCCCAACCGAATACCGGAGGCTTGCAGGTGGCACTTCTGTTGTGTGAGTTACATGGATGGTCCTGCCACAACTTCTTTCCGAGGTACCATGGTGGTATTGAGGCGCATGGTAACATGTTGTGGAGTTGTGTCTTGTGGGTAAATTGGTACACTTCTGGCTAGATAAACTGTTCGAATAGCCGTGCCCGCGGTTATGGGCGGTGGAGCAATGTTTTCATGATTAGTCCCACTTATACTTAATTAACTTAAATATGGTTTAATTGAATTAGCTCCAAGATGGGAGTGGTTGGGCCTGTACTACCTTGGAGGGTTGTGCGGTGATGGTTAACATTGATTAATGATTACTTGTTTTACTACCTCTTTAAATATTGTTTATGCAAATGAGCCATATTATGCCTCCCTTGTATACCTGTGCACTTGCATCTTTGCTGTGTGGCTTGCGGAGTATTCCATGTACTCACCTTGCAATAACCAATCATTAGAGGAGTACTTCAGCAACGAAGGCTTTATGGAGGACTAGGCAGGACCCTGGTCAAGTGCTTGTCGGATGAAGCTATCATGCGCCGCTATTTATTTATTTATTTCCGTTAGTAGACATTTATTGTTTTGAGAGGTACTATCCACCTTTGTAATAAATTTCACTCATTATTTGTAAGACATTTACTTTGATTATCAATATTGTCAATTGTGTGCCTTGGTTGATTCCTGGACAAGGATTTACGCACATGAAAACACTCGAATTTTGGATAGAAATTCGGGGTGTGACATTTGAGCACCATCCTGACCACCAATATTATCTGTAAAGATAATACAGCGTGTGTTGCACAAGTATAAATGAGTCATGTGAAAAGCAATCTAACCATGCATATCAACCCCAAGTTCTTTTATGCACATGAACTACATAAAACGAACAAAATTAAAATCATGTGAAAATCTTGCAGACTTATTCACCAAATCACTACCGGCATCCTCTTTTAAAAGATGCATCCGAGGAATCGAAATGATAAGACTTAGGAAAGTGCAAAATTTAGGGGGAGCATTCCACTAATTCCCCGCAATACCGAAGCCGTATATCTCTCCACTCCAGGTATTGTAGATTGCTTCTTTTCTGAAATAAGGTGAGACAAAATAACGTGCTTCTATCCTGCACTCACCGCTCGCGGCAATAACATGAGAACATGGCTTATGGAGCAGAGTAGGCTTTCGGCACGAGCACTTGCAGGTCCCGTCTTCCTTTAGCACGCACTCCTGCACAACTCTTTTGCAGTAGATTCCGCGCATGCCCTTGTCGACACAGAATATTTCAAATCTGTGTTCTTGTGTACCTTGAGGTACAGCTCGATGTCTTTGGGCCTTTTTACTTTTATCTTGCAAGAACTTAGTCAGTAGTGTGCTAAAGATTATTGTCTGCTATTGAGGGGCCGGCTGCTCTGAACCGATCTCTGAAGTACTTGCATGTGCCATACAAGATAAATTTAACTATGCCAACAAGTGGGAGCCCTCGAACACCACGCATCACCCAGTTATAAACCTCTGCCAAATTTGTGGTCATTATGCCAAATCGAGAACCATCCATGTCATACAACAATGCCCATTTCTCCTTTGGCTCATTCTCAATCCACTCCGAAAATTTTCTAACGGAGGATGCCGACCTTCTTCTCATATGAGGTCCGTCACTTAATAGAGGTCCAAGAGCTTGTGGAGCCTCATCTCCTACAAGGGTAGCCCTCCTGGACTGCTCATCTGTTTGTTTAGAGGTCAGCTCATCCAACCTCCTCCAAAGCTCATTGAATTTCTTCTCTTGATTCTGGGCGCATAGCCTCTTGAAAAGATCCATAAGGTGCTTATTCTTAAACTGCCTGTAGAAATTAGCATTCATATGACGCATGCACCATCTGCTTTGGACATCAGACCACCTTGGTGGGTATCCCTTCTCAGCACATCTATATCTCAATTCCTCAATTGCTCGCAACAGGCCGGCGTGACAGTCATGTATGAGGCATACGTCTGGTCTCATTTGTACAACTGCAGACTTAACCCTTTCTAGGAACCAATACCAGCTATCAGTGTTCTCACTCTCAACAAAAGCAAAAGCCACCGTTAAAACTTGGTTGTTCCCGTCAACTCCAATTGCTGTTAATATCTGTCCTCTGTACTTTCTGGTCAGAAATGTCTCATCGATGCATAGGATGGGACGACAATGCACAAATGCCTGGATGCAAGCACCTAATGTAAAGAATACCCATTGTAACACCCTTTTATTACCATGGTCAATTGATGGAAAGGCTTTCAGGTCGTAGTAGGTCTCCGAATTCCTCTGAAGAATACAGGCTAACAGACGAAGTAAATTATCATAAGATGCTTCAAATGTGCCAAACCTCATCTCTACAACCTTCTGTTTTGCCCTCCAAGCCTTAGCATAGCTAATTGTGTATTTGAATTTCTCTTCAATATGTCTAACAATTGACCTTGGTTCGTACCCCAGGTTGTTCACAATGTGGGAGTACATCTCTATTGCAACAAATGCAGATGTCATGTTTCTATGATATTTTTCAACACCTGCTAAGTAACATGAATTCTCGGTCATGATTGAAACTTGACAATAATCCTTCCATTTACCCTTGAATGCATGCACCCGCCATGGACACCCATCCTTCATGTACTTCACTTCATACACAGATTTGCTTGACTTCACGATCGAGAACTCCCTCTGAAGTGACACCGCCCATTGTTTTACTACCTCCTTTAAATCCTCTACATATGCATACTTAGCCCCCTGGATGACCTTGTTCTCCTTGTGCTCCCATGGCACATGATGCCACTTGGAGATAACAAGGCCAGAGAAGTCCTCGTTGCTCCATTCTGCAGGCATCACATTGTCCTCATCAGACGAATCATCATACTTTGCATGCTCATTTTCAGCATCTTCCCTATCCATTTCTTCGACAATGGTATCGATTAGTTCTCCCTCATCTGCCGTACCTGTTGGCTACCTATCTTCTTCATTTCCTCCTTCATTCCCTTACATTGTTTCGGCATCACCTCGCACCGTACTTGGACCCTCATCATCTTGCACGGACATTGCAGCAGCGGAGCTATCCTTCTCATACACCGATACAAGTATGCCCAGTGGCCAACCACGTTGGAATGCATTCTCCATGTACCATCTCCAAGTGGCAGTGCAATCCACCAGCATCAGTTTCCAAAAAAAAACCTTCAACTGCACGACTGACTACAACATACAAGGTTATTGCATTGATCTGGGGGTCGAGTCGAAAGCCTCGCATCAGCCAGTTGTACACTGACCCGAAACTTCTCTCAGTTGGCCTATCAATGCCCTTAGCCATTGAACTAAACTCCGACAGATCTACACCTTCTGGACCATACCTAACATTTCCTTGCCCGTGAAATAACTGAAATATCACCTTATTTGACATCTCTGTTGATAAAAAAAATACAGTTAAACTACGTACCAACATTCTCCTCACATCTAATACCGTGTAATCGAGATTTTATAACTACCATCTCTACACAAATTACATCGGCTAACAGATTGACTAAAAACCTACAGATCTACGAGTAACAACTTATTTTCATATAGTACTATACACGTAACTAGTACAATACTACATCAATTCTTGCATATAAATGGAAATTGCAAAGGAACAATAGATTTTACCTGTAGACGAATCAGCAAACTAGCAGAGCTTCGCTGCTTTCGTTCAGCCTCGCTCTCAGCTCTCTTCTTTTTTTTCTGTGATTTCTGTGAATTTTATGATATTTTTGGAGTCTGGGAGGGGGTTTTATACTGGGGCAACTAAAAACCGCCCTCCCAGAGGGCGGCAATGGGGCCGCCTGCAAAATGGCCGACCCATGGGCCAGCCATTTTGCAGGTGGCCCCCTGGCCATTAGAAAACCGCCCTCTAGGAGGGCGGCAAGGGGGCCGCCCACAAAAGCGTCAGCCCCGCGGCCGGCATTTTTGTAGGCGGCCCCCTTTCCGCCCTCCTAGTGGGCAGTTTTTAAATGGCCAGGGGGCCTCCTGCAAAAGTGCAGACGGCCATTGGCTCCCGGCCTACGACCGTCAACCACGTCATCAAATCGCCCTCTGGGAGGGCGTTTTCATAAAAAAAAAAGCCCTTCCCGAGGGCATTGGGAGTATATTTTTGTAAATTTTTGAAATAAAAATATACTTTTGTAAATATTTTATTAAAAAATATAAAAATAAAAAAATTCGTTAGGTGGGCACGCATGCAGGCAGCGCAGAGCGGGTGCCTCTGCCAGGTATGGCCGACTGGCTGGGCTTTTCGTCCCAGCAGCGAGGGAGGGAGGCCCGGGGGGGAAGGCATCTGAGCTAAGGGAAAAAGGTTGGACCGGCCACTGTGGGACTTTGTGGGGGGGGGGTTTAAATAGTTGAAGATATTTTTTGAAAAAGATAGAGTAAACCTTTCATAAATATGTATGATATGTGTGTATATATATTCTTAGGATCCCCTACTTAGTAAATTTATTCCAGTGTGAACCTTTGGGCAAAACTATTTTGTAATAAATATTTTGGCACTGGCATAAATCAGAATTAAACTCCAGAAAATCCAACATGATGCAATTTTTGAAAAAAAATTTGTTGGCTCAGGATTTTGGGTTTCTTATTTTTATTCTGAAATTCTGAGGATGTTACAAATCTACCCCCCTTAAGAAAATCTCGTCCTCGAGATTACTTGCCGATCTAGGGAAAGAGGTGGGGGTACTCCGTCTTCAGGAAATCTTCTCACTCTTAGGTGGCTTCTTTCTCAAAGTGGTTTGTCCACTGCACCTTGTATATCTTGATTGCTCGTGAGCAGGTTCTTCGTTCAGCTGTTTCTAGGATCCTGATCGACTGCTCGAGATAGGTCAGATCCTGACGTAACTCCATCATCTCTATGTTCCTCTGGTACCCGTAGGCACTTCTTGAGTTGCGACACGTGGAAAACAGGGTGGACATCGGCGAGGGTCTTGGGCAACTCTAGTTCATAGGTGACCTACCCTCGTCGGCTCACTATTGGGAATGGGCCAATGTACCTTGGCGCCAATTTACCCTTGACTTTGAATCTCTTCATGCCACGCATCGGCGACACCTTGAGGTAGACGTAGGCCCTGATCTCGAACATTCATTCTCATCGGCGGGTGTCAGCGTAGCTCTTTTGCCTGCCTAGGCTGCCTAAGTCTTTCCCTGATTTGACAAACTTTTTCTTTAGCTTCTTTTATGATGTCCGACCCGAACACTGCTGACTCCCCAACCTCAGTCCACATGAGTGGGGTGTAGCATTTGCGCCTAAACAATGCCTCGTTAGGTGACATCTTTAGGCTTGCTTGGTAACTATTGTTGTAAGAGAACTCCGCATAAGGCAAGCACGTCTCCCAGTTAGTGGTGAAATCCAACGCACAAGCCCTTAGCATGTCTTCCAAGGTCTGATTCGTCATCTCTATTTGGCCGTCTATCTGAGGGTGGTAGGCGGTGCTGAAAGCCAGATGGCTCCCTAGCGCCTCATGAAACCTTTCCTAGAAGTGGGAAGTGAATTGTGTTCCTCGATCTGAGATAATCCATTTGGGTACTCCATGCAGGCATACTATCTAGGACATAAAAAGCTCGACCAACTTAGCTACGCTGTAAGTGGTCTTAACTGGTATGAAGTGGGCTACCTTGGTTAGGTGATCTATGATTACCCACACCGAATCATATCCGGACGTAGTCTTAGGCAATCCGATGATGAAATCCATTCCAATCTCCTCAAACTTCCATTCTGCGATCTGTAGAGACTGTAGAAGTCCGGTTGGATGCAGGTAATCGGCTTTAACTTGTTGGCATATGTCTCATATAACAACATACTCCACTACATCCCTCTTCATGCATGGCCACTAGTAGGCTTGTTTCAAATCCTGGTACATCTTGGTGCTACCCAGGTGAATGGAATAAGCTGAGTCGTGGGCTTCTTTGAGGATCAGCTTGCGAAGGCCATCCACTGACAGTACAAACAACCGATCTCTGTACCGAAGTACCCCTTGCCCATCCAACTTGAATTCGGTGGCCTTTACTATCCTCATCCGATTCTTGATCTCTTCTGTCTCAGCATCCCCTTGTTGTGCTTCCTTGATTTGCTTTGGTAGCTAGGGCTCTATCTCTAGGGACACCAAACTCCCTGGGGCTACCATGGTTAGGTTGAGGTAGGCCACATCGGCCTAGAGGCGAGATGGCAAGTTTTGGGCTTCCCAGCGGAGGCATGCCGGTTTGCGGCTAAGAGCGTCGGCCACCACATTGGCTTTACGGGGATGATAATGGATGTCTAGGTCATAGTCTTTGATTATTTCTAGCCATCTTTTGTGCCGCAGGTTCTAGTCAGCTTGGCTGAAGATGTACTTGAGGCTCTTGTGGTCGGTATAGATGTTACAGCGGTTTCCAATTAGGTAGTGTCTCCAGATTTTGAGGGCATGAACAACTTAGGGTAGCTCGAGGTCGTACGTAGGGTAGTTTTCATCGTGCAGCCTCAGTTGGCGGGACGCATAGGCTACCTCCTTGCCCTCCTGCACCAGCACACTCTCGAAGCCTTGTCGAGATGCATCGCAATAGATCTCAAAGTCCTTCTTGACATCCAGCAAGATCAAGACAAGCACTGATGTAAGCTTCTCTTTCAAGGTGTCGAAACTCTTCTGGCATTGATTTGTCCACTCGAACTTCTTCTCCTTTTTGAGTAGTTGTGTCATTGGGTGGGCTACCTTTGAGAATCCTTCAATGAATCTCCTGTAGTATCCTGCTAACCCTAGGAAGCTCCTTACTTCGGTCACGGTCCTGGTCCTAGGGGCTCTCCATTTGGTCACCGCCACAACCTTGGATGGATCTACTGCTACTACTCCTGCAGAGATTATGTGACCTAGTGTTCGCACCAAAAACCACCGGGTGTGCCAAGAGGCTTGTTGATGATCTGGTTTGATGCGATTGAACATACGAAGGCCTGGGAGATCTGCTTAGCTCCAGTGCAGGTCCTAAAATCTTGAGGTTCGCAGGCGTGCCAGTCAATTTGACCCGATAATTGACAAGGAGAAAATATTAACTTTGTGAATCAATCGGCCGATAAGAATACTGTTAGCCGATTTCCGAAGGAACACTTGAGCACAGGCCGTAAGCCGATGATAAAACCGTGTCCGGCCCCAGCTGTCCGTGCCCGTCCCGAGTCCTCGTGCTCGTCAGTAGCAATTGCACATCGGCTATCGGCCGATACGGACTGATGTAGGCCCCTTGTAGCCGATGGCACCTGTGTATCGGCTAGGAAACCGATAACGCTATAAGCAAATAGATAAGCTGTTAGTATAACATGTGCATCGGCTAGAAGCCGATGATAAAATAGATAGGCAGAATAGTAAACTAGCCGACTGCCAAGGAAACACATGTGCATCGGCTAGAAAACCGATGATAATATAGATGACCAAAATAGTAAAGATAATACAGTCGGCTTTATAAAAAGATAACCTATCGGCTAAGCACTCCGATAGAACGTCGCATATACACCGATCGGCTCATCAAGAATAAATCTATTATTATCAATCTAGTAGTTCAGACCTAACTGATGCAGCACAGATTAATAATAATAAAGGAACCTCAACAGCCGATAGACCTAATGCAACTGTGATGTAATAAGATAACTTATCGGCTATACATTCCGATAAACACTTGCGCAAAAATCATCAACCTAGCAGGAACGATTTATCGCTGGCAGCTCAGTAGGTCGGACCCAACCGATGCAGCACGAACTGATGATAAATCACCCCAGTAAGCTGATAAAATCTACGCACGCGTGATGTGGGTATACCTGATCGGCCTATGAGGTCGGACCGAACCGATGCAGCCGTAGACAGGGCAGATACACCTGGGTAAGGGGGTACGAGTCTTACCCTCTCGCAGGAGTTCGGACCTAATCGATGCAGCCCCGCTCGAGAAAGCAAGAACCTGTCGAAAGGTTGGGGCGATGCGCCGAAGTTTAATTGATCTGGTGGATAGTTTACAAGGTGCCCGGGCGTACGTATTTATACCCGAGTTACATGAGTCCTTATAGGACACGGAACAGGACTTTCCTAACTAGAAAAGGAAAACTAACAGACCTGATCGGACAAAGATCAGGTTTCCTAAAAGATAAAACTACCTAATAGATAAGATAAATAACTGCCATAACGTCTTCACGATTCCTTCTCAAATCCGGTTTCTTCTGGATTAATTTCCTCCGTTGATATAGCTTCTATCTTTACCGAATCTGATATGAGCCGTGCCAAATTTTGGCGTTAACACATGCCCCCCAATTTCGGAGTTTGTTATCAAACTTCGAAATTCTCTTCTGTTTGGGCCTCAATATTCCTTCCTGGCCTCTGAAATCGCTTTCATGAGCCGATACCTTTTGTACTAGGTGTGCTAGGCTCTTGAAGTCTTCTGATGAAAATCTTTCCTTGATCGGAGCCACCAAACCTTGGAATGCTAACTCGGCCAGCTGTGCATCATCCAGACTTAAACTATAACATCGGCTTCTAACATCACGAAACCGCTGGATATATTCTGCGACTAATTCCTCCGGCTTCTGTATTACCGATGTTAAATCTATCAAACTCATCTCCTGAATCCCAGTAAAGAAATATTTGTGGAACTGCGTTTCCAGATCGGCCCAACCCCGAACTGAGTTAGGTGGCAATGAAGAAAACCATGTAAACGTCGATCTGGACAGCGACAATGGGAAAAACCTAACTCTCAAAGCTTCTTCAGCCGATGCTTCTCCGCATTGTGCCAGGAATCGGCTGACATGCTCCACTGTAGACACATCATCTTGCCCTGAGAATTTGGAGAAGTCTGGTACTTTGTATCGGCGCGGCAAAGGAACTCTATCAAACCAATCTGGATATGGAGGCCGATACATAAATATCTCTTCCTTCGGTCTTAGACCGAATTGCTCTCTTATCACCTCTGTGACTCTTGCTGATAAATCTTCTTTTGGATCTTCACCGTAATAATGCAGAGGTGGAGTTGATAGCCGATTTCTGATTCTGATATTCCCTCGGATAATTGTACTCAGGAACAGCTTCTGGATAACTCCGTTGATGCCCCCCATAGTACGCAGTTTGATATCCTTGAGGAATCCCATCTTGTTGCCCCCCAGGTATTTGAATCGGCTCCACTGCCTTCTTGATCAAGCTCTGTAATGTGTTCACCAATATCCCAGATTGATCGGTCAACGCATGATGAACTGCTTCATTAAACATGTCTTGAATTGGCTTTTGTGAACTCGCAGGCGATGTATGGCTCGATTCACCAACCAGAACAGGCTTTGGAAATTGGGATTTTTGAATCGGCCCTTGATCTGTCATACCGAAGGATTTTAGACAAAGCTTTTGAAATTCAGCAATGTTCTGCTCCACTTGTTGCCTTTGTTCTTCGGTCAAGTCTTCCATTGTGACTGGAATCATATTATTTGTGCTGACTTCCTTTCCAGCCATGTTGAAGTTCTGGTCCCACCGGGTCAAAAACGTGTTGATTCAGCCGATAGGATATATTGTGATGATATGAAGATCGTGTCCCACCGGGCGTGCCAAAAATATGTTCGCACCAAAAACCACCGGGTGTGCCAAGAGGCTTGTTGATGATCTGGTTTGATGCGATTGAACATACGAAGGCCTGGGAGATCTGCTTAGCTCCAGTGCAGGTCCTAAAATCTTGAGGTTCGCAGGCATGCCAGTCAATTTGATCCAATAATTGACAAGGAGAAAATATTAACTTTGTGAATCAATCGGCCGATAAGAATACTGTTAGCCGATTTCCGAAGGAACACTTGAGCATAGGCCGTAAGCCGATGATAAAACCGTGTCCGGGCCCCAGCTGTCCGTGCCCGTGCCCGAGTCCTCGTGCCCGGGTCAGTAGCAATTGCACATCGGCTATCGGCCGATACGGACCGATGTAGGCCCCTTGTAGCCGATGGCACCTGTGTATCGGCTAGGAAACCGATAACGCTATAAGCAAATAGATAAGCTGTCAGTATAACATGTGCATCGGCTAGAAGCTGATGATAAAATAGATAGGCAGAATAGTAAACTAGCCGACTGCCAAGGAAACACATGTGCATCGGCTAGAAAACCGATGATAATATACATGACCAAAATAGTAAAGATAATACAGTCGGCTTTTATAAAAAGATAACCTATCGGCTAAGCATTCCGATAGAACGTCGCATATACACCGATCGGCTTGTCAAGAATAAATCTATTATTATCAATCTAGTAGTTCAGACCTAACTGATGCAGCACAGATTAATAATAATAAAGGAACCTCAACAAGCCGATAGACCTAATGCAACTGTGATGTAATAAGATAACTTATCGGCTATACATTCCGATAAGACACTTGCGCAAAAATCATCAACCTAGCAGGAACGATTTATCGCTGGCAGCTCACTAGGTCGGACCCAACCGATGCAGCACGAACTGATGATAAATCGCCCCCAGTAAGCTGATAAGATCTACGCACGCGTGATGTGGTATACCTGATCGGCCTATGAGGTCGGACCGAACCGATGCAGCCGTAGACAGGGCAGATACACCTGGGTAAGGGGTGACGAGTCTTACCCTCTCGCAGGAGTTCAGACCTAACCGATGCAGCCCCGCTCGAGAAGCAAGAACCCGTCGAAAGGTTGGCGATGCGCCGAAGTTTAATTGATCTATGTGGATAGTTTACAAGGTGCCCGGGCATACGTATTTATACCCCGAGTTACATGAGTCCTTATAGGACACGGAACAGGACTTTCCTAACTAGAAAAGGAAAACTAACAGACCTGATCGGACAAGAGATCAGGTTTCCTAAAAGATAAAACTACCTAATAGATAAGATAAATAACTGCCATAACGTGGTCTTCACAATTCCTTCTCAAATCCGGTTTCTTCTGGATTAATTTCCTCCGGTTGATATAGCTTCTATCTTTGCCGAATCTGATATGAGCCGTGCCAAATTTTGGCGTTAACACCTAGGAAGCTTACTTCTTTGAGCCAGAAGTCGCACTTGCTGTATTTGGCGTATAGCTGGTGTTCCCTCAGTTTCTCCAGTACCATCCTTGGATGTACTGCATGATCCTCCTTTGTCTTGGAGTAGACTAGGATATCGTCGATGAATACAATGATGAATTTGTCTAAAAACTCCATGAATACTTTGTTTATTAGGTTCATGAAGTAAGCGAGGGCGTTAGTCAGTCCGAAGGACATGACCGTGAATTCATACAGGCCATATCTGGTGGAGAAGGCGGTTTTAGGGACGTTTTCTGGCCGGATTTTCAGCTAGTGATATCTCGACCGGAGGTCTATCTTCAAGAACACACATGCCCCTTGAAGTTGATCAAAGAGGTCATCGATCCTAGGGAGGGGGTACTTGTTTTTCATTGTGACCTCGTTCAAGGCCCGGTAGTCCACACACATCCTTTGGTTGTCGTCTTTCTTCTTAACGAAGAGTACGGGGGCAACCCAGGGGGATGAACCGGGCCAAACAAACCTTTTGGCTTGAAGGTCTCAGATTTGTTCTTTCAGCTCTTCTAGCTCATTGGCTAGCATCCGGTAGGGTCTTTTGGATATGGGTGCTATACGGGGCATCAGGTCTATGATGAACTCGATGTCCCTATCTAGCGGCATCCCTGGAAGTTCTTTTAGGAACACATCTGGGTATTCTTGAACTACAGGGGTCTCTTCTAGGAGCTGGTTGACCTGATGATCCCTTGGGTTGCTGCCAACTTGCCTCGATAACCCTACTCTAATCTTGATATGGCCTTGGTCGGGGTGATTTAGGACTATCTCCCTTCGGGCACAATCGATCACCCCTTGATTCCTTTTTAACTAATCCTGTCGATGCTTTGCACCGGCAATAAAACTATGGGGCTACTCGGCGAAGGTGAATTCGGTGGATTGCAGAGGAACACAGGGAAGGTTTATACTGGTTCAGGCCCTCGATGTGAGGTAATACCCTACGTCCAGTTGAAGTGTTATTCCTCTGAGGTGTTTGATGATCGATGATCTTGTCTCCTCTCCTGAGGGGCGCCCTGCCTCCCTTTATATACTAGGGGACAGGGGTACATGATAAGGATCCCAGCCGGATACGACCAAGGGATATCCTTCTTAGAGATAGAGCTCTATCCGACTAAGACTATGTTTTCTCGTTGTACAAGGCAAAGCCTGCCGGGTGCTATCTTATCTCTAATTACATAGTTCGGCCCATCCTCTATCCGAGTGGCCCATATACTGGTAATGAGGTACCCGAGGCCCATGGCCTCCACAGTAGCCCCTGAGACCTTCATAGTTGAGTCACAGCTGATGCCGAGTGCTCATCCTCCATGGTGAAGATCGCCCGAGTGCAGTGCTCTCGAGTACTCTTTGTCCGAGTAAGTCTTCTTCCGAGTCCCGCTTCATGTCAGCTGGCAGCGAGGCTATGAAGGGCTTCATATAGATATATGAATAGTGTGCACTGAATAGGCTCACCTATTAGGTGTAGCCCCCGACTTTGTGCTTAATTGTGAAGACAATTAAACATAAAGTCAAAGATCTTTAACCTGGAAGTCTTTCCCGAGTAGATTAATACTGGTATGTGAGACTCTTCGGTATCATGTCAACCGGAATAAACTTTATAGTCTTGCCAAGTAGGGAACTACTCGTATATAGGACTCTTCGACTTCATGTCAGTCGGAATATGTGTTTATAGTCTTGCCGAGTAGGATGCTACTCGTATATGGGACTCTTCAGCGTCATGTCAGCTGGAAAAAGGGGGTTTATAGTCGTTTCCGAGTGGCGTCCCACTCAAAAGTTAGACTCCTCCGCATCATGTCAGCGGAAAAAGATATTTATAGTCTCTCCCAAGTAGTGCACTACTCGAAAGTTAGACTCTTCCGCATCATGTCAGCGGGTAAAATGTTGCTCATGCCAACTGATGGCCACGCTTGTAGGCCGAGTACCACTGCATGAAAATAAATCCACGGTGTGGTCAGGTGTACTCAAGAAAGATACATGCATCCCTAATTTTAATGAAGACCAGCTTGTGATCCTTGTAAGGATATATCCTCGAGACCTGGTGGATAAAACAGATACCCAAACATATATGTTTAGCAATAAGGCTCTCATGAAGCATATCTATTTACCTCATCGGCTCCTGTTAGTAGCACCAGCACTATAATTTCAACTCAGCCTACGGGCGACCCACATGGAGCATGCTACTGTAGGAACTCATATCTTGGTGGCCCAATGCTGACTGTGTAGGCCCAATCCCATCTAGTCAGCATCGGCTCTATAAAAGCAGGGAGAGAGAAAAAGATTCCTTCATCTTCCCCAAATCAGCCAATCGCTTCGTCTTCCACCTTCGCGCCCAACTTTTCGCTTCCCACCCGGCTAGGGTTAGCTGCTGCTATTCCCCACCCAAACTCGGGCGATTTCAATCTTCTTCGTTTGTTCCAAGCCCCCGATTTGCTTTTCCCCAAATCTTACCGCCTCCAGTCATGCCGAAAGCTTCGGATCTTGCGGGTTTGCCAGGAAGTTATTAGCCGATTTCAGATTGCGGCTTGGTGAAGCTGAAGCGGCTGGAGAGTGAACTGAAGTTGCCCAGCCAAGAGGTGATTCGCTGGCAGTCGGCTAAGGGTGAGTCGGTCCCAAATCCTCAACCTGGTGAAACGGTAGTTTTCGCCTCTTTTTTCGATCGGGGCTTGTGCCTTCCGTCTTCTGATTTCTTCCACCGCATCCTTGACTTCTATGGGCTAGAGTTGGTGCATTTGAACCCCAACTCAATTCTTCAGATCTCCATCTTTGTTACTCTTTGTGAGTGCTTCTTGGGTGTTGAACCCCATTTTATCCTCTTCCAACATCCGTTCCACATCAAGCCCCAACCCTCCAAGAATAACATTAATGTGATTGGGGGGCTGGTCTCTAGCTGAGGAGCGATGGGAAGAAAACATATCTTGATTTGCCCTTGAAATCTTCTCTGAAAGGCTGGCACAAGGAATGGTTCTATTGCGCAGATCTGGCTCCCTCCTTGCGCCCATTTACCGGCTTGCCGCCCGTGATTTCACCAAACTGGTCAGCAGAGCCGTCCTTTGAAGAGATGGGCCAGGCACATCAACTGTTGGTGAAGATCGATGACCTCAAGAAGGCTGGCCTGACAGGACCTTGGGTGGCTCATCGCTTCTTGACCCGGCGCATCCAACCGCTGAAGCTTAGGAGTGCATTTGGCTGGGCCTTTAAAGGCAAAATCGATCCTGACCGAGTAAGCAACAAGTCGGCGAACAAGGGGGAAGTGACCGAGACCCTGTTCGGCTACTTCTCCGAAGGGGTGGTCGCGACCGAGGACAATAACCGCCGGGTCGCGGCCTATAGCTTCATCCGGCCCCGGACCAAGGTAACCTTTAATCTTCTTCTGTGATGTATGCCTACGGAACTATCATTGTTCGGCATTGCATGACGTATGTTGTTGGCTCACTTATAGTGGCATGAAGAGTTTGATGAAGACTCCCGCCCGTTGTCGGCCGTCGCGTCGAAGAAGAGGCCGAGGAGCCCCTCTGTTACTCAACCCAACTCCAAGAGAGCGGGGAAGAAGCCCATTTTGTATCGGGGCGAGGGGGCCATGACGCCGCGCGCCGTGGCTGGAAGCCTGAAGATAAAGGACATCGCCGCTGCGGCGCCCAGGCGATCAAGCCCAAGGTTGTCGAGCCCGGCATCAGCGCCATCAAGGGGCCGGCCAGAGCAGACGCCGCCGAGGACAGAGGCGCCCAAGCCAACCACACCGGAATCGGGGCCGACTCGGGTGGATGTGCCACCGCCGACTGTAACGCCGACTAGGCCGACCACCGGAGCTAGCGCTCCGCCGGGACCTGGGTCGCCCGGTAGGAAGCTGAAGTTCTCCAAGAGGTGCGCTGCTCCGGATCTTCTAAAATTATGTTGTTGATGTCTTGTTTCGTTGTGCAGGAAGCGGGCCGATATCGATCTGAAGGAGACCAATCCGACCGCTCCCCTTGAAGAGCCTGCCCCAGCCGAGCCGGCGGCCGTGAACACACCCGCCGAGCCGGTGGCCAGCCCGGTCGTGGAGACCGAGGTGGTCCCGACTGCAGGGTCGCCGCCGCCACCCGACCAAGAGGCGGTTGCCGAGGTTGAGGCCCCAGCCCCTGAAGCGTCGCCTGTTGCGGAGGCCGCCGTCAGAGCCCCTAAGCCGGTCCCCGAGGCTGTGGGGGACGGCGGTGCGAAGGCCGGGACCCTATCGCCGTCGTGGTCGTCATCGTCGTCGCCGCCGCCGCCAGAGATCCCAGCCTTGCCTTGGATCGTAGCTCCTCCGCGTGTAATGCCCCGGACCTTCACATGGACGGCGCCCGACGGGACCGTGAAGAGCTTCAGGCTTGATGAAGTCGTCGCGAGGAGGGAACGCGAAAGCTTGCTTCGCGCTGCTATCAGCGGGTCCAAGGGAGTTGGGGTATGATCCTTGTGGTAGAGTCTTGGCGATCTCCTCGTTTTGACGTCTGACTCTATCCTTGATTTGTCCTCCACTCTGAGTAGAAACTGGTTGACCGTAACGAGGCGATGACGGAGATCCTGGTCGAGATGGCTCCCCACCTCGTAGAATTGGAGCAGCTCCGGGCATTGAAGGCCGAGATGGAGGAGCGTCATGCGGGGAGGGAAGCCTGGCTGAAGAGCGGCGCCGATCAGCTCAGGGAGGAGACTTGGGCCCTAGCCGGAAAGATCAGAGGTAAACTCCCCGAATGTATCTTCCCGACTGAACCATCGTTATATTCGTCCAGCTGCGTTGTTCCTGACTGCCCAGTTATGTCATGACTGCACGGTTGAGCTCTTGGCTAATTTGTCGTGCAGCCCTCGAAGCGGAGTTGAAGACCCGAACAGAGAGGGAATCGCAGCTGAAGGAGGCCGAAGAAGCCAGGGCCGAGCTTGAGAAGGTCAAGGCCGACCTGACGAAGGCCAACACCGAGCTTGATTGGGAGAAGGCCGAGTTGAAAGAGGCCGTCGTCAAGCTCGGTAAGGAAAAAGCCGAACTGGAGAAGACTGTGGCCGGGTGGGAGGCCAACTACGAAAGTAAGTCCTCAACCTGACCGTGATCTTAGCCAATTCATTAGTCGTTCCATCTATAGCCGAGTTTGACAAGTTTACTTGCTGGCGGACCTGGGCAGACATGACAGCCAATGTCCAGGCCCAGTATCGGTTTTACACAGAGGAGATAAGAGTGATCAGGGAGTCACGGGAGGCCCTCGTCGGGTCCGTGAAAGGGCTCCTTGACCTCATAGATCCCAGCCCTGTGGGAACTAGTTGCAACAGGATCCCCCAGATAGAGGCGCGTCTTGAAGATGCACCGAGTGCCTTGAAAAAGTACTCGGATGAGCATGTTGTTGCCGGCGTGGCCCAGACCCTGGCGATGACCAAGTCTATCTATCCGATGGCAGATATTGAAGCCATCGGGGAGGGGTTTGCCGAAGAGACGATGCTCGAGGAGGCGCTGGAGCTGATTGCCCGGGCAAAGCCGACTGCTGAAATAATTAACCGAGACCTGGGTCTATAGGGGCAACATGTTATGTAGTCGGTATGTATGCTTTTGTGAAGAAACATGTGTAAATATATGTGCGATGCCACCAAGCTTATGTACTCAGTCGTCATTAGCTTTACTCGACCGTGCGGTCCGTGCCGAGTTATTCTGTTAGAACTTAATAAAATTGTTCAAAGTAGGAAGCTGGACTCGGGCGAACAAGACAGTTGTAGTAAAGCTTCGTGACTGAGTAGGACGAGCTCGTATATTATTGACAGCACATATATACATGCAGCCCCCGACTCACTACTCGGTTGATGCAAGTGGCGTAGTGAGTCAGAGAAACTGTACACATGAAAAGTATAAAACTCAGGTATAGAAAGGACGTAGCTGTTCTATGTTCCATGAGTTGTTGATGAGGACGCCGTCTTCAGTCTTCAGTCGGTAGGCGCCTGGCCGCGTGACCTCAGCTATAATGAACGGCCCTTCCCAGATTGGGGATAATTTATGCCTGTCTTTGGTGGTTTGTATTTTCCTCAGAACGAGATCCCCGACCAAAAAGGCGTGGCCACGGACATTGCGATTGTGGTAGCAACGTAGGCCTTGAAGATACCTTGCCAACTGGATTGTTGCGGTGTCTCTTGCTTCTTCCAACTGATCTAACTCAACCAGTCGGGTATTGTTTGAGTCATCTTCTGAGTAAGCCCGGGCTCGCGGAGAGCCGAACTGTATCTCTATCGGTAGCATAGCCTCAATACCGTAGACCAGGAAGAAAGGGGATTGCCCTGTTGCCCGACTAACCGTGGTTCTGAGAGACCAGAGAACGGATGGGAGTTCTTGTACCCACCGGCCCGCATATGGTTGTAGTCGGTCGAATATTCTAGCCTTGATGCCTTGTAAGACCATGCCGTTGGCTCGTTCGACCTGCCCGTTGCTCCGAGGGTGTGCCACAGATGCGTAGCAGATCTTAATGCCGAAATCTTTGCAGAAGTCTTGGAATACGCCGCCCATGAACTGAGTACCGTTGTCGATGATGATGCGGTTAGGGACCCCGAACCGGTATAGTATACTCATGATGAAGTCCTTTGCTCGTGCCGCTATAATTGTTGCAACGGGTTTAGCCTCAATCCACTTGGTGAATTTATCCACCGCGACGAATAAATGCGTGAACCCTCCTGGTGCTTTCTTGAAAGACCCGACCATGTCGAGCCCCCATACTGCGAATGGCCAGGAAATGGGGATAGTTTGGAATTCCTGGGCTGGTAGATTTGTTTGTCTTGCGTAGAACTGGCAACCCTCGCACTTGCGAACGATGTCTTTGGCATCTATTACTACTGTGGGCTAGAAAAATCCCTGCCGGTAAGCCTTTCCGACTAACGTCCTGGATGCGGCATGGTTGCCACATATGCCCGAGTGAATCGAATGCAGAATCTGCTTGCCTTCCTCGGTGGTGACGCAGCGCATGAGGATACCGGATGCACTCCTTCGGTACAGGTCTTCTCCGACTAGTAGGAAGCTTTTGCTTCGATGCTTGATCTGCTCGGCTTGACTGCGATCTTCTGGGAGTTCATCGTCCAGGAGAAATTTGACAACAGGAGTCCTCCAGTCTTGACATATGTGCAGCACCTCGTCTGTGGCCGGGGTAGGTTCGCCTCCCGACTGCTCCGGCGCCGGTTTCTTCTTGACTGATGGCTCCATAAGTTGCTCAACAAAGATTCCAGTCGGAACTGGTTCTCGCTTGGATCCCATGTTTGCCAGCTCGTCAGCCGCATCGTTGTATTGACGCAGGACATGTGTGATTTCCAGCCCATCGAACTTGTTTTCCAGCTTGCGGACCTCCTGACAGTATGCCGCCATGGTATCGTCGAGACAAGTCCAGTCTTTCATGACTTGGTTTACCACGAGTTGAGAATCCCCGCGCACAACCAGTCGACGTATGCCGAGTGATATAGTGATGCGGAGCCCGTGAACAAGTGCCTCGTACTCGGCGACGTTGTGGGAAGCCGGGAAGTGGATTTGTAGAACGTACTTCAGTTTTTCGCCAGTGGGAGACGTCAATATGACTCCGGCCCCGGTGCTGCCGATCCGTAGAGAACCGTCGAAGTACATTGTCCAGTACTCTAGCTTTGCTGTTGGTGTTGGGAGTTGGACTTCTGTCCACTCGGCCACGAAGTCGGCTAGAGCTTGAGATTTAATTGCTGTCCGTGGCTGAAAGGTGATGTCGAACACCATCAACTCGAGTGCCCATTTAGCGATTCGGCCGGTGGCCTCGCGGTTATGAAGGACATCCCCGAGTGGAAACGCTGTGACCACCGTGACTTGGTGTACTTCAAAGTAATGCACCAGCTTTCGGACTGTGATGAGTAGGCCATATAGCAGCTTCTGGACCTGCAGATATCTCGTTTTGGAGTCGGCAAGGACCTCGCTGACAAAGTAGACCGGCCATTGTATTTTTTGAATATGACCCTGTTCAGATCGCTCAACCACCAATACCGTGCTAACTACCTGAGTGGTTGCCGCCAGATATAGCATTAGCGGTTCTTGGGGCATGGGTGACGCCAGCACGGGAGGTGATGTGAGGAATCGTTTAAAGTCTTCGAAGGCTTGCTGGGCTTCCGGAGTCCATTGGAAGTTGTCTGCCTTTTTGAGGAGCTTGAAGAAGGGCATACCCCATTCGCTCAGTCAGGAAATAAACCGGCTGAGTGCCGCCATGCAGCCTGTCAGCTTCTGGACGTCTTTGAGGTTAGTCGGGGGTGCCATGTTCCTGATGGCGTTGACTTTCTTCGGGTTGGCCTCGATGCCGCGATGCGAGACGATGAAGCCGAGTAACTTTCCGGATGGCACACCGAAGGCGCATTTTTCCGGGTTCAACTTCATCTTGAATCTTCGAAAGTTTTGGAAGGTTTCTTCCAAGTCAGTGATGAGGTCTTCTTTGGACTTGGTCTTGATCACCACGTCATCGACGTAGGCTTCCACGTTGCGCCCGATCTAGGTGTGAAGACACCGCTGAATGGCCCGTTGATAGGTTGCTCCAGCATTCTTTAGACCGAACGGCATTGTGATGTAGCAGTACGCTCCAAACGGCTACTCGGCGGGGCCCCTACCTGGCGCGCCAACTGTTGATGCTTTACACCGGCAATAAAACCATGGGGCTACTCGACGAAGGTGAATTCGGTGGATTGCAGAGGAACACAGGGAAGGTTTATACTGGTTTAGGCCCTCGATGTGAGGTAATACCCTACGTCTAGTTGAGGTGTTATTCCTCTGAGGTGTTTGATGATCGATGATCTTGTCTCCTCTCCTGAGGGGCGCCCTGCCTCCCTTTATATACTAGGGGATAGGGGTACATGATAAGGGTCCCAGCCGGATACGACCAAGGGATATCCTTCTTAGAGATAGAGCCCTATCCAACTAAGACTATGTTTCCTCGTTATACAAGGCAAAGCCTGCTGGGTGCTATCTTATCTCTAATTACATAGTTCGGCCCATCCTCTATCCGAGTGGCCCATATACTGGTAATGAGGTACCCGGAGCCCATGGCCTCCACAAATCCATTCCTAGAATGACGTCTAGGTGTTGAGAGAGGAGGATTATAAGGTTTGTGGGGAATATTACCCCTTGTAGAAGGAGGGGAACTTTTTTACAAACTCTGGTTACATGAAAGTCTCCCCCTGGAGAGTGGATGATCATGGGTTTTGGCAAATCGGTGATTACTATTTGGTGTTTTCTAAGGAATTTTTGGTGATATGAAGGAATGCGATGGTCTAGAATTGAAAAGCATGAGGGTAGGGATAGTATGGATCGAGAACATACCGATCAGGACGCCCTAGTCGTCCCATGCTTCCTCCATGTGGATGTGGTTCACACATCCCCTTGCAATGGACGTCATGGTCCTCATCTTCACCGGTGTTTGCTGAGCTACCCGTGGTGCAGCCAGGGTGGTCGCACCTCGAACAGGGGTTGTCTCATTCAGGAGTCGAACCGATGCAACCTAATGCTGGGGGCATGCCCTGGCGAAATAGCCCTTCTCTCCACATTGGTAGCAATTGAGGTCGGTAGGGCCTTGTCCTGGTGCAGGGATGGTGGGAGCTGGTGTGCAGATCTCTGAGGTCTGGGGGCACGCTGCAGCAGTGGTGGGTGCTGGGGCTACAGGGCGAGGCTAAGGTGCTAGGTACACGGGCCTCCAGTTCTGCGGGGTAGCACTCTTGAACCTCTGTCCTCCCTGCTACTTGTTCTGGAAAGCGGCTGCCTTGCGCTTCCTATTGGCTTCCACCCTCTGGTTATCTACCTCAGATTTCAGGGCCTTGTTCACCATGCTCTGGAAGTTGGCATGGTCCTGTATGATCAATGGGCCCACGAAGGGTGTCGTTCAGCCACCAAGGAACTTATTGATCTTTTACTCTTCATCCTAGGTGGGTGAACTTATTCAGGTAACCCTGTACGCTCAGGTTGTCTTGCCTAAGAGTCCTGAATTCATCCCTCTTCATCTTCATGATGGCGGCAGGCACAAAGTTCTCACGGAACGCCGCTGTGAACTCTGCCCAGTCGGGCTCCTCAGCTTCGTCTCCTCGAGAGGCCTTGTAGGCGTCCCACTAGTCACTAGCTGGGCCCCAGTTGGCTAGAGGCAAAGCGGACTTTATCCCCATCCCTAGCTTGAATGAGGTCCAACTTTTTCTCCATCATGCGGAGCCAATCCTCGCCTTCAAGTGATTTCTCGGCTTCAGTGAAGACCAGTGGCTTAGTCCTCATGAATTCACCATAGTTGGATGGACCACGGTTCACTTGTGCAGTCGGCCCTGTCTGGGAAGCCTGTCCCCCCGGGGTGGCCTGGCTACCTGAGGCGTAGAGGTTGGCCAAGGTCTGCATGATTTGGTTCTGGGTGGCCAGCAATTGAGCTATTGTTGGGTTGGCAGGGGGTGGTGGGGGAACTGGCGCATCGGCGTGCGCAGCCCTAGGTCCTGATGCTCGGGTGTTCACCATCTAGGAAAAAGAAAGGTGAGGAACATTTAGAGGGTAGTGTGTTTACCTACTCATTTTATTGTTCGTAGTGCTGTAAGGAAATCAAGTTGTTAACACATAACCACAACAGTCTAACATTATCATATAGAAGCTGCACTAGCACAAAGCTTACGTACAGATTAGCCCTCCTACTGCGCATAGCTTGCGGTAGGGATTGATCACACACATGCCAATACATAAACATGGATACTAAACCACCTCAACTGCTCATAACATACAGTTTAAGGTGATACAACAAAGGCTAAGCCTACATGGCTTCTACTATGGTTATCTAAAAGGGGGTGATAAGGGGCAAGAGGTCCTACTGTCCAAAAAGGGTCATCCACTTGGGTCCTCTGCCGTGGGTCACTCGAAGTCACAGGCTACTCGTCCAGCCAACCACCACAGTCAAAGGTGGATGGCATGGCGCCTCTCGTGCCGGTGAAATCCCACTCCCTGCGTGAGGTATGGCTGCAGCTACGGCTACGGCCGCAACGGTAGTCGCCAGCTAGTACTGGGCCCCTGTGGGTCACTCGGAGTAGGGCAATGCCTGGCACAGCCACATCCACGCCCACGCCCACGGCCAAGGCTGCGCCCACGACCACGGCCACGGGAAAGGGCAGCGTTGCGAGGTGGACACGGAGGCCTTGCAGCAGGGGCTGGTGGTGTCTCGTCCAACATCTGGGGCTCGACCTCCTCCGGGTCCTCAAAGGTGCTTAAGGTGACCTAGATCACCACAGAGGAGGGCCCAGCGTGTACTACTATGGTGACCAGGCCTGCTGAAGAGGGCGCCTCAAGGGCACAAGTTGTCATCATCGGTGTAGAGGTGGACGCAGCTGTAGTCACGGGAGCTGTGGTGGAGGTGGTAGGTGGTGCAATGCCGAGAGGGGTCAAGTAGATCGCCCTCAAAGCTGGATGATTTAATCCCGCTAACTTTGAGAACGTTAACTTAGAATGTACCATGAACGTCTAAAGGTTCTAGCTTTTAGGGTTTCTATGTCTTCATCTAGGTGTACTATCCCCCTTAAAATGTAAAAGTTCCCCAGCTAACCAGATTGATGAGAGGAGGATACACAACTGGGTGTTCAGGTCTGTCTTACGTATCTATCTACTGAATACAAAGCCCTATGGTTAAGCTAGAGGGGCGATAATATTACAAAATTTTTATATTCAAGTTCCTAGTGAAGTGTACTTTGTTCTATGAGAGATTTGGGTTTTTAGCCCAAGTGGATTTTCCTGTAGAAATTAAACAAGGAGGGTGATGCAGTTCTGAAACAGATCGTTATGTGCTCTTGTCAAATTTTTATCTCTTAGCCTACTAGTTCAAAAATTCCCAGAAAATTTAGAGAACTTCCCTAATATGTTTAGGAGCTACTGGCCAAAAATCATGATTTTAGAACTTATGCTTTGTCCTACACAAAATTACCAAATCGGTTATCTACAAATTTCAGAATACGAATATGCATCTCAGTTAAATTTTTATGCCATGATGCACCGATTCGAAAATTCCAGAAAAGTTAATGAGGTCTACTGGAGATTTCTACAAGCTACTGTAAAAATCCCAGAACTTTAGCATGCATGGTATGACCTACACATCATTATGAAGCATGCTGGTTACTGATTTTCAGAACATATGCAACTACTAGCTTTTGAATTTTAATACAAGTTTTAAGCAGTTTAAATCCATTCCAATTTTAATGACATGAAGATAACTAGGTCCAGAAGCTATATGAGTCTTTGGAGGTCCATCTAAGTAATCAATCTAGTGGTCAAAGCACAACAATTCCAAACCTACCCTAAACTACGCATTCTAAGTCCTTGCAGTAAATTTTGGAATGCTGGGATAGGGGAAGATTAAAATAAAAAAAAATCCATTTCTGGTACAGAAGTACCACGATAAAGTGTTACAACCTAACATGTCTATCAAATTTTAACTCATTGTCCCATTTTCAAAACCTACATACTATAGGCCATTTCAAACCCGAAATTTTGCAATGTCGTTCTAGTTCTTGGGAGAAGTTTATAAAAGGGACTTGGGAAATCATTTTTAAACACTTTGGTACTGGTTTGTGGTGGTTATTTAGGATGCTTCAAACACATTTTTACAGAAATACCATTTTTGAAAAGCTTCCGATCCTATAGAGCAAGGATGAGGTTTAAAATCAAAATATAGACGTAGAGGAGAGTAGTTCCTAGAGAGGGATGAGATTTAAGAATTTGATTGGTTTTCACAAATAATTTATAGCTCAGAACAAAGTCATCAAAATATTTTTTAGGAACCAATCTAAACGACCATCTTAAGGGGCTCCTATATGCCTGTCAAACTACACGACGGTGGCGACCAAGAGACTACATATCACAGAGGACTCGATCTATATCAGCTATTAAGCAAATATCTTAATTATTTCAAGCTCATATTTGTGTTCAACTAGCTCCTAGGAAAAGCGCTAGTCTTACACGTTCATCTCAAGCAAAGATATACAACAATAGGGTATATAAGTAAATAAACTAAATTTACAAATCAGAGTTTACATAGGTCGACTAGCCAAAATAATATGGTTCAGCGGAAGCTCATCTACCCATACCCACAAGCAACCGACTAGGGGTTGGCCCTAATAAAACCATTCCTGAAAAAGCAACGGATCCCACGGCACTCATCCTATTCAACTCATCACCTGCAATAAAGTCTAAAGCAACAACATATAACAAGGCAAGAGTCAGTACATTATCGAAATAATGTACTAGCAAGGCAAATCTATTATACTACATGCAAGCTTAAGTCAAAGGAAGGTTGTTCGTGGGTTCATTTTCAGCATAAAGAAGATTTTATTTCATAACCATTTTGCAACAGTAATTTAGAAAGCATTTAAACAAGTGCATAGGTAAATCATGGTAATATAATTTATCAAATACATATCATTATGCTTGCTGCCCTACACAGCATCAAGCCACCATTTCCATATCCATAGTCTCATCATTTCATAAATCATCTCAAAAATCACCCATGCTAAGTTCCAAGTTCACAACATATTTATAAAGCAAAGATCTATACTCATGACACTTCACTATGCCGCTCACCGCGAGCACGGCTAATCAATTAGTTTTGACTCTGCAGAGTTTGTACAGCTTTACTCACATGATGTGAGTTCTCTAGTTTGTCTTGTGCTCGCGAAGCACTACCACACTCTACACGTTGAGTGCGGTCTAGAGTTCACAACGTAGCCTTTACATTGTTCAATGCCTAACCTTGCACCAACGACGGCAAGCGGGAATCCACACCGGGGGGCTACCTCAATGCAGCTAGGTGGCAGGCCCACGCCTTAACCTAGCTCCGTGGCGGCAAACAAAGCAAACCCTCTATTTCCCTACGAGGCACTATACCGTTGTATTGGATAGACTTAGATGCCTATCGCCGTTAAGGGCCATTAGGTAGTTCCTATGAGTTAATAACACGACTTAACCCATACTACTTCGACTTACCATGTGCAAGGCTAAGCATTGGACAACTTAATGAGCTAAGGCCATCCCATTCTGGCACATGTGGTTGTACAATAAACAATAGAGGGTGAAATTGTTGACGCCGAAAACCGCCGGGGGCCGACGACCTGGTTCGGCGCCTAGAGACACGCGAAGGCCTGGGAGATTTGCTTCACTCCAGTGCAGGTCCTAAAATCTTGAGGTTCGTAGGCGTGCCAGTCAATTTGACCCTGCAATTGACAAGGAGATAGAAAATATTAAATCAATGAGCCAATCGACTGGAAGCCGATCTGGACTCGTCTCATCGGCCGATAGCCGATATGAACTGTAGCACTTATACACCAACTGGAAGCCGATGATGGCATGAGCAGTAACTAATAATAATAAGCAAATATCGAACTAGCCGATTGCCGAAGGGATATTCGAAAATCAGCTATAAACTAATAAAATAAGTAGGCAGGATGCGTAAATAAATAGATTGAATAAATTTCAGCCGATTGCGATTATAATTGCTAGCGCCGCTCCAAAGGTGCTGCTCGTGCCCACGCCCGGGCCCCGTGCCCGTGCTCGAGTCCTTGCATGCTGTTCGTGCCCGTGCCCGAGCCTCGTGCCCGTGCTCGTGCCCGGGTCCTTGCCTGTGTCTTTGCCACAAGGAACAATAAAGAGATACAATTTCGTGCCGCCCCGACTTGGCAGCGATTTTCTAAACATGTTTGTGGCAGATCGGCTGGATATGAAGGTAACTAATCGGCTAAACACTCCGATAAAACATCGCATGAAAACCCATCGGCTTATTAAGAGTAAATTTATTATCAACAGTCTAGTAGATCGGACCCAACCGTTGCAGCACAGACTGATGACGATAACAAGACCTCGATAGGCCAATAAATCTAATGTGATCGTGATGTAAAATATGATAACTTATCGGCTATACATCCCGATAAGACGCTTGCGCAAAAAATATCAACTTAGCAGGAACGATTTATCACTGGCAGTTTAATAGGTCGGACCCAACCGATGCAGCACAAACTGATGATAAATCGCTCCCAGTAAGCCGATACGATCTGCGCACGCGTAATGTGATATACCTAATCGATCTATGAGATCAAACTAAACTGATGCAGCCATAGACAAAATAGATATATCGTGGTAAGCCGTCCACCGTGAACCGACTAGAATATCGTACTCAACCGAGGAAGTCCTAGCCGATGCGGTGACCAGGGTGACGAGTCTTACCCTCTCGCAGGAGGTCGAACTTAACCGATGCAGCCCGGCTCGAGAAGCAAAAACCAGTCGAAGGGGTGGCGATGCACCGAGATTGTATTGATCTGATTGATGTAGATATCTTACAAAGCACCCGGACATACGTATTTATACCCCGAGATGATATGAGTCCTTATTGGACACGGTACACGATTTCCTAATTACAAAAGGAAACATTTAACAGGACCCGACCGGACACGAGATCAGGTTTCCTAAAGATAAAATATTAATCCTTGCCTAATTAATAATCAAGATAATAACTACCATACTGTGGTCTTCACGGCCTCTTCCTGGATATGGTCCCCTCTGGATTAACTTCCGTTAGTTAACTGTAATTTTCTTCTTAACCGAATCTGATACAGAGCCAAACCAAATTTTGGCGTTAACAGACATAGAGTTCAGTCCTTAATCGACTCAGGCGAACACTCCTGATGTGGACGTGGGTGTCCCGATCTTTCAATGAGAGGATAAATCGATTGGATGGAGCGACGTTGGCGATCCGACTACAACCATCCAAGGACGTTGCGCCTTAGCAATCGTTACACCAACTCCAGAGGCTATTCGCAATCTCGACGAATGCACGATCAGCCCAACCACGAGGGTAATTGTTCCTGTAAGCAATCGAGAACTAGCAAGAATAAGATGAACAAGCAACTCAATTTGCGAATAAAAGATGAAGGTTTAACTCAAAGAGAACAAACGGTGGGGTTCCGAAGACGAGCAAACCGGCGATCTAACCGATCACGAGATTACACGGTAAAGTAGCGATGCTAACTTTAATCTAACAAAACCCAATCTATTTCTGGCGGCTCTAAAGGTATTAATAGGATGGGAGGACAACCACAGGGGTGTTGGGGTCATTCTCCAACCCTAGGACACGTTCCTAATGGACCCGACTTGATACATGGGCCTTCGGCCCAAAAACTGTGGCGCAGCACCTCAAACAGAAAACCTCTCATTACTAAAACGATTATTGTTAACGATTTCGAGCAGATATGAGGATGAGTCTGGATCCGTTGGAAAATAGACTTGATAAGCTTTCCGTGAAGTACTATAATTCCCAAATCGGAGTTCGTATGAAGTCGTGGCGGCTGTCACAAGTTGGTGCTGTCCAACAATCCGAATCTAGCCTGTGCGAATCCCTTTCCTTGTTGATCTCCTCCATGCATAGGTGTGGACGTATCGATGGTGTTGATGTCCTCATCATCCCCCCAACTTGCATTTGAGTCATTCTCGACTCAAGCTCATCTACTTCGCCCAAATATGACTTCAATTGGTTTGGTAGGGAAGCTCCGGGAATCAGATCGATTTGATGCTCAACCCCAAGCATCGGTGGCAGCCCCGATGGTACCTCCTTTGGAAAAATATCCTCATACTCCTGCAAAACGTTAGACACAACAAGGGGCAAAGAACGCGGCATATCATGAAGTGAAATCAAAGCATCTTTGCATACTGAAGCATAGCAAACAGAAATGGAAGCAATCAATTCATTAACATCAGAGCGGGTAGCAAGCAAGCATGTTCCTATCAAGGTTATCTCATTTTTCTTAGGGCAAATAAATTTGTTTTGTTTCTTATCATTCCTTATAAGATCCTTTGCAGTGTGGTTCTCACGGCTAGCATGGTCCTGTAATTTAAGTTTTTGTGCAACATCATCTTGCACGATAGCCTCTGGAGACATAGGATGTAGCACAATTTTCTTATCATGGTGCAGAAAAGAATACTGATTTGATCTACCATGATGCATTGAATTTCTATCAAATTGCCATGGTCTACCTAGCAGAATAGTAGATGCTTGCATAGGCACAACATCACATTCAACAACATCACGATATGATCCAATAGAGAAATTAATTTGTACTAGTCTAGTTACCTTTGCCTTATCGCTGTTATTAAGCCATTGGACGTGATATGGATGTGGATGCGGTTTGGTACTAAGCGCGAGTTTCTCGACCATGTCACTGCTAGCCAAGTTGTTGCAACTACCTCCATCAATAATCATGCAGCAAGAACGCTCTTTGATGACACACTTTGTTTGAAACAACATGTGCCGCTGATTCTGCTCCGCTTTGCCCATTTGTGCACTCAACACACGCTGCACAAGAAGACTCTCATAGTACTCGGCATCTTCAGCACCAATATGTTCCACATCTTCACTTCCTGCATCGTTAGCTACAAGCACTGCAAGTGTATCCTCATCTCACCATTCTCCTTAATGATCAGAACATGTTTGCTAGGGCAATCCCTTCGTAAGTGTCCAAAACCCTTGCATTGATGGCATTGAACATCCCTTGTTCGTCCTGTGGAAGCAACTGAAGAAGCACTCTTCGTAGGTGCTTGTACAGAACCTTTGGTTGCCTCTGAAACAGGTGGGGGTGCTGTGGTAGAAGGTGGTGGCCGCGGTTTGCTGTTGGAGGGCAACGGTATAGCTATACGGCTTGGTGGGACAGCGGCGATCCCTGCAGAAAAGTTAGCTCTTCATGAGGACATCCCTTCCATGGATACAACTCATTCACAACAACAACAAGGACCACTTACTCGAGCTCGTGCTCGTCAACATAATTACCAGGTGAATTCCTTCCTAGGTTCATATATTATTGAGAATAGTCCACTACCTAATGCAAGTGATTTAATTGTGATTAGGAATCTGGGAAAGGATGAAGGAAAGGGACCAAGTCAAGCAAGAATTCGAGATAGTACCAAGTTCAAATGGGCATAACTTCCTCATACGGACTCCGTTTGGGATGTTCTTGCACATCATGGAAAGCTTATGAAGTCTACTTTCCAACGGATCCAACCTCATCTTCAAATTCCATCCGAGCCGGCCGCAATCATCAAAACAATTCATATTGGTTCCTGAGTCCGAGTCAAACGGGTGCTGCGCCATCCCCACTTGGGCCCATGGGCCTTGTAACCCTAGGCGTGTGCGTGGGACGCCCCCCTGGTTGTTTCCCTATTTAAGAGCTACCGCCTCCCTTTCTACGACTTGGATTTCGTTGAGTTTAGGTTTAGCCCCTGTGCAAACTTCTATTCTTCAGTTGTGTTGGACGACCACCTGTCAAGACAGCTTCGTGATCCCAACTTTGTGTTCGCAATACAATTTATACTTCAGTCATATTTAAATATCATATTGCCTACGTCCTATTCTTGCTAGTTCTTCGATTGCTTGTAGGAATTGAACTTCGTGTTTAGGTTGATCTCGCCGCCAGTAAGGTCAATAACATCTCGGAGTTGGTTCAGTGATTGCTAAGGCGCAAGTGACGTCGTGCGTTTGTAGTCGGATTGCCAGGGTCATCCCCATCCACAAATCGATAGTTATCAGTCTCATCGAAAGATCGGGCACCACGTTCCCATCAAGTGGTATCAGAGCTCAAGGTTGCTCGGTGAGAATTTCTGTTTTCCATAGATTAGATTGCTTTTCCTTACCTAGAGTACACTAAAACAAAAAAAAATAGCAGTAGATCAATCTAGCCGAACCAGTTTGAGCCTCGCAATTTGTCTTTTCAGTACTTTGCATGGTTGAACTCTCGGTTGCATCGTCGTGTCTTGTGCTGGTCTTAGCGTCTAGTTCCTCTAGAGTTTCGAGTTCTGGTCACGTTTTGGTCTCACCGTAGGAGTTAGTTGGTTTCGTCTACATCTAGGACTTCATCGTCGTGTGTGTAAAAAAAAAAGAGGAGAAAAAAAAGGAAAAAAAGTGTAACTTTTGCATACGACCTCCGATTGAGGCGTTTCTTGATCCGTTGGAAAGAGAACGGGAAGATAGGGTGGAAAAGAAAGAAGTCCAGAAAATCTAGGGTTTTGAGATCCGCGTGAGCTTTCAGGCACACGCGTGGCAACTTCAACCCCAAAAAACGTCATTAGGCCCTCAAAACGGGCCCACAAACCGAGGAAAAATCAAGTTTCTCAGAAATTGCTCAAATTTGACAGGAAGCTTTTACAAGTGATCCTAAGGTTCCCCGTGCAGACGACATCCTTTTTCGAGCCCCTGAACTCCGTGTGCAGCGTCATCTAGTTTATTTCTACACGGTGTACCCGTTTGTGTTCTAGGCTCGCGTCTCTAGTATGGTCTAGCCTAGGACCAGCATTAACTAGCGTTGAACGATTTTTCAACTTGCATTTTCTGATTTGATTATTGCTACTCCTTGCTACCATACTTGAGCCTTCCTAGCTACACCTTTCTACACCGTACAGGCTGAGCTGCACCTGGCAATCGCTCCATCCAATCTGCGCAAATATATTGTCGTCGTTGGTTGCCGATCACCCCTGTGTGCTTGGTAAGAATTGGTAAGAATTTGACAAAGGTTTGAGTGTGAGCGACTTTTGAACCACCATACCCTAGTACTCGTTAGGGACATATTTTTGTGTTTTTGCTAACAATGGCAGGTTCTGGAGATTAGGATGCACCTCATAGTCCTCGTACGAGGGGAATCATCCAACATTTCATGCGCGAAATGAATCGTCGTACGGAGGGCCTTAAGGAGGATGTTAGAGTCACCAATGAGCGACTTGCTCAGCTCGAGGGTGCTCAGATTGAGACAAACACAGCGCTCGCTGCGATGGAGAGAGCACAAGGTATCGTTAACACTTCTTTGGCAGATATTATGGCACGCCTTGAGGAGATTGCCCAAGCTGCTGTGACTGTAGAGGGACAAGATGAATTCGACTATGTGGGCGATTCCGAGGCAGATGGCAGGGCTAACCACAACAATGACCGAGCTCATCGACAGTTGCGTTTTAACCGACAAGGTATGCGAAGAGAACCCCCACGACGTGAGGTACGTGACCGCGATGATGCTTTTGCTAAGGTTAAATTCACTATGCCCCCTTTCAATGGTAAATATGATCCTGATGGATATCTTGATTGGGAATTAGCCGTTGATTAAAAATTTGCTTGTCATGATTTTCCTCAGATTAGACGAGTTAGGGCTGCTACTAGTGAATTTACTGACTTTGCTTCTATTTGGTGGAAAGAACATTGCCGTCAACATCCCAATAATATACCTAACACTTGGGAGGCTTTAAAATTGATTATGCGCCATCGATTTGTTCCCTCATACTATGCTCATGATTTATTAAATAAACTGCAACGCTTACGACAGGGGGCAAAATCTGTGGAAGAATATTATCAGGAGTTACAAATTGGTATGTTGCGTTGTGGGTTAGAAGAGGATGAGGAAGCATCAATGGCTAGGTTTTTGGGAGGGTTGAATCGTGAAATTCAGGACATCCTTGATTACAAAGATTACAACTCCATTACTAGATTGTTTCATCTTGCTTGCAAAGTTGAACGTGAATTGCAGGGGCGCCAGACGAGAACGCGATCTAACTCTTCTGCAGGTCGCACAAACTCATGGACATCGCGCAAGCCTGCTGCCCAACCCGCTGTGGCGCAACCACCACTTCCCTCCAACAGCAAACAGCACCCTACTACATCAAATTTGGCGTCATGGGTTTCCAAAGCACCCAAATTAGCACCACAACATTCTACAAAACCGTCCTCTTCGGTTGCTTCGACAGGACGAACGAGGGACGTTCAATGCCATCGTTGCAAAGGCTATGGACATATGATGCGGGACTGTCCAAGCAAGCGTGTATTGATTATACGTGATGATGGCGGGTATTCCTCTGCTAGTGATTTTGATGATGAAACATATGCTAAGCTTGCAAATGACCCTACAGGACATGATGATGGATCTGAACATGAGGAGGAACATGTTGGCACCGACGATGCCGACAAGTATTTGAGCCTTATAGTACAACGCGTACTAAGTGCTCAAGTGTCTCATGCCGAGCAAAACCAGCGCCATAATTTGTTCCAAATCAAAGGCGTTGTCAATGAATGCTCCATTCGCATAATTGTTGATGGTGGGAGTTGCAACAATTTGGTGAGTATGGATATGGTGGAGAAGCTTGCTTTGCTGACTAAACCTCACCCCCATCCATACCATATTCAATGGTTCAACGACAGTGGTAAGTTGAAGGTAACACGGATGGTGAGAGTACGTTTTTCTATGGGCTCATACCATGATTATGTTGATTGCGACGTTGTTCCTATGCAAGCTTGTTCTTTATTATTAGGAAGACCTTGGCAATATGATACTGGATGCGTACATCATGGTAGGAATAATCAATACTCTCTCATGTTTAAGGGAAAGAAGATTGTGCTGCATTCTATGACTCCTGAACAAATTGTTAAAGATGACATTGCTAGAGCTAGTAGAGAGAATAGTCAGAAGAATACTAGGAGTGAAAATCAGAATGTAGCAAAAGAGCTTGAGCAACAAAAAAAGAAAGAACCTAAATCTGCCCTTGTGAAGAGTAACGCAATTAAATTGAAAGGTGCTTGTTTTCTTGCTACCAAATCTGATATGACTGAATTGAATGCTAGTAATGCTGTTTGCTATGCATTAGTTTGCAAAGAAGCTTTGTTTTCATTTGAGGATATACCTTCTTCTTTGCCATCTGCTGTCACTAACCTCTTGCAGGAGTTTGAAGATGTGTTTCCTGCTGAGATACCCCCAGGGCTGCCACCAACTAGGGGTATTGAACATCAAATTGATTTGATCCCAGGAGCATCCCTACCCAACCGCGTGCCATACCGAACCAACCCGGAGGAGACTAAGGAGATTGAGCGTCAAGTGCAAGACTTGCTTGACAAAGGGTACGTACGTGAGAGCCTTAGCCCATGTGCTGTTCCGGTACTTTTGGTTCCAAAGAAAGATGGATCATGGCATATGTGTGTTGATTGTAGAGCTATCAATAATATTACCATTAGATACCGTCATCCTATTCCTAAGTTAAATGACATGCTTGATGAGCTAAGTGGCTCTACAATATTTTCTAAAGTTGACTTGCGTAGTGGATACCATCAAATTAGAATGAAACATGGAGATAAATGGAAGACAGCATTTAAAACTAAGTTCGGGTTATATGAGTGGCTAGTGATGCCTTTTGGTTTAACTAATGCCCCTAGCACTTTCATGAGATTAATGAACGAGGTTTTACGTGCTTTCATCGGTAAATTTGTGGTAGTTTACTTTGATGATATATTGATTTATAGCAAGTCACTAGATGTGAACACTTACGCGCTGTTTTCATTGCTTTGAGAGATGCACGTTTGTTTGGTAACCTCAAAAGGTGCACCTTTTTCACCGATCGAGTTTGTTTTCTTGGCTATGTTGTTACTCCGCAAGGAATTGAAGTAGATGAAGCCAAGATTAAAGCTATAAAAAGTTGGCCAACACCTCAAACGGTCACACAAGTGCGGAGCTTTCATGGGCTTGCGGGATTCTATCGTCGCTTCGTTAAGGATTTCAACACCATTGCTGCCCTACTTAACGAATTGACAAAGAAAGGTGTTCCATTTAAATGCGGAGAAGGGCAACAAAAAGCTTTCAACCTTCTCAAAGAAAAGCTCACAAATGCACCATTACTCCAACTACCTGACTTTGGTAAGACTTTTGAACTTGAGTGTGATGCTAGCGAAATTGGAATTGGTGGTGTGCTGATACAAGAAGGTAAACCTATTGCTTACTTTAGTGAAAAATTGAGTGGGCCTAGTTTGAATTATTCTACATATGATAAGGAATTACTTGCTCTCGTTTGAACTTTAGAAACATGGCAACATTATTTATGGCCCAAAGAATTTGTTATTCATTCTGATCATGAATCATTGAAACATATTAGAAGTCAAACTAAACTGAACCGTAGACATGCTCGTTGGGTTGAATTCATTGAATCTTTTCCTTATGTCATAAAACACAAGAAAGGGAAGGAAAATGTGATTGCTGATGCTTTGTCTAGACGGTATACAATGTTGTCTCAACTTGATTGTAGAATTTTTGGCTTGGAGACAATAAAAGAACTCTACACTTCTGATGATGAGTTTAAAGATGCCCTGGCCAACTGCAAAAATGGAAGATGCTGGAATAAATTCGTTCTCGATAATGGATTTTTATTTAGAGCTAACAAACTATGCGTTCCAGCCAGCTCTGTTCGTCTTTTGTTGTTACAGGAGGCGCATGGAGGAGGACTAATGGGCCATTTTGGCGTCAAAAAGACGGTGGACATCCTCGCTGAACACTTCTATTGGCCAAGGATGAGGCGCGACGTTGAGCGCTACGTATCCCGCTGCACTACCTGCAATAAAGCTAAGTCCCGACTGAATCCACATGGTTTATATATGCCTCTTCCGGTACCTAGCGTCCCTTGGGAGGATATTTTCATGGACTTTGTTTTAGGATTACCTCGAACGAAGAAGGGGAGAGATAGTGTTTTTGTTGTGGTCGATAGATTTTCTAAAATGGCATATTTTATATCTTGTCATAAGAGCGATGATGCTACAAATGTTGCTGATTTGTTTTTCAGAGAGATTGTTCGACTACATGGAGTGCCCAATACCATTGTTTCAGATCGAGATGTGAAGTTTTTGAGTCACTTTTGGCGCACCTTGTGGGCAAAATTGGGCACCAAGCTGCTGTTTTCTACTACTTGTCACCCACAAACAGATGGACAAACTGAAGTTGTCAATCGCACGCTATCAACTATGTTGAGGGCTATATTGAAGAAAAACTTGAAGATGTGAGAAGAATGTCTACCTCATGTAGAGTTTGCTTACAATCGATCGCTGCACTCTACCACAAAGATGAGCCCTTTTCAGGTAGTATATGGCTTTACTCCTCGTGCTCCTATTGATTTATTGCCTATCCCTATTTCTGAAAAAGTGAATTTAGATGCTAAGAAGCGTGCTGAATTTGTCCTTAAATTGCATGAAACAACTAAAGAAAACATAGAGCGCATGAATGCTAAGTATAAGATTGCTGGTAGTCAAGGTAGAAAGAGTTTAACTTTTGAACCGGGTGATCTCGTATGGTTGCATTTGCGTAAAGAAAGATTTCCTGATTTGGGAAAGTCTAAGTTGATGACTAGAGCTGATGGTCCATTCAAGGTTTTAGCTAAGATTAATGATAATGCATATAAGCTTGATCTGCCTGTAGAATTCGGGGTTAGTCCCACATTTAATATTGTAGATTTGAAGCCATATTTGGGAGAAGAAGATGAACTTGAGTCGAGGACGACTCAAATGCAAGAAGGGGAGGATGATGAGGACATCCCTTCCATAGATACAACTCATTCACAACAACAACAAGGACCACTTACTCGAGCTCGTGCTCGTCAACTTAATTATCAGGTGAATTCCTTCCTAGGTTCATATATTATTGAGAATAGTCCGCTACCTAATGCAAGTAATTTAATTGTGATTAGGAATCTGAGAAAGGATGAAGGAAAGGGACCAAGTCAAGCAAGAATTCGAGATGGTACCAAGTTCAAACGGGCATAACTTCCTCATACGGACTCTGTTTGGGATGTTCTTGCACATCATGGAAAGCTTATGAAGTCTACTTTCCAACGGATCCAACCTCATCTTCAAATTCCATTTGAGCCAGCCGCAATCATCAAAACAATCCATATTAGTTCCTGAGTCCGAGTCAAACGGGTGCTGCGCCATCCCCACTTGGGCCCATGGGCCTTGTAACCCTAGGCGTGTGCATGGGATGCCCCCCCCTCCCGGTTGTTTCCCTATTTAAGAGCTGCCGCCTCCCTTGCTACGACTTGGATTTCGTTGAGTTTAGGTTTAGCCCCTGTGCAAACTTCTGTTCTTCAGTTGTGTTAGACGACCACCTGTCAAGACAGCTTCGTGATCCCAACTTTGTGTTCGCAATACAATTTATGCTTCAATCACATTTCAATATCAGATTGCCTACGTCCTATTCTTGCTAGTTCTTCGATTACTTGTAGGAATTGAACTCGAAGTTTAGGTTGATCTCACCGCCAGTGAGGTTAATAACATCTCAGAGTTGGTTCAGCAATTGCTAAGGCGCAAGCGACGTCGTGCGTTTGTAGTTGGATTGCCAGGGTCATCCCCATCCACAAATCGATAGTTATCAGTTTCATCAAAAGATTGGGCACAACGTTCCCATCAGCTCTTGTGCGTGTACGTCGTCCCTGCACTTCTCTTTCAACTTTGCAAGCATAATGAAACAATCGAGTCATATTATTATACTCTTTATAGCTAAGAATATCATAAATTTCTCGGTCTAAACCACCCAAAAACCTAGCCATAGCCGCCTCCTCATCCTCTACTAAACCACAACGCAACATGCCTATTTGCAATTCTTGATAATATTCTTTCACACTTTTATTACCCTGTTTCAATTGTTGCAGCTTATTTAACAAATCACGTGCATAGTATGAAGGTACAAATCTAGCACGCATAATCCGTTTCAAACCATCCCAGTTATGTGGCATAGCATTCATATGTGTACGACGGTACTCATTCCACCAAATAGAAGCATAATCAGTAAACTCACTAGTAGCAGCCTTAACCCTCTTATTTTATGGAATATCATGGCAAGCAAACTTTTAGTCTATTGCTAACTCCCACGAAAGATAAGCATCAGGGTCATATTTACCATCAAAAGGAGGCATAGTGAATTTTATCTTACCAAACGAAATCATCATTGTCACATACCTCACGGCGTGGCCAGATGGGAACCATGCCGCGGTGGTTGAATCTAAGTTGCCGCTGGTCCGAGTCATCCTCAGAATCAGCAATATAGTCATGTTCGTTCACCTCACTGTCCATGACTCCATATCCGCCAGCAGCAACATTGGGCACCCGGGGTGCTTGGGCGATCTCATCAAGACGCCTCATAATATCGGCAAGAGCGGTGTTCATGGTGCCCATGGAAGCTTCTAGGGCCGTGAGCTTGGTGTTGGTCGCGAGCTGCGTAGCCTCCAAATGACCTAGCCGCTCATTGGTGATACGCACATCTTCCTCAAGACCTTCTGTGCGCACCCTCACATGGGTAGCAAAATGTTGTATGATTCCCTTGGTTCGAGGTGAATGTGACGTTCCCTCGTTCTGTTCTTCAATCCATGTCATGGTTAGGAAAAGAAACAGAAAACAACGACAAATATACACAAAAAGGTTCCTCGACACTACTAGGATGTAGCTAGTGTAAGTCCCTCACTCTCAACCTGTTCAAACAAGCTCTTACCAATTCTTACCAGCTAACAGGAGGTGATGGCAACCGTTAGACTGGAACAAACCCCTGGAGGAGGTGTATTGACGCCTTGGTTGCTGAGTCCCTGTCAAGTGATAATCGAACCGGTGGAGCTATAGGAGGGCTGAAAGTAAACAAAGGAATACTAGAACCACGATAGTCAAAGCAAGTTGAATAATCGTTCAAAGTTGGTACCGTGCTAGTCCTAGGCTAGACCGTACTAGAGACGCGAGCCTAGAACACAAACAAGTACACCGCGCAGAAGGAAACTAGATGACGCTGCACACGGAGTTCAGGGGCTCGAAAAAGGATGCCGTCTGCGTGGGAAACCTTAGAATCACTTGTGAAAGGCTCCTGTCAATTTTGAGCAGATTCCGAAAAACTTGATTTTTTCTCGGTTTCGGGCCCGCTTTGAGGGCCTAAACGACGTTTTTTGGGGTTGAAGCTGCCACGCGTGTGCCTGGAGGTTCACACGGATCTAAAAACCCCAGATTTTCCGGACTATCTTCCCGTTCCCTTTCCAACGGGTCAAGAAACGCCTCAATCGGAGGTCGTATGCAAAAGTTACACTGTTTTTTTTCCTTTTTTTTCTTTTTTTTTACACACACCAACCGCTACGGTGACCAACACATGACAGAACTCGAAACTCTAAACAACTAGACGCTAAGACCAGCAACTCAACACAACGATGCAACAGAAAACTCAACAAACTTAAACTAAGCAGAACTAGTAAAAGGCTCGAATTGTCTTGGACCTCGGTAATCTAATCTACTGTTTTTTTTTACTTCTAGACTGTAGGTAAAAAAAATTACGAAACAATAAATCTCTCACCAAGCAACCTTGATCCCTGATACCACCTGATGTGGACGTGGGTGTCCCGATCTTTCGATGAGAGGATAAATTAATTGGATGGAGCGACGTTGGCGATCTGACTACAACCGTCCAGAGACATTGCGCCTTAGCAATCGTTACACCAACTCCAGAGGCTGTTCGCAATCTCGACAGATGCACGATCAGCCCAACCACGAGGGTAATTGTTCCTGTAAGCAATCGAGAACTAGCAAGAACAAGATGAACAAGCAACTCAATTTGCGAATAAAAGATGAAGGTTTAACTCAAAGAGAACAAACGGTGGGGTTCCGAAGACGAGCAAACCGGCGATCTAACTGATCACGGGATTACACGGTAAAGTAGCGATGCTAACTTTAATCTAACAAAACCCAATCTGTTTCTGGCGGCTCTAAAGGTATTAATAGGATGGGAGGATGACCACAGGGGTGTTAGGGTTGTTCTCCAACCCTAGGACGCGTCCCTAATGGACCTGACTTGATACATGGGCCTTCGGCCCAAAAACGGTGACGCAGCACCTCAAAAGAAAACTTCTCGTTACTAAAACAACAATTGCGGACAATTCTGAGCATATATGAGGATGAGTCTGGATCCGTTGGAAAATAGACTTGATAAGCTTTCCGTGAAGTACTATAGCTCTCAAATCGGAGTTTGTATGAAGTCGTGGCGGCCGTCACAAGTTGGTGCTGTCCGACAGTCCGAATCCAACCTACGCGAATCCCTTTCCTTGTTGATCTCCTCCATGCATAGGTATGGACGTATCGATGGTGTTGATGTCCTCATCAACTCCCCCTATCGGTATGCAACTACTCCATGTGTACACCACTTGCCACCCAAGTCTAAATCGGGTTTTTCATCATTTTAGTTCAGAAATAACCAGATGCTTCACCTCTATCCAGAAGTTGTAAAATGCCCATTTTCAAAGGTATAAAGTGATCGCAATGTTATTTAGCACGTTACTAAGCATGGCTAAACATATGAAGGCATAATAAATTAGTATAAGCCCAAGTGAGCACAAATGAAGTACTTTAACCAAGTCTAAGGTTACAAATAGTAGGGACTACAAGGTTTCAAGGGGGATCATGCAACAAATAGGTTATAACTACCAATTCCCTCATTTTAAATACTAATAGTTGCAATTACACATGCTATTTTGCAAACAATACATTTCATTCCCCAAAACATAGGATTCAATTTGTTCAAAGGAAGAGGGGAGAATACTTGCCTTACTCTTGAATACCTAGAGCAATAATTACTCCACTCCTTCACCAACTTCGATTTTGTCCTCTAAAAGAAATTTTAACATACGATCAAATAAATAGCAATTAATGCGAAAAATCCAAAATGCTCTAATATGCATGAGGTTTACACAGTGCTTTGGTACTGACCTAAAGTGAATTAAGGTGAAAGAATTTCTATTTTATTTCTTTTTATTTGGGAGTTATGAATTTTACATCTCCTATGTACGCAATACGGTATTTGTACCTTATATAGATTTTAGAGGCACTTTGCTAGGTGTTTTGCCAAGTATGAGCTTTAGGCAGTGGATAGGTATTGGTTTTGGATGATTTTTGGTGAAATAAGTTCTATATTATTACTTTGCATCTCGGGGATATAATTTCTGGAAGCTATATGCGTGAAATAGGGTGTTTGTATTCTAGATGGATTTTAGAGCTACCTTAGGAGGTAGTTTTGTCAAATTCTTATCTTTAGAATTAAAGGTACTATTTTCAAAGAAATGTGGTGCAAGAGTTTCTAATTTATCCTTTGGTATTTGGAAAATATTATATCTAGAGCTTTTATACGTGAATACGTCTAATTATGAAATATCATTAAATATCCAAATTGCCCTATTGTGAGTGGAACTTATACTGTGGTTGGGTGCTGGTATTAGATGAATTATTGTGAAGAAAATTCTATTTTATCCACTTTTATTTGGAAGATATGAATTTTGTAAATCCTAGGCTTGTATACAATATTTATACATGTATTTAGTATATGTGTGTTCTAGGACTAGGTTTTTATGAAACCTAATCTTTATATATATTTAGAGAAGGATGTTCTGTGAACTTATTGCCATTTGGGTGTAATTTATTTAGAGTTAAAATAAAGTTTCTATGGTTTTTAGAAATTTTCCTACCTCTTATATCCTATACAAAATATTTATCTTTTGCATAAATCATAAAGGTGTTTTATGTACTAATTTTAGTTAATCCTCTGTTTTCATATTTAAAGAGCAAAACATTTTAAAGCTAATAAAATTGGTTTCATCATTTTTGAAGTTCATATGAATTGTCTATAGATTTTAGAAGTTAATACATTTTTATATACTAATTAAAGTATTTATCTATGCTCCAATTTATAAAAATGTCTTTTGTACTGGTTTTATCAAATTATAGTTTACATCAGTAAGATGCATCACTTTGTGACTTTAACAAATCTTGATTTGCTAAATTTGGAGCTAAGGTAGATTTGTTCTAATTTGTAAAGGTATTTATGCTCATTTATATATTATATCATTTTTGATGTTTGTTAAGTACTGGATATTTCTTATCTTAATATGTAGAAATAAAATATATAATTTTGTGATTCCAACAAATCTTTCATCCAATTTGGAGTTAAAACGAATTAGTTATAGATTTTACAAGTTTACTCATTTTTCAATTGAACAGAAAAAGTTTTAGGCATTTTATTTGTTTTTTCCGAATTTTAACTCAACCGGGTCCACATGTCGTAGAGAGCCAATATGCAAAAAGGCCCTTGGAAGTCCTCGGAATCAACCCGCACTCCAAACACGTGTGAGATGTGATTTTCTTTAAGAGTCCAAGAAACTTTTAGTATTTACGGCTTGGTCCTTGGGTCCACATGTCAGTGAATAGTACATTTACTAGTTAGTCTAATAAGTTTTAACTTCTTTGCGATACGGTCCTCGCCCGCTAATCCAGTGCTCACGAGGGGATCCCGTGTGTCAGTGAGACAAAGCAGAGAGAGGAGCTGGGCGGCGGTGCTGTTCACTGGCACTGGCGGCGAACGGCGGCGCGGCTCGGGTAGCAACCAAAAGGAGAAAGGCAGAGGAGACTACGGCGAAGCTGTGTGTGGTCATCTTGTTAGTTGGGATGACCAAGATCTCGCCGACGGCGAGCTCCAGCGGCGGCTACTTTAGGGCTGACGAGGGGAATCGCTCTACGGGCTTAAGTTGGCCAAACCAATGCATGTATGTGCGTCTAATAGGTGCCTGGGTTCTCACCGTGGGGTCTGACGAGGTTGGCGAGGTCTGTGCGGCAGTAGCAATGTTGAATACAGCCGGCAACGGCAGAACCCAGCGGATCTTCATCGGCGGCGTCCTCCGATCAACGGGCTACCAGGCAAAAGGGTGCACGACGTCATGTGAGTCCTAAGGTAGCTACTCGTGCGATGAATCGGTCTAACTCTCATCGGGGAGAGAGGAATCGACGGCGGCGGCTCAGATTGGAGCTAGGGAAGATGATGGCTGATCTCGAGCTTCGCGGCACCACAACTTGATTCCTTTGGTCAGCGAGCTCCTGGAGGCGAGACGACAGCGTTGGCGCGAGGGTTCAGCTTGCAGCGTCCTGGATCGGCCAGAACAGCGGCGATGTCACGGCGGCAGTCCAGCGGAACAAAGACAGCGTATGGCGGCGGCACGGTGGCTCTAACCAGCAAACCTAAGACCATGAAGTACGAAAATGGAATGATCAGGAGGTGACAATCATGTTCCCGTGATCAGGAGAGGATGGTGCTCACCGGAGTTAGCTTGGGCTCGATCGAACACTATCGGTGGCGAAGAAGATGCTCCTGTCTCCGGTGATCCTAGGGGTTTTCTCTGGTCTTCTCGGTGGGAATATGAAGAGGAGGAGGAGGAGGAGGAGACTCGGTTGGCACGTTTTGAGGTGAAATGGTCGAGGTCCTCTAGAGTTGAGCTGGGCTGGTGTGCTGAAGGTAGAGGGTGACTAGGAGGACGGAGGAGAGGACACGTTCACTGGGGCCTACTAAGGTGTATCCATTTGCACAGTGGTCAAAGTGGGTCCCACATCAGAGAATTATAGTGTCACATAGCTTGAGCTAGGTTTAGACCATGACTAGTGGGTCCATGTAGTGATGTCCTAGGTGAAAGTGAGGAGGATGGCTAGAAGTTTGGGTGAAACACACTGTCCTAAGCAGTGGTGAAGCTTATAGGTGGGCCAGGGGTCTTTGTGGGTCCCACATGGAAGTGAAATAGAGAGAGGAGTCCTCTAGAAGCCAAGTGTGAAAAGCTGAGCCACATAGCTGTCTTGCACTGATATTTTCACCGAGATATAGAGGGTTTATAGGGTTGGAAAAATTCTTGTGTGAAGATGATTATATGGTCTACCAACCTGCCAAGTCCCAAAGCTAAAGGCCTTATAGTTTTAATGTGGCAAAAAGGTGAAATAGGCTTGGTGGCACAGTTTTCTGCAGCCTCATTTATTTCCTAGTGCATTGCACTTATCATTTTATGTGTTTCCTTTGAGAATTAAATTATGCAAAATTTTCTGGTTGTAAGATACATTGTGGTACACATTTTGATAGGAGGGCACTGCCTGAATAGTTCTTATTTTTATTTGGTAAATTTAAGAAGTAAACCAATTTATTTTAGCTAACTTCCTAGTTTGGCTGATTTGAAAGATTTTATTGAAGTATCAATTGAAGTGATAAAATCATGTAAAATTTAAAGTAGACTAATTGTGTTGGATAGTGCTTACAGGAATTTTTCCATGGTTTTATGTTGAACCAATTATTTTTAGAAATTCCTTAGCTTATTCAAATGCGCATGTAACCTATTATGGAAATGCACTTTATGATCCAAAAACAATCAAGAGAAGACATGCACATGAAATGGTAGTGAATTTATTTATCTCCACCTTTTTTTTGTCAAGTTTTTATTTATACACATTTAGGCCTTTTACATTTTCTATTCTTTTTTGTAAAGAAATTCTTAAAAATCTTTATGCACCAACCCTTAAGCATTTTAACTTAATCAAACTTCTTATGCATAATTGAATATATATTACTTCCATTTTCAATTGACCCCAGGAAGGTTTTAGGAATTTGTATTATGGATTCCTGTGCCGTGTTTTATATTCCCTAACATTTTTATATTTTCACCTAGGGTGAGCTTTTGGGTAATTTGAAATTTTGACTATAAAAGTTTTAGTGTACCCCTTTTTAGATCTACACTAGTCAATCTACCTCTCATTTTGCTCCCTTGCATAGAAAGTATAGGATTTTACATTTGAGGTCTTTTTATTAATTTATTTCAGTTAAAATTTTGAAAGTCAAAATTTGGGTATGTTACAAACGTCGTCCCTAGCAGGAATGGGGCAACACGTGCAGCGGTCCTCGGGGAGGTGGGAGTGCTGTCCAGCACTGTCTCGGGTGGTGCCGGGGCGGAGCTCAGTGCCGGCGCTGGTGTAGACGAGCCGACCCCTACTACGGTGGTAGAACTCGTCACCATCGTGGAGCCAGTAGTGGTGGTGACGGTCGTGGAAGGAGCCTCCGTAGTCCTGAAAGCGCGTGAAGGCTCACCTGACGCTGCAAGCGTCCCTAGTAGGAACGGGGAGTGTGGGTCCCCAGCTGGTGCGTGAGTTGGGGCGACTGCTGAGGTAGAGCCCACCCAAAAGCAGGTGCAGTCGCGTCAGGGACCAGGCGTGGGGCTGCCTCAATCTCCAGCAGGGCAAGGTAAACGCGCACTGACGGTGGTGGCAAAGCTGTAGGAGAGCTGCTCAAGGCGTAGAGCGGGGTCATGCCTTGCTCGGCCAGCACGGGTGTGTACCGGGAAGGTACTGCAGCGTACCCGGGAAGGAACGACTAGATCAGGATTGCCTAGGCAATCTCCACTGGTACCGCACCCAGTGTGGAGGTTGGTGTAGACACTGGGGCATCGGGTGGTGTAGCGACCCTGGTGGAGGGCCAAGCTGAGGTAGAGACAGGTGCTGTCACCAGTCGAGGTGCGGTGGCAGGTGTCGCTGCTGGAGTCGTCGCTAGGGTCGAAACCGTTGAGGAGGCCCGAACGACAACTTGGGTGAAGGCCGAGGTCGGTGAAGATGCTGGAGCAGTGGCGTGCGTAGGAGCTAGTGACGCTGATGGTGGAGGGGTCGGAGCAGCTGCCGGTGGTCGGTGGAGCTGGCGGTGGAGGAGTCGGAGCAGCGGCTGGTGTAGAAGTCAGTGGAGTTGGTAGGGAAGCTCGTGCGGAAGCCTGAATAGCGGCTTGGGCCAAAGCCTGAGCTAACACCCGCCGCTCTCGGTGGGGTCCCACCAAGACGAAGCTCCAAGTCTCGGATGCGCTCTCCTTGGTGTAGGTAGTGCTGTCATGGGACTCGTACCGACACTCCAGCTCGCCATAGATGGCAGTGGCGTGAAACAGCTGTTCTCTGACCAAGTCAGTCTCCATGAGAGACTCACTGTACCTGGTCGCCAAAAGGTAACGCTGGTCGTGGACACGACGATGTAGTACTCCCGTGGGTCGCGGGGGTCCATCTAGATCAAGGATTTAAAAGTAAGTCAAAATGTCCTGTAGAAAGAGAATGACCTTAGGGGGAGAGAAGTAAAAGACCTAAGAATTCACTTGGAACTCATACGGAACACCGTGTGAAGGGGGCTCCCTATGGCTCAACGCTATGGTTTTAAGGGAAGGGCACCATTGGTCAAGTCCTACAGTCGAGGTGGCTCTAATACCAGATCTATCGGCCTTGGGTTTTTATGACTGGAAACCTTCCATGTATAGAGACCAAATCCCTGGGTCTGGTACTTACATGACATCACCGGTACCATTGCATCTTGCGAAATAAGGTCTTACAATACTTGTTCATTACAAAAGGGGGTTGCCCGAGTAGGGACCCAAATAACCAAATGTCTTGCAGTAAACTAGTAAAGGAGGCATGGTCCGATAGCCGAAACATAAGTGGTAGCTGCCCAGCGTTAGTCCACAGGCGCTCGACTAGCAACTTGAGGCTTATGGTGCCTTCTTCGGTTTCTCTTCCTCCGGGTTGTGCTCATACAGTTTGCCTTCAGTGTCTATTTCTAAAAAGGGGGATTAAGCGACAGTGAGTACTTAGAGTACTCGCAAGCCACCACTTCAACATGAATATATGCTCACAAGGTTCAAGGGGGGCTAAGGTTTATTTGCGCCAAGCCAATTTTTGCAGAAACATTTCACAAACCTATACCTAGCCACTTTACTGAAATATTCACACTGTTAGTTGAACAGTTTAACCCATCATGAAGGCTGTGTCCACCTAGCCAAGTTACATCTGGTTTGGCTTACCCTCATGTCCGACATCTGTTTCCATTTTCCACATTTCGCCCACATCCCTAACCAAAGTTTAAAAATTTAGAGTCTAGTCAAGACTAGTACAAGTCCCGGTACTCCTTTAACCGCGAGCACGGCTATTCGAATAGTTTGGCTTTACTCACACTGCAGTGGATGTACGCTGTACCTGCACTCCTAGCGCACCCAACACATGAGACTTGCCACGGCCTAGTTTTTTGGATCTTCTAGCATTGCGACACCCGCCTAGAGACTATATGCCCTCATGCACCCCCTGGCACTCCAATCTCGCCTTGCAAGTTCAGGTAGAAAGAGCGGGTGGCCGCCTCCTCCGTCTAGACAGCAGACCATGCATGGCCATTCTCACCTCCAAGGTCGTCGGCAAGCATAGGGGGTACTCCGTGTGGCGCTCGACCCAGCGTGGGTCTGTAGTCGCTATCCTAGTGTGGTGGTGTGGTGGCTGGTGGCAGTGGATGAGGGATGCGCTGGAGTCTCCCACCTTGGCCTCCTCCATCTAGCCACCTTCTCGAGCATGGGTCGCCACCTCGTCATCTCCCATGCGAGATCTGAAAAATTCGGGGGGAGAAGGAGATGGAGGGAGATGGTGGGGTAAAGGAGGAAGGAGGAAGGAGGGAGGGGTGAGGTGGAGGCAGTGGGACTCATTGACATGTGGGTCTCACTACATTTTTATCTTTTTGTGTGAATGACACATGGGCACCACATATTTGTTTTTTTATTTTGCTTCCAGTGCTACATAAACACCACGTCAATGCCATATGGGATGAAGACCAAGCCACCTAGGTACCATATCAGTCAAAACTGCTCTCAATACTGTCGAGAGACTTGATTTACACTGGCTTTAGAAGTTGGGGGACATTCAATATCCGATTTTACGTTTAAGGGACGTGAATAAAACTCGACCAAGAGTTAAGGGATCTAAACTAAACTTTTTCATGGTAGGGTGAATAGAACAGTTTCAATTGGGCTATATAACAAAGCCCAAGCCGTCAACGACCCACTATGACTGGCCTCCTCCGAGTCTCTTGACTCGTGCTCCGCTCGACCTCCCCATCTCTCATCGCGAGTTCGGTCACCGATCGATCAGCGTTGATCTCCATCTTGCGAGCAGTGGCGCGGGCATCCTGCTTCCACCGCGTCCTCGCAGATTAGCACCCTGCCCACATTCTCTATCTTATCTCTCTCTACCCACATCTTTTCTCCTTGTCTTAGGGTGCCTTCTAAAGGGCTTAACGGCTAGGTTTTTTTTCTAGGTTTTTTTCGTTAGTACGTTTTTTTAGTTGCTTTAAAAAATCAAATAAATTAATTTTTTAAATTTATAATAAGTAATACTTAATTAATGATTTGTCTTATTTTCGTGGCGAGCTCCGCTCTTCTAGCCGATTCGAAGAAGCCTTAGCCTTAATTTGCTTCTCTTATAGATCTGAAAGCTTATGCCTGTCAACTCTCAAGTCTTAACGGAAGAGGGACGACAGGGTAGGAGGAGCGGTGCCATGTCAGGGATCCTTGCGTGGGCGGTCGACGTGGTCGGCGGGGCTGGCGCCGCCAACGACGACGAAGCCGATGACGCTCGTGCGGTGGCATCCGCGGCCATGACCCCGGAGCAGCGGCTCCGTGCCGCTGAGCTGGATGCGAGGGCAGCATCGCTGCGGCGCTCGATCCAGGACCTGCGCCTCCGGGTGCCCCCGCCTCATGTGGCGCAGCGGCTGCCGCACCTCCGTGCTCACTCCCTCGCCTCGTCTGCGGCCCTCGCGCTCCAGCTCAATGCCCACTCCTCCACCAAGGAACAGGTAAAGCATCGTTTCTCTTTCTTTCCCTCTATCTTAGCTTCTTTTTTTTGCCTTATTAATTCAGTCATTCTCAGTTTCTAACTACATAGATTTTCTTTTAAGCTAGGGGATAACTCCCCCCTCCCCCCACACATTTCCATTACTAGAAATGTATCAAGGTTCTTGACGACATCCTAACCGCACACTTAGGTTAAAGATAGATCATCAGCACTCCACCACATAACAGACTCCTGAAAGACGCATAGCCAGAAGATGACATAAAACAGTGACTCGTAGACGCTGACAACACAAAATGAAACTTCTGATATCGATGATAAAAAAAAGAATTGACATTTTCTGAGGGCAATACACGGTATACACCTAACATTCCATATGAATCTTGCTAGGAGACACTTCAGAAATAGATGTTGAAGGTGTTATTTTAGAGTTATCTCTAGATGAAAATCCAGTACTGACTTTGGGTCAGTTCTGACGACATTGGCAGACAAACAGCGATCCCTTCATGAAGGCGTTGTTCTGGAGAGTGCTTCTTAGTGTCTGTGCTTTTGTCCTATCTGTAGTTGTGCAAGATGTCGCAAGGCGGCATGATATGTTCATGCTGTCTAGGTTTTTTCCTTTCCTTTCTTTTATCTTTTTTGGCTGTGTGCATCCCTGGTTGTTGCAGAGGACAGAAGGTTTCATTAATTAATGAAATATTCCATTATCTAAAAACACTAGGGCAAAATGACATTAATTATCTTCTCTTTTCCATACAACTCTCTAATTTGGTCAGGATACTCTTTCTAGAAATTAACTTCATAAACACTTTAATTTTTCAATGTAATTTGAATTTCCAATGTTTTTTGGAGAGTAAGCTGTTCCCTATAGTTTTAATTCTTTGTAAAAGAAATTGATAGTAAAGTAGCCTTGTTTAGTAAATAAACAAACTAATTTATCTTTCTGGTTATTCAGTCGAATAGGCTGATGCAAAACTTGCAAATTTCTGCCATAAAATCAGCCTCTCACAATAAAGAGCCCTCCTAAACATAAAGAATTTCCATCCTGCATTCATAGGCAAATGTAACATTCTTATTAAAAGATGTGTCATACAGGGGAGGGGAAGTTTGTGTCAACTACCTTCCTCCAATCTAATTGTCCTTCCAAAAACTGTCAGTATATTTATTTCTTAGATTTCTTTTTATAACCTTCCCCTTGTTTCATTTTTTGAGTGATCTTGAAAATATCAAGGTTTCCAATTTTCAGGAACAACAATTCCTGTGATGCAAATGAACAAATTAAGAACAAGATAACAAAAAATTCAATTGATAGATTGATAAGTCACACAAGGAAGAATCAGGTTCAAGGATTTAAACTGGTTGTGCTCGTTGTCACAAGCGACAAGAAACACAAGAACAAGGAAGTTATGCAATAAAAAAAGTTAGGTCTAATCTACACTAGTATCTTTACAGGTTGTGAAGCGGAAAACTATTCTAAACACAACTTAAAGAATTCTGGGAAAATTTATGAGAGGGGGAAGGGAAAATTTTGCCAAGCGTTGTGGCTTAGCAGGGCATGTGATGGTCACACTGAGTGGGGACTCACATGATTACAAGTCTTGAGGCCAAAGTTTAATGGTGCAGCCGAACTCTGAATTGTTTTGTTCTCAAAAGGAGTTTTGATGTAGGATTAAAAGGGTTGGAAAGAGCACTACTCAAGCTTTCCATAGTGTTAAAGAGCTTCTCAACCGGATTCTGTATTTAAAAGTTATAGATGTTTGAAGCCATTGCTGTTACTGGAGGCTAAACTAAGATTCCAGAAACCCAAAGTTATATGGTGTCCTTTCTTGGACAGTACCATGCCGTTCTATTACAACTAATCACATTTAAGCCTACAGTTCCAACTTTAGGTAGCAAACGATTCTAGAAATGTAGTAATCCAAACATAGAAACGAATTAACTCATAATTTGACGGTATAGGTGGTGGTGTGTGTATCCATGGTAGTGTTCTCATTGAGCAGGTGAACGGCACAAGGTGAAGGGCACACCATGTGGTAGTTAGGAGGCCCAATTATCGATCTCTAGAGCTGATGCATAGTGTGCATGCTAGTGCAAAGAGGCATCACGTGCTGGCCTGTTCTCATCCTAGTGGGCTGCACATGCATGAGCCATCCTGTGCTGCAAGCCTGCAATGCGAACGTTTGGTTGCGTACTTGCATGCAAGATCTTGCTTGGGTACATGAAGCTGAGTTGTTTACATGGGCTTTACGGTGCCCACTTGGTCAGGCTGGGTATCTCAAAACTGATGCTATCATGGGTAGTAAGTACAAAAATTCCAAATACGAGCAGGTGTCCTTTGCAACGAGATGAGGCTAACTGCCACCATTGATTTGTATCCGGAGTGGCACAATGTGATTTGCATAGGATGGTTGGGTGCAAACATATTTCCACTGTTTTCAGGATCTTTTTTTTTTCTGGAAAACACAGGAGAGCTGCACTTCATTTCATTAAGAAGAAAGACAAACAAACACCCATACAACTAAGGGCTCACAAGCCCAACACCCAAAACACACTCATAGAAAGCATCACACAAGGCAAAACACGACAAAAAACCACCCTAGGACGGCCTAGTGACCTGGGGTTAGCGACCTACAGAGGAAATCTTGGAGCGCAAGAGCTCCAGCTAGGCACCAAAGACTCGCTTCTGCTGCCACTGTCCGCAGCACCTCCATGATGTCTGGATTCGCTCCGTTGAACACAGTCATTCTAGTGTTTCCAAATTTCCCAAGCAACTAGGATAATCAAGGAATTCAGCACCTTTTCCCGCTCCTTAGGAGCATGCTTGACCACTGTCCACCACCATTTAGAAAAATGAGTTACCGAAGGCTGAGGGGCAGCAGCCACCAAACCCAGCTTCAAGAACATCAAGGTCCATACTTGCTGGGAGGAGACACATGACACAAGGATGTTCTGGATGGTTTCATCCTCTTGATCACATAGTGGGCAAGCTGCCGGGTGCACAAGATCGCATTTGGCAAGACGGTCCGCTGCCCAACAGCGGTTGTTTACGGCCAACCAAAGGAAAAACTTGCAGTGTAGAGGAGCCCAACTTTTCCAAATTTGCCTCCAAGGGGCAAACTTGGTGGATCCAATAAAGTAAGCATTGTAGGCTGACTTGCTTGTGTAGGAACCTGTACTTGAAAACTTCCATATATGCTGGTCCTTCACATCATGTTGCACAACAAACCATCCACCAAGTCCCAAATCAGCAGGTACTTGTGAATAACCTGAGTTGTGAGGCCTCCTTTAATATCACCCACCCAAGTCCTATTAGCCAAAGCCTGCGCTATCGTGCGTTGTTTCCTTGCCCTTCAGGGGATTGTCCAAAAAGGTTGGGGGCCAACTCTGCAATTGTTTTGCCTTGCAGCCATCTATCAGTCCAGAATTTGGTATTCTCCCCATTACCAATTATAGTTTCCACAGCTACACTGAAAAGGGCCTGCACATTACAGAATACTTGGATAGGCAAACCAGTCCATGACTCAGAGGAATCCGTTTTTTGAAGCCAAAGCCAACGAATGCGTAAAGCCCATCCCAACCTTTCAAGACCACCAGTAAGGGCTGGCAAATGCGCTCCCAGGACACAAGGCAACTGCCACCATTAGCCTTATCATGCCCTTTCCAAAGAAAACCTCTGGTCTTCTAATCAATAGCTTTGAGCAACACTTGGGTAGATCCATCGCCATCATTAGATAGATAGGAATAGCCATTAAAACCACTCGAACCGCCACAAGCCGCCTGCTCGATTCATGAGAGAAGCCTTCCAACCCGGCAAGTTATCAGCAATTTTGTCATCTAATGGCATCAAATCAATCTTGGTAGGCTTGTGAATAGTGAGTGATATGCCGAGATAAGTACAAGGAAAATTCTTCACTTCGCAGGAAAGCTCATCAGAGATAATTTCCAAATCCTCCTCATTACATTGAATAAGAGTAACAGAACTTTTCAGCAGATTGGTCTTGAGTCCAGAAATATGACCAAAGAAGTCCAGAATCTGCCTTATGAGGGAAAGGCCACTTATGGCTGGTCTTAAGAACATGATTACGCCATCAGCATACAGAGATATCCTGTGTTCAGTATGCTGGACAGCAAGGGGCAAAACAAATTTTCTTGAGTAGCTTGAACCACAAGAGAGTTCAACACGTCCATCACCAAGATAAATAACATAGGGGACAGTGGGTCACCTTGCGGGAGCCCTCGGCGATGAGAAATTACATTGCCCGGTTCCCCATTGACCAGCACCCTTGTGGAAGAAGTAGATAGCAGCAGACTTAACAGGTTACACCACCGTCTTCCAAAAACCCAAGTATTGTAATACCTCAAATAGAAAACGCCACCCAAAGCCTTAGATATATCAAGTTTGAGCATAATATGAGGCTCCTCCTTGTGTAGGCTTCTTGCCATTTGCTGAACCAATAAGAAATTGTCTTGTATGCTTCTACCCTTGAAAAAGGCACTTTGGTTTACAGAAATCATACTTGATAACAAAGGACCTAAGCGATTAGCCATGACCTTTGTAACCAATTTAGCAAAACTGTGAATGAGACTAATAGGTCGGTAGTCCCTCACATGCATGGCATCCACTTTCTTAGGCAGCAAGGTGATAAAAGCCGTGTTAAGTAGTCTGAACTTAAAAAGATGACCCCCTTGTATTGCTGAGAGGGCATCATCACATCCCTTTTAAAATAATCTGCCAATAAGCTCTGTAGAAGCGACCCGTAAACCCATCTGGCCCAGGTGCTTTGTCTGGAGGCATGTCCTTGATTGTTACCCATACCTCCTGTTCAGAGAAGCCCTCCTCCAAAGAAGCAAGGTCATGTTGTTGGATCTGTAGGGCTGAAAAATCAAGAGCAAAATCGCTGTCCGCATCTGTCCCCAGAAGATTTTCATAGAAATCAAACACTGCCTCCTGCTTTTCTTCTTGTGATGTGCATATCCTGTCCCCAACCTGCAACTTGGGGATGAAGTTCTTTTTCTTTCTGAACCGAGCTTGCTGATGGAAGAAAGTAGTGTTGGCATCCCTTTCCTTGAGATAAAGCACACGGGAGCACAACCTAGCATTAGTTCGCTCAAGGGAAGAAAGCCCAAGACAGTGACACTTAAGCTTCTTTCTCAACCATTCCTCTCCAAATGACAGCTCGAAAATCCCTAGCAATCTCAAGGTGGTGGAGTATTTCTTTGGCCACACTGAGTTGGGCTCTGACATTACCAACCTTATGATGACTCCATTTCTGCAACCCCTTACTAAGGCGCTGCAATTTGAGAAACAAATGCTTGACCGGGCAAGATGCCACAACAGTAGCCTCCCAATTTTGCTCTACCGTATCACGAAACCCCTCTAGTTTTGGCCAGAAACTCTCGAAGTGAAAACGTCTATTCCCTTGAATTTTAACTTTCAGTCCCAACAGCAACGGGCAATGATCCTACACAACAGAGGCTGAACTTTGCAAAAGAGAATCCAGGAAAATATCATCCCATTCCATACAGCAAAAAACCCGATCAAGTCGAACAAGAGTTGGTGAAGAACGCTCATTGGACCAAGTGTACTTACGACCAAGAAGAGGAATTTCTTTGAGCTCAAGATCATCAAGAAGTCACCGAAATCTTCCCATCATTGCTCGGTTCAGATTGTCATTATTCTTGTCTGCTGCTTGGTAAATCAAGTTAAAATCCCTGGTAACCATCCAAGGACCAATACAGAGGGCACGAATATCCCGTAATTCCTGCAAAAAAGAATCTTCTCATCCTCCTGGGGGCCATAAACCACCGTGAGCCAGGTAGGATTGTTTTTCTTTTCACGGCATCAGATCTTAATATCAAATTATAACAGTTCTAATGTATTTTGAAGAACACATAGGTCTTGTTTGGTACATTGCCTTAACAAATTTAGGTAGGGCTTCTTTTAGTAGCAAACCAGATATCCCTATGTTGCCATTTACCAGTATTTTGGTAGCAAACAACACATCGTCCCCGTCTGAACCTCACCAAATTTTGGTTTTCGTAGGGTACAGAACTAAACTGTGCCTATATACTTTATGTTAAATAGATCGTCCCATTTTCTGTTCATATTTTTTTGACATTTTAATCATGTATGTGAATTTCAGTGCATTTATCATATTACATCAAATTAATCTTATTCTTTGGACCTTGTCTACTACCTCTGTCCCAAAAAGACTTCATTTTTAGCCTATCTCACATATACCAATACAAAGTTAAAAGACTAGAATGCCCTCCACTTTATCAAACTCTAATGCACTTGTCCCCCACTTTAACAAACTCCAATGCACTTGTCTCCACTTTAGCAAACTCCAATCATTTGTCCCCCACTTTGATAAACTCCAATGCATTAATTGCTCCAAAGATGAAGTCGTTGTGGGACATGAGATAGACAAAAGATGAAGTTGTTTTGGGACTGAGAGAGTAAGTGTTTTTTCCTAAACTAATCATTTTGTTGTCCAATTATTCTGAGTATCACAGCCTTGCATATTTTGCATTCTTATGGACTTCTGTAATACAATTCGCAGACTTTTTTGTAGGCACTGCTGAGAGAGATAACTCTTCAAGAAGAAAATGCAGCCTATGAGAAAGCTGTATCAAATTGTCGACAGAAAATTCAGGAAAAGCAGATGGAGGTCACTCTGCTTCAGAGTAATTTGAAGGTACATCATTCATAGTTATACCAACGAAGTAGTGCTACACTTGCATCATCATATCACTATCTTTCTTGTCCTTCTCATGGTTTCCTCATCTGATGTTCCTAAGCACATTATATCACTAGTGATGGCACATTTACTAGAAAGAGGAGCACCTTTTTTTTTAAGCATTGGCATTTGGGAGGACTAGTAATATGCCCGTGCATTGCAATGGGCCCATACCACTTGTAATGGGCTGGGCTGTGGATCCAGCATAAAGTTTGTGATCTTTTTTTTTGCGGGAGCGCATGCTGCGTGCGAGGGGAGGGAGGACGGACGACTCTGCTTTTAAGTAGTAGAGATATGTGAGATAATGTGGGAATAAATTGAACTATGAAAGAACTACATGTACACTATGCTCAGCAATCTAATGATGCTATTGGAGATAATATTTATATTGAAGGGATGTGGGTTATTTTTTTATGTACTAGACGAATAGGTTGTGTTACATCTAGCTTAAGTATATCACGAATTCTAAACTTCATAAGCTGGACATAATTTTCGATTGAATATCAATCCACAACTAAGTTTGTTACAAATCACTTATACAAATAATATAATTATCTAGAAAATTCATCACATGTATGTTTGCATAGAAGATCCTATGGCGGTTATTGTTGGATAGCATACTCGCCACCACCATTATCACTAGCTTCTTTTGATTTTGAACAACTGAGAGCTTTACATATATATTGTTTATTCTTTATCTCCACCTGGCTACTGCACACATCTATTCAAATAGTAATGTTGAATAAGCATGGTAAACAGTAAGGCGGTCTTCATCAAAATTGGTTAGTTTGTCTTATAATGCTTAAGATTTAAGTTGTGATCTTTGCCCTCCAACTGAGCAGCATATCCTTATATCTTTTTGAACAGATCGTTTCTTTTCCTACCAGAAATATACAGGGATTCACACAATACCTTAGTAGAAAATGATGTTTGCAGGAAATGGAAATTTCAGAGCAGGATTTGAAGGCACAGCTTGACAATGCTCTGAATGAACAGTATGCTTCTCAAAATAAAGCACCACCAGCTGCTTCTGAGAATACTGGAAATGCTTTGATGGAAGCTGAATCATTGATTAATCTCAAGTCTAAAGACTTGAAAGAGAAGAACGAAGAGCTGGTATGATACTCAATAGAATCATCTCAATCTAAAATAGTTAGTACGTTTATAACCAGTTCTCCATAACAGAAATTGTTGGAAAGTAATGTGCAAGCACTGGAGATGGAGTGGTCCTTGGTTGAAGGAGAGTCCTTCAAGAATCTGACTCCTGGTAAATTTCGATTGTTTTTGTGAATATGAACATTTTAAATTTTTATTGTCTTATTTACTTCATCATTTTGAAGAGAAATGTGAGTAGTCTAATTTAATGACTTTATACACATGGGCACCCATTCCTTTTATACAGCCTTCTATGCCTTTTTTGGGAATACTTCCTTGAGCTACATCCTACATATATACCCTACCAAATGATTTACCAGAGGCAGCATAGATAATTTCAATGCTGTGCCATATACATAGAAATACATCTTGTGGACTGGATTCTTGAGCTATATGTGTACCCTACAAAAATGATCATACCAAGGATAGCATAGATAATTTCAATGTTTTGTGTAATAAATACTTCTGTGGTCACAGTGTGGAATTTTGATGAGTTAGATCTGGAGTGATAAAGGCCCTCCTGGATAGAGGGCCAAGAGATAGATTTGAAATTGACTTGGAAGTGGTTGGTTGAGTTTTTGAGCTCTGACATATTCTTATAGATCTTCTGTTGACGTACAAGTGGTACATTCAAAACATGATTTGGATTAATTTACTTGGTAATGCTAGAAGTCCCCACTACATCAACTTGCAATCTGGAATACTTGTTGAAAACATATATTTTAACTTGTAAAGCAAAGAGTAAATTTTAGAAAATCTCATGTTTTGTGGTTGAAGTTGCACATTATGGATTTTGGTACATAACAAAATTCCACCTCCCAAAATCTTGCAAATTTTAGCGTCTTAGGACACAATATCATCCAAAACAACATAGAATTAAACTGTCCATCTGAATCAAGAAATGACTCAGCATTCCGTGGAGATTGTCTCCCACATGTTATTGTTTGGGATTTAAATGATCTTTGGTTTTCTGAAATTTACTCTTAAGCCAAATGATTGCACTATTTGAGATATGGAATTCTATGCCACTGTATAGTATTTATGATTCAAGGATGTAATATTACCCTAATCATCGAATTAAGGCATGTTGCTTTCTGAAGACTCATCTAACCTTATGAGATGGCCAAAGGGCCAGACCGTCTGCAAAGTCCACGGGTCCAAATCCACACATAGTTGAATGTGTTGTTAGCAAGAATGGCCAGTGCCTTGTTAAGTGGCAATTGGTAGATCTGTGAAATAAAATTGCCTGGAGTTTCATTACTTAATTTTAAGAACTGTATTTAATAATAAAACACTTTCTTTCAATCTAGACATAAAAATCTGAACAATGATTAGTTGTATCTTTTTAGATGAATGATTGATTGTACCTAATTCTGTATTACTTGTGATAAAAGCCTCAACCTTCATGAGAGATTGTGATGTTTAATCAAAGGACAATCTGTATTACTTGTGATACAAAACTCAACTTCCATGAGAACTTATGATGGTCAATCAAAGGACAATCTGTATTACCTGTGATACAAACCTCAACCTCCATGACATGAGAACTTGTGATGGTCAATCAAAGGACAACTAGGAGTGGCTATTTCCTAAGTTATGTTCGGTTATACACACAAGGAATACATTTCTTTTAATTTCACGTTCTGTTTCAGTACCTCAGTGATCCTTTCTGTCGTGTATGCAGCCCAGAGGGAAAAGGTCCTGGAGAAACAACTACATAGCCTCGTTGAGCAGCTGACAGCTAAGCAAGTCAGTCCTAATTTTTGTCAATAAACTTCAATATGTTATTTGTCACTTGTTGTAATTCCTATTAACCATGATTAATTTTTCGTTTGGTAATTACTAGGCTCAAGCTAAAAGCCTAATCACGGATGTTCATGCGAAAGAGAAGGAATTGGAAAGGTTGAATAATTTACAAAGAAATCTTCAAAGTTGTGCCAGTGAAGTTAGTGTAGCACGAAATCCGTTCAGGGCTGGCCTTTTTAGTGTGCATGAAGATTCTGATGCCAACGCTGTTCGGCGACCCTATCAATATGGTGTTAGAACAGAAGGGCTGAAAAGGTTAATGGTTCTTAGGTCTGCTTTTGTTCTCTATATTTTGGTACTTCATATTGTGGTTTTTATAAAGATCTCAGTTTCAAAGCAGTAAAATAATTTTTTGTTCCCATATAAAGAGGGAACTTTGTTTCTGGTATTGAACATACAATTATTTCCTATGTATTATGTTCTAGAAATGTTTATTCCCATATAAAGAGGGAACTTTGTTTCTACTGTGAAACATAGTAAGTTTCTGTACCCTATATTTATGGTAGCCTAATGCGCATTGCCTTTTTTTGTAATTATCTTTTTTATCTTGTTTTTACAGAAATAGATCATGTTTCAAAAATTGCAAAAATATGGCACGGTCGCCCAATGCTCGGCTAGCATAACTCTTAAGAGCGAGCCCTTCCTTCTGCCCTGTGAATAAGTGGCAAAACGCCTATTTCGCTCGTCGGTGAAGGTCGGTGAAGGCGTGGAGCTACATCATCGACCAAAGATTTTCCGCGCTGGATGACTGTACCAACGGATTTGTGAGCGGCGAGCCGGCGACTCGCTGTCGACTAGTAAGAGCATCAGACACCATGATGTCAGTGTCTGAGAGTAGGTGACATGTAGGATCTATTTAAAATACTTTAACAAACGACCTAACGTGTGTGTTACATGTACATGAGTCTTAGATATATCTCATTCTATGCTTAATTACCAAAACATATATCTTCTTTTGGCTGCTTGATTTGCATTACAAAATATGTTTCCATTCCTAGGTGGTTAACACGGATATGTTACTACTATAGCACAGCAGGAGACTCTCCTATTGTTTTTCGTGAAAAATATTTAAACATATTAAAATCGAGTTAAACGAATTATTGAGCAATTTATGGATTATCTTTTAGTGAAGGAGACTATTGCATCAGCGAGGAGGCATATCACATACGAGTGGGCCTAGCTATTGCCACATCAATAACCACGCTTGTCCACACGGCACTAACGTGGCTGCCATGTTAGCAACCATGGATGAGTGGTGTAGCCAACTGCTGGGGCTCATGGCACGATGGTTGATGGTGGAGGTATACGGTACCGAAGGCGAGAGGAAACATCCATGGTCTCACCGGTACTTGAACCTTGAACAGTGGAGGGAGGTGAACAGAGATGAGGAATATGGGGGAAGGACGACATTCAGGTTGTCAATGGCATGGTGGCTTCAGTGGCAGCAAAGGGGTAGCTAAGGTTGATAGGGTCATTATGATGCTAATGGAGTGTGGGCGAGTTGCTTTAGGGCTTCAAACGACAACTAGTGCTGAGGAAGGATGGAGAAGCCTCAGGTTCATGTCAGTGGAAGTGCTCCGATAGCCTTTGGTGCGCGTTGACACACAACCGAGGAAGTGGGTGCACCGGCAATGTCGAAGATGAGCGATGGGGTTCTGAGGGATTGCAAACACTAGGCGAAGTTGAGAAAATGTGGTGGAACTAGAGGGTGAATGTGAAGGGAGCTATGGCTTCAGGGTAGCGAAGCTAAGGGCAGGAGTTGGAAGAGGGGGAACTTAGGGGTGCTACTTATTGGCCCAATGGTTAAGATTGTGGCTAAGCACACGTTGGCAGGTGGCGGTTATGCAGTAGTATAGTGGAGGTCATGAGTGCGCTATTCCATGTGCCGCTTCTTGTGATTATGGGGGAAATGGGTGTGAGCTTTGTTGATCTGGTGCTAGCATGAGGAGATCATGGCCAAGGTGGCTGGATTCGATGACATGTGGGGTCTAGGTAGCCTAAGTCAGATAGGTATGGTGAAGATGTTTGGTCAAAATTTACTTCTTTGGCATGATTTAGTTGCTAGAAATGTTCATATCTAGCTTAATGATAGGAAAGATCTTTTCAAGTGGAACTTACATCAGAATAGACAATTTTTGATTCGTCCTATGTACTTAGTGTCGATGCTTTGTATTGGCAATAATTATATGGGACTACTCGTGAGACCTAAACTTGATAGATTACAAAGGAACATAAAACAATTTATCCTAGTTTAGGCTCTCAAGGTAAGAAAATACTCTACTTCCAGCTATGGTGTATTGCCTTTGACGTTTTCTCTTATGAGATTCTGTATGCCCCAAGGGGCATCTTGACTTTCCTTATATACTGAGGAGGCAAAGTTACAAGATAGGGATTCCAGTCGGACTCGACCAAGGGATCTCCTTCTAAGAATACAACGTACCCGACTAGGACTATATCTATTTCCTTATCATACAAGGTAATTTGCACCGAGTCGTGTTGTATCCCTAATTACAGGATTAGGCCCATTTTCTATCCAAGTGGCCACAATACTTCTCATGAGGTACCCAGGGTCAATGGCCTCCACAGTAGCCCCTAAGACCTTCATAGTTGAGTCACAGCTGGTGCCGAGTGCTCACCCTAGTCGGTGAAGATTTTTCAAGTGCCTTGCTCCCGAGTACCCATTGTCCGAGTATCTCTTCTCCAAGTCCTGCTTTATATCAGCTGGCAACGAGGCTATGAAGGGCTTCATAGAAAAATATAAATAGTGTGCGCCGAATAGGCGCACCTATTAGGTGTAGCCGATGACTTTGTGCTTAATTGTGAAACAATTAAAAATAAAGTCAAAGATTTTTAACCTTTAAGTCTTTTCCGAGTAGTATATTTCTCAGAAATTGAACTTCTTCAGCATCATATCAGCTGGAAGTATTTTTGCTCAAGGCAATTTGGCTAAGCATGTAAGCCGAGTACCACTTCATGGATTTTATCCCAATATGTGGTAAGGTATTCTTGAGAGATATCTGTATCCCCAATTTCAATGGAGACCACCTATTGATCCTTATAAGGATATATCCTTGTTAACGCCAAAATTTGGCACGGTTCGCGTCAGACTCGGTTAAGGAAAGAAGTGATATCAGTTGTTGAGAGCTAATCCAGAAGAAGCCGGATTCGGGAAGGAATCGTGAAGACCACGCTATGGCAGTTAATTACCTTATCTATAAATTAGGTAGTTTTGATAATTTTTAGAAAAACCTGATCTCGTATCCGATCAGGGCTTGTTAGTTTTCCTTTTATATATAGGAAGTTGTGTGCCGTGTCCTATAAGGACTCATGTAACTCGGGGTATAAATACGTATGCCCGGGGACCTTGTAAACTATCTCAACGATCAATAAACTTCGGCGCATCGCCACCCTTTCGACGGGTTCTTGCTTCTCGAGCGGGGCTGCATCGGTTAGGTCCGAACTCCTGCGAGAGGGTAAGACTCGTCACCCCTTACTCAGGTGTATCTGCCCTGTCTACGGCTGCATCGGTTCGGTTCGATCTCTTAGGCCGATCAGGTATACCACATCACGTGTGCGTAGATCTTATCAGCTTACTGGGAGTAGCTTATCGTCAGTTTGTGCTGCATCGGTTGGGTCCGACCTACTAAACTGTCGCGATAAGTTGTTCCTGCTGGGTTGATGGTTTTTGCGCAAGCGTCTTATCGGAATGTATAGCCGGTAAGTTATCTTATTACATCACAGTTGCATTAGGTTTATCGGCTTGTTGAGGTTCCTTTACTATTATCGATCTGTGCTGCATCAGTTAGGTCTGAACTACTAGATCGATAATAATAGATTTATCCTTGTCGAGCCGATCGGTGTATATGCGACGTTCTATCGGAGTGCTTAGCCGATAGGTTATCTTTTTATAAAGCCGACTGTATTATCCTTACTGTTCTGGTCATCTATATTATCATCGGTTTTCTAGCCGATGCACATGTGTTTCCTTGGCAGTCGGCTAGTTCACTATTCTGCCTATCTGTTTTATCATCGGCTTCTAGCCGATGCACATGTTATACTGACAGCTTATCCATTTATCCATAGCGTTATCGGTTTCCTAGCCGATACACAGGTGCCATCGGCCATCGGCTACAAGGAGCCTACATCAGACCGTATCAGCCGATAGCCGATGTGCAATTGCTGCTGATCCGGGCGCGAGCACAAGCGAGGACCCGGGAGCGAGAACCCGAGCACAAGACCCGGGCGCGAGTACAGGCGAGGGCCCGGGCACGAGCATAGCGGCGATCGGCTGGAAGGAATCCGTATCGGCTTACTGGCCGATTGGATCAGTAATCAAATTTCTTTATCTCCTTGTCAATTGCAGGGTCAAATTGACTGGCACGCCTACGAACCTCAAATATTTTAGGACATGCACTGGAGCTAAGTAGATCTCCCAGGCCTTCGCGTGTCTCTAGGCGCCGAACCAGATCGTCAGCAAGCTTTTGGCACACCCGGCGGTTTTCGGCGTCAACACGTTTTTGGCACGCCTGGTGGGACACAGAACTTCGACATGGCTGGAAAAGAGGTCAGCAAAGATGATACAATCCCAGTTACAATGAAAGACTTGACCGAAGAACAGAGATAACAAGTGGAGCAGAACATCGATGATTTTCGGAAGCTTTGTCTAGAATCCTTCGGTATGACAGATCAAGGGCCGATTCAGAAGTCGCAATTTCCAAAGCCTGTTCTGATTGATGAATCGAGCCATACATCACCTGCAAGTTCACAGAAGCAACTTCAAGACATGGTTAATGAAGCAGTTCATCATGCATTGATCGATCAATCTGGAATATTGGTGAACACATTACAGAACTTGATCATGAAGGCAGTGGAGCCGATTCAGCTGGCTGGGGGGCAACAAGATGGAATTCCTCAAGGATATCATCAAACTGCGTACTCTGGGGGGCATCAACAGAGTTATCCAGGAGCTATCCCTGAGTACAAATATCAGAGAGAATATCAGAGGCAAAATCGGCTACCAACTCCACCTCTGCGTTATCACGGCGAAGATCCAAAAGAAGATTTATCAGCAAGAGTCACAGAGGTGGTGAGAGAACAATTCGGTCTAAGACCGAAGGAAACATTTAGGTATCGGCCTCCATATCCAGATTGGTTTGATAGAGCTCCGTTGCTGCGCCGATACAGAGTACCAGACTTCTCCAAATTCTTAGGGCAAGATGATGTATCTACAGTGGAACATGTCAGCCGATTCTTGGCTCAATGTGGAGAGGCATCGGCTGTAGAAGCTTTGAGAGTTAGACTCTTTCCGTTATCATTATCCGGATCGGCCTTTACATGGTTTTCTTCATTGCCACCTAACTCAGTTCGAGGTTGGGCCGATCTGGAAAAGCAATTCCACAAGTATTTCTTTATGGGAAGTCAGGAGATGAGTTTGATAGACTTAACATCAGTAATACAGAAGCCGAAGGAATCAGTCGCAGAATATATCCAGCGGTTTCGTAATGTTAGAAGCCGATGTTATAGTTTAAGTCTGGATGATGCACAGCTGGCCGAGTTAGCATTCCAAGGTTTGTTGGTTCCGATCAAAGAAAGATTTTCATCAGAAGACTTTGAGAGCCTAGCACACCTAGTACAGAAGGTATCGGTTCATGAAAGCCGATTTCAGGAGGCCAGGAAGGAATGATGAGGCCCGAACAGAAGAATTTCGAAGTTTGATAACAAACTCCGAAATTGGGGGGCATGTGTTAACGCCAAAATTTGGCACGGTTCGCGTCGGACTCGGTTAAGGAAAGAAGTGATATCAGTTGTTGAGAGCTAATCCAGAAGAAGCCGGATTCGGGAAGGAATCGTGAAGACCACGCTATGGCAGTTAATTACCTTATCTATAAATTAGGTAGTTTTGATAATTTTTAGGAAAACCTGATCTCGTATCCGATCAGGGCTTGTTAGTTTTCCTTTTATAGATAGGAAGTTGTGTGCCGTGTCCTATAAGGACTCATGTAACTCGGGGTATAAATATGTATGCCCGGGGACCTTGTAAACTATCTCAACGATCAATAAACTTCGGCGCATCGCCACCCTTTCGACGGGTTCTTGCTTCTCGAGCGGGGCTGCATCGGTTAGGTCCGAACTCCTGCGAGAGGGTAAGACTCGTCACCCCTTACCCAGGTGTATCTGCCCTGTCTACGGCTGCATCGGTTCGGTTCGATCTCTTAGGCCGATCAGGTATACCACATCACGTGTGCGTAGATCTTATCAGCTTACTGGGAGTAGCTTATCGTCAGTTTGTGCTGCATCGGTTGGGTCCGACCTACTAAACTGTCGCGATAAGTTGTTCCTGCTGGGTTGATGGTTTTTGCGCAAGCGTCTTATCGGAATGTATAGCCGGTAAGTTATCTTATTACATCACAGTTGCATTAGGTTTATCGGCTTGTTGAGGTTCCTTTACTATTATCGATCTGTGCTGCATCAGTTAGGTCTAAACTACTAGATCGATAATAATAGATTTATCCTTGTCGAGCCGATCGGTGTATATGCGACGTTCTATCGGAGTGCTTAGCCGATAGGTTATCTTTTTATAAAGCCGACTGTATTATCCTTACTGTTCTGGTCATCTATATTATCATCGGTTTTCTAGCCGATGCACATGTGTTTCCTTGGCAGTCGGCTAGTTCACTATTCTGCCTATCTATTTTATCATCGGCTTCTAGCCGATGCACATGTTATACTGACAGCTTATCCATTTATCCATAGCGTTATCGGTTTCCTAGCCGATACACAGGTGCCATCGGCCATCGGCTACAAGGAGCCTACATCAGACCGTATCAGCCGATAGCCGATGTGCAATTGCTGCTGATCCGGGCGTGAGCACAAGCGAGGACCCGGGAGCGAGAACCCGAGCACGAGACCCGGGCGCGAGTACAGGCGAGGGCCCGGGCACGAGCATAGCGGCGATCGGCTGGAAGGAATCCGTATCGGCTTACTGGCCGATTGGATCAGTAATCAAATTTCTTTATCTCCTTATCAATTGCAGGGTCAAATTGACTGGCACGCCTACGAACCTCAAATATTTTAGGACCTGCACTGGAGCTAAGCAGATCTCCCAGGCCTTCGCGTGTCTCTAGGTGCCGAACCAGATCGTCAGCAAGCTTTTGGCACACCCGGCGGTTTTCGGCGTCAACAATCCTCAATACCTTGTTAAATAATTTAGAAATCTGAACACATGTGTCCAGCAATTAGGCTTAACATGAAACATATCTGATTATTTTAATCGGTTCCTGTAAAATAGCAGTGATTTTAATATAGCCAGTCGTCGGCCCAATAGGACATGCTATTTAGGAACTCATATCTTACGTCTCATTACTAAGCAAGCCGGCCCAAACCAGTTTACCCAGCGCAGGCCTATAAAGCGATGGGAGAGAGAAAAGATTCCCCTTTCTCCCTCAAATCGCCAAAATGCTTTGGCTCCTGCACACGCGCCAAACTTCGCGCTCTCCGCCCCATCTAGGGTTTCCTATAGCTCGAGCTCCCTTTCAGAAATCCACGAAAATCTCCTCTCCCGCATCGATTCGCATTGTCCAGAAGCTCTCCCACCCAGTTCCACACCCCAACAATGCCAAAAGCGCCATTCGACATCCCCGCCATGCTGTCTGGTGCATGGCCGACTTCGGATACTTGAGCGACAAAGCTTGCTCTTCTGGAGAGGAAGAAATGCCTCCAACCAAAGGAGCTCATCAACTGGTATCCCGCCGCCGGTGAGTCGATCCCCTCTCTAGGTCTCCATGAAACAGTGGTTTTTGTTTCTTTCTTTGACCGTGGCCTTGCTCTTTCCGCATCTGATTTCCTCTGAGGGCTCCTTGATTACTACAAGATTGAGCTCTACCACCTCGACCCCAACTATATTCTTAATATCTCGATCTTCATCACTCTCTGCGAAGTCTTCTTGGGGATTGATCCTCATTTCAACCTCTTCCGTTTCCTATTCCATGTCAAGCCACAACCTTCCAAGTCCAAGATCCAGGTGATAGGGGGAGTAGACCTTCAACTCCGCAACGAGATGAAGAAGGCTTACTTGCATGTTCCCCTGAAGACTTTGCTGAAAGGGTGGCATCAGGAGTGGTTTTATTGCTCCATTCTTGAGCCCTCCTTGCCGCCCTTCTCTGGAAATCCCCCCACGTTACTAGAGAGCTAGACTGCTCTACCGTCGCAGGCAGAGATGGTCCAGGTTCAGTTGCTGTTGGAGAAGATTGATGCACTGAAGAACACGGGGTTGACCAGGCCCTGGGTGGCCAGGACCTTCTAGAATCGCCGGATTCGACCACTGAAGGCCAAGAGTCATCTTGGCTATGCTTATGAGGGGAAGAAGGATCCAACTCGGGAATGTGCTGACTTTGTCAACAAGGACATCGTCACTAACACCTTGCTTGGCTACTTCGTCAATGGAGTCGTCGAGACTCTAGAGGCCGAGAGAGCCCCCAAGCCATACTACCAAGACAGGCCCCGCCCGACGGTAATATCTCATTTCCTCATCAACTTTGATGCTTGTCTATGATGTGTTGCATGAATGTCGTCCAATCAAACTTTCCTTGATGCTTGATGCTTGCAGGAATTCGTCGAGTTCATCTCTAACCCACCTGGCCAACTGGCCAGTGGGTCTAGAAAACGGCCGGCCAGCCCCTCTTCAGTCCAACCTAGCCCCAAGAGGGCTAGGAAGCGACCAATGATGGGCCAGGCCAAGAAGAAGGATATGCCGAGTAAGGCATCAGGTGGTCTAATGATCAAGGACCCCAATAGCACAGCCCCTGGCCCAACCAGTCCTAGGACCACGCCGCCGACTACCTCCATGCCCCAGTTGGCCGTATCTAGTACAGTGCCGACTGGTTCAACCTCTACGCCGCCGACTGCCGCGCCCACGAGTCCGACAACCGGTGGTACTCCACCGCCGAGTAGGCCTTCAGGCCCCTCGCTGACTACCTCCACCCCTAGCGCACAGGGGTGGAGATTTAAGACTTCTAGAAGGCATGAAATTCCTCAATCTTCAGAAAATCTTGACTAGTTTCGCAACATCTTAATTACTGAATAATTTCATAGGAAGCCAAGTGACGCTGATCCCAAGGGGATAGCGTCATCAACCCCCGCAGCTACTCCTGTCCTGACTGAGGCCGAGATTGCAGAGCCGCAGCCCGAGCCAAGCGTTGTCCCAACCCCTGAAGTTAAGACAACCCACTTGGCCAGGCTTCAGACTTCACCCGATCAGGACACCGTAGCTGACGTCCTGGTCACTGAGCCTGTCGAAGACCAAGCACTACCAGTTGATCCAAGGCATAGGACTCCCTCTCCTCCGCTCTCCTCATCCTCAGACGATGATGACCTCCCCAGACTTAAGGCTCCTCCACCAAACTTCCCCCAGATGTTTTACTGGGTCACGCCGGAGGGGAATGAACAAACTTTCGAGTTGAACGAGGAAGCCGTCTAGAGGGAGTGAGTCAGTCTGATGGAGGCTGCCATCGCAGTGTCAAGGAGTATGCAGGTACATAGTCCATCCAATTGTGTTTGCTGATTTGTAGTTTCTTAGAATCTTTTGCTATTGTTCCTTGTCTTGTCTGACTGAGACGTAACTCGTGCAACAAGTAGTAGATCGGTCTGAGAAGATGGGTAGGGTCCTTTCCCAACTCGCTATTCAGCTGACTCAACTCCACCAGCTCTAAGTCGCCAAAGACGATTTGGAGAAGACTAGCAAGGAGAGGGAGGAGTGGCTGAAGGACTTGGTGAACAAGCTTAGGGACGAGAACTAGGAAAAGACAGGGACCATCAGAGGTATGTTTCCCTTTTGCTCGAGTAACTCCAAACAAATCTATCTGTATTATCGATCTTTGACTCTGTTTGGCTATAGCTCTAGAGACAAATCTGAACAATTAATCCCTTGAAATTGAACGCCTGAAGAAGAAGCTAAGGGAGCTCGAAAAGGCGAAGTCCAAGGTTGACACCGAGTACGCAAGTAAGCTTCATATTTGCTCTGGTACTCTATCCAACTAGATATTCAGATCTGTTTATGTCTTCTCTTTTATATGAGTAGCCTTCAAGACCAATGTGCAGACATAATTCGGCCCCTTTGCTGAAGAAATCAAAGTAGCAAAGGATTCGCGGGATTCCATAGTGGATTCAGCGAAGGCTTTACTAGACATCATGCTGCCAGGCCAAGCCAGCTCCAGCTCAAGCTCTCCTGCCCAGGTGATACAACGCCTTCAAGACGCTCCGGCTATACTGAAGGAATTCGCCATAGAGCATGCCACCGTAGGGATCTCCCAGGCCTTAGCCAGGACAAAGTCACTCTACTCCCGAGTAGATATTGAGGCTATTAGCCAAGGATTTGCTGAGGGCACCACCCCGGAGGAGGGTTTAAAGCTGATAAACTTGGTTAGGCTGACTGCTAGGGCAATCGCCGAGGATCTACCATTGTAAAGATAAACTCGTTTTAAGTAGTCGGTGTATGACGAAAACAATATGTAGATATAGTAAATACTTTTGATGTTTGTTGTTATATGTTGCCGAGTACTTGTTCCATCTTAGCCATCATTAGCTTTACCCGACTAGCCAGTTTGTGCCGAGTGGTTTGAGACCAACTTTAAAAAGCTTTCACCTCATGGGACTGTACTCGAAAAAACTTTGTATAATCGTTATAAAACTTCATGACTTAAACAAAACAAGGTCGAACTTTATAAACAACAAAAGACATGCTATTATCATGCAGCCCCTGACTCACTACTCGGTTGAAACAAACAATGTAGTGAGTCAGAGTAACAAACTTTATTTATATATAAAAGAATTACAATACTCAGGTATAGAAAAGACGTAGCTGTTCTATGTTCTATGAGTTGTTGACTAGGACGCCGTCTTCTGTCTTTAGTCGGTAGGCACCCGGATGTATCCCCTCAGCGATAAGGAACGGCCCCTCCCATAAGGAAGATAGTTTATGCCTGCCTTTGGTGGTTCGGATTTTTCTCAAAATGAGATCTCCCACTAAAAAGGCGCGGCCACGAACATTCCGATTGTGATAACGACGTAGGCCTTGAAGATACCTTGTCGACTGGATAGTTGTGATGTCCCTTGCTTCCTCCAACTGATCTAACTCAACCAACCGGTCTTCATTTGACTTGTCTTCTGAGTGGGCCTGAACTCGCGGAGAGCCGAACTCCAACTCGGTGGGTAACATAGTCTCAGCACCATAGACTAAAAAGAAAGGGGATTGCCCTGTTGCCCGACTAATCGTGGTTCTTAAAAACCAAAGAATGGATGGAAGCTCTTGCACCCACCGCCCTGCGTATGGTTGTAGTCGGTCGAACATCCTAGTCTTGATACCTTGTAAGACCATGCCGTTTGCTTGCTCAACTTGCCCATTACTTCGTGGGTGTGCCACAGAAGTATAATAGATCTTGATGCCATCATAGAAATCTTGAAAAATGCCGCCAGTGAACTGAGCATCATTGTTCGTTATGATGCGGTTGGGAACTCTAAATCTGTATATGATACTCATGATGAAGTCTTTTGCCCTTGCCGCTGTTATGGTAGCAACAGGTTTTGCCTCAATCCACTTTGTGAACTTATCCACTGCGACGAACAAGTGTGTGATCTCTCCTGGCGCTTTTTTGAACGGCCCGATCATGTCAAGCCCCCAAACTACAAAGGGCCAAGATATTGAAATTGTTTGTAGTTCTTGAGCTGGTAGATGTGTTTGCCGAGCAAAGAACTGGCATTCCTCGCATGTCCAAACTATGTCTTTAGTGTCTGTAACTGCAGTCAGCCAGAAGAATCCTAGCCTGTAAGCCTTTTCGACTAATGTCCTTGATGCAGCATGGTTGCCACAGATGCCCAAGTGGATGGATTGCAGAATCTGCTTGCCGTCCTTGGGTGTGACGCAGTGCATGAGGACTCTGGATGTGCTTCGACGATATAGGTCTTCTCCAACTACGAGGAAACATTTGCTTCGATGTTTGATCCACTCGGCTTCACTGCAATCTTTTGGGAGCTCATCTTCCAGGAGGAATCTGATGATTGGAGTCCGCAAATCCTGAGAGATGATTAGCACTTCTTTTGTTGTCAGGGTAGGTTCAGCCCCTGACTGGTCTGATACTACCTTCTTTTTGATTGTCGGCTCTGATAACTGCTCAACAAAAATTCTAGTCGGAACCACTTCTCTCTTGGATCCCCTGTTAGCTAGCTCATCTGCAGCTTGTAATCTCCAGCCCATCGAACTTGTTTTTCTAGTTTCCGTACTTCTTGGCAGTATGCCACCATGTTGTCGTCCAGACATGTCCAGTTTTTTATGACTTGGTTTACCACGAGTTGAGAATCCCTGCGAACTACCAGTCGGCGGATGCCGAGTGATATGGCGATGCAGAGCCTGTGGATGAGTGCCTCGTACTCGTGACATTGTGAGATGCTGAAAAATGTATCTAAAGGACATATTTGAGTTTTTCTCCAGTGGGTGACGTCAGGATGACGCCAGCCCCTACTCCGCCGATCCATAGAGAACTGTCGAAGTACATCGTCCAATATTCTGTTGATGTAGCCGTTTGAACCTCTATCCACTCGGCCACAAAGTCAGCAAGTGCTTGTGACTTGATTGCCATCCATGGCTGAAAAACGATGTCAAACGCCATCAACTCGAGTGCCCATTTAGCGATTCTGCCGGTGGCTTCGCGGTTGTGTAGGACGTCCCCGAGTGGATACGATGTGACAATTGTAACTTGATGCGACTGAAAATAGTGCACCAACTTCCGGACAATTGTGAGCAAGCCATATAGCAGCTCTAGACTAGGGGATATCTCACCTTGGATTCGTTTAGGACTTCGCTGACAAAATAAACTGGCCTTTGAACTTTCTGTATGTGCCCTGGCTCTGCCCGCCCAACGACCAACACCGTGCTGACTACCTGTGTGGTTGCCACCAGATACAACATAAGTGGTTCCTGGGGCATAGGTGACGCCAACACGAGTGGTGACATGAGAAATTCTTGAAGTCTTCAAAAGCTTATTGGGCTTCTGGCATCCATTGAAAATTGTCAACTTTCTTCAGTAATTTGAAAAAGGGCATACCCCGTTCGCCGAGTCGGGAAACAAATCAGCTGAGTGCCGCCATGCAGCCGGTTTGCTTTTGTACGTCCTTCTGGCTAGTCAGGGGTGCCATGTTCATGATAGCGTTGATTTTCTTTGGATTTGCCTCGATGCCCCGTTGCGATATGATGAATCCGAGAAGTTTTCCCGATGGTACTCTGAAGACGTACTTTTCCGAATTTAGCTTCATCTTGAATCTTTGAAGGCCTTGGAAAGTTTCTTCTAAGTCGGCGATGAGGTCCTCCTTAACTTTGGTTTTGATCATCACGTCATCGACATATGCCTCCACGTTGCGCCTGAGTTGAGTGTGAAGGCACTACTAGATGGCATGTTGATACGTTGCACCAGCGTTTTTCAATCCGAATGGCATAGTGACATAGCAATATGCCCCGAATGGTGTGATAAAAGAAGTCTTCAGGCAGTCCTCCTTTAGGTTGATTTGATGGTATCCCGAGTAACAGTCGAGAAAACTAAGTAATTCACATCTCATAGTTGAATCGACCACCTAATCTATCTTGGGTAGACCAAATAGATCCTTGGGACACGGCTTGTTTAAGTCGGTATAGTCAACGCGCATGCGCCATTTACCGTTCTTCTAGACCAAAACTGGGTTTGCCAGCCAATCCAGGTGGTAGACCTCTTTAATGAACCTGGCTGCGAGGAGTTTGGTTATCTCCTCCCGAATAGCAACCTTGCGGTCTTGTGCGAAGCGTTGTAGTCATTGCTTGACTGGTTTGGCGTCCGGCTTGACATTTAGGGAATGCTCGATCACCTCCCTTGGTACACCAGGCATGTCGGAAGGCTTCCAAGCAAATATATCTCTGTTTGCATGGAGGAAAGTGACGAGCGCGTCTTCCTATTTGGGGTCAAGTGCGGTCTCGACAAGCGCAGTCTTGGTGGGATCAAAAGGGTCCAGGGGGATCTTCTTCATCTCTGAATCCACTGAAATTCCCGACTTGGCTTCTTTCTTTGTCGGAACTTGATCGTCCTCATTTGCGGTTGTTGCGGCTAGTCGGATATTGCTTCATCCTACTATCGCGTCGTGAGATTGGGCCAACTCGCAACTCTCCTTGTCGCAGGTGAAGGCTTGCTTGACATCGCTGCGCAAGGAAAGTACTCCCGCTAGTCCTGGAATCTTGAGCATCATATATGTATAATGAGGTACTGCCATGAATTTGGCTAGTGCATGCCTCCGAGTATAGCATGGTATGCAGTCTCGAAGTCGGCAACCTCGAAGCAGATGTTCTCGGTGCGAAAATTTTCCCTCGTGCTAAAAGTAACTGGCAGAGTGATCTGCCCGAGTGGAGTAGAAGAGAGGCTGGGCATTACCCCATGGAAGGAAGCTGTACTCGGCCACAGCTCGGATCGAGGGATCTTCATCTCGTCGAGCGTCTTGGCAAACAAGATGTTGAGAGTGCTTTCTCCATCGATAAGAACCTTCCTCAATTTGACACTTCTGATGACCGGATCTAGGACGAGTGGATAACATCCTAGATGAGTTACTTGGTCGGGGTGATCTACGCGGTCAAAAGTAATTGCCATCTCTGAACAACGCAGGTATTGAGGGGTGTCTGACAAGACCGAGTTGACCTCACGGGCCGTTAGCTTCTGTTTTTGCTTGGACTCGTATGCAGATGGCCCTCCGAATATGTGATTGAGCTCAGCCTGGGGATATTGATAATCATCGGCTGCGCCCGAGTCTAGCTTGTCCTTGTTTTTGTTGTTGCCAGACGTTGATGTTTGCTTGGAAGCAAACTTCTTGAGCATGAAGAAGTTTTTAGCCGCGTGCTTCCCTTTTGGGTGGAAAGGGCATGGCCCATTCATGACCTTCTGGTACTCGTCCGTCCTCGGGGGTCGCGGTCGGCTGCGCTCGACAACTGCCACAACGTTGTCCGACTTGCGTTTGCGATTGCCGGACTTAGTCGAGGCTGTATCGTCGATGTCCTTTTGCTCCTTTTATTGGAACTCCTTGTCATCCAAGGCCTCAGCAACGGTGTCGGCTGAGTCAGCGTATTTGTTCGCCATATCGAATAGAGCCTTGATAGAGCTTGGAGGCTTCCAAGTGAACTTAGCGATGAACGGGGTATCTCTGACTCCCTTGCGGAAGGCGGCGATGACAACCTAGGGGCATCTGCACTTTGTTGGGCTTTATGGCTTTAGTTGAAATGATGTTGTATTTGAGAAAGCTAAGTTATATGCGGGCACTACACATGGTAGTACTTTGACTCTAGGCCATATTGCAAAGGTGCAAGGAAGATAAGGATACAGTGCAATATGCATGCCGGAGTTTGGAGTCAATGGTCATGCAGATCTTCACCAACCATGGATCGACGTTTTGCAATAGGATTTCTTTTTGATTGTGTGATCTCTATCTATATGGTGGTGCTTTATTTAGTTTCCTTGTCAATTTTCTGTTATGAACTGCAGTTTTGTGAGCTACAAACTTTATAATAATTGGCTGTAGCTTCTATCAAGCCAAGACCGGATTAATTTCCATTGTATAAAAAAAAGTGTAGACGTTGGGTGGCTTAGATCAGGTAGTAATGGATTGTACTTAAGGGCATCCATAATGTGGTCATAAGAGTGGGTCATAAGCCTCTCGTGGTTGGCTTGGTAGGGTATTAAGGCCAACCTCAAGCTAGAGGCTGCCCACAAGCTTAAGGTCGGGCCACAGGATATAAAATAAGTTTATCACTCTCTTCTCCCACATTATTGCTTATCTCTCTACTACAGTCGTTTGCATTGGTTAGGAAGGGTAAGGGCTTGTTTGGCTCTCTACCACCTCTAGCCTTCTCAATTTTTTGGCAATGGAAAGATTTGACAAGCAAAAAATTTTGGTAGAGATGGTTGTTTGGATTGCAACCGAAATCTTTGGGCTAGGCCAGTACCAAACTTAAACCAAGCAAAAATAATAGCATCGCCAAATTTATAGCTACAAACCAAACGAGTGAGAAATTTTTTGGCAATGCCAATTATTTGGTAAGGTTGAGAATGGCTGAACCAAACAACCCCTAAATATCTGATTGGGTGGTGGGACTCAGCTTAACATCTCCTCCCTAACATTACATTTTGTAGAGATTGTAACACAATTTAGTGGGATCTAACTTAAGGCCATTGTCAGCGTCACGGGTAATAGGGTGGTCCACTACCTTGGTGTTCTGTTTGGGAGGAAAAGCGTAACAGATACCGCATGCCCCTGAAGATCACGAAATGGCCGAAGCAGCTTTTCCACTAGAGTGCCCGAGTTCTGCCACGTGGTAGAGTGCCCGAGTGAGGCCATCCACAGTAGGTGTACCCAGCCCTTGCCGTAGTGGCGTGCCCGCACGAGGCCATCCACTGCAGGTGTCCCTGGACCCTCGCCCCCCTCGCGTGGCAGCGTGCCTGCACGAGGCCATCCATCGCAGGTGTCCCCGGACCCTCCTCCCCACATGGCAGCTAGCCCCGAGCGGAGCTCTCTACGAATGAGCAGTGGCGGGCCGCAGGGCTAGATGGTGTGTACAAGAGGAAGGCACCCCTGCACACCTTGTCATTCCACAGTTAATGAGCCTGCTCGCAGCTGGTCAAAGGCATTAAATGGAAGGATTTGGTGCCTCATGTCTCCCTTGACAGAATCCCTTTCTCCCCCTCACACGCCCCATTCTGACAGATGGGACAGGCCGCCTAGACCACTGTAGCTGTGTCACACCTAAAAATTTAGCCAATTTCTAGACTTTTTTGTGTATTAAAATCCTTGTCCAGTAATCAAGCCAAGGTACACAAAATGACAAATCAATACAAGGATCTAAATGTAAATAAAGTGTAAATACTTATAGAAGAGGCACTTAGTCCTCGCACAGAAGAACACAGCAGCGGAAAGGTGATCCTAGCGTGACTTCATAGCTACACTCCACAGGCAAACTCAACTAGGGTATAAGCTTTGGTCCTCTAAGCTCAACTTCAACACTAAAAGTCTTCAATTCTGAAAGGAGAAAATGTAGCAAGGCTGAGTACTACTCACCATACTTAGGAAGTCACACCAACAATGCAGTCGTGCATGGGATTACAAGGGAAGGCTTGTGGTTGTTTTGCATAAAGGCGGTTGCAAACATTTGTATTTAAAATAGTAAAATAGTTCATTAATTAAGCCAAGATTAATATGCACTGATCAACATTACACCACGTTGATCAGGCCCAACCAACCACCTGAACCGTACCAGTTCCATTAAATCAAGTTAATTAAGAGTGGGACTAATCATGGTGAATCTCGATCGGTTGCCCATAACCGTGGACACGGCTATTTGAATAGATTTACTCTAGTCAGAGGTGTACATCTTTACCCACAAGACACAGACCAATAGCACATTTCCGTGTGTGGGTGTCCCACCATGACACCCCGGAAAGGGATTGTGACAGGACCCTTCATGCAACCCCTCCCTAACCATCCACACCATGCTGAGGTTGCACCTATCGATAGGGCGCACCGTGTTGGATAGGCCACCCCCCTTGCGCCATGGTGGATTCGGAAGCCGATCAGTACCACAACCCGGACCAACCTAATTCCATCATGCCCACCCTCTTCTTCGGTGCCTAGGAGAGGGAAGAGCTACACTACAAGTCCAGCCGTTGCTCACGCTGGCTTGTGGTAAGTACGAGAATGCCTTTCAAGGGTTTCCTGTGAACTGGTCCTTAACTGCCATAGGTTCAACCAGCAAAACCATGCACCCGTAGCCCACCATTATATCACATTTTAGTTGATTAATTAAGACCAAAAACCATGGTCAAAAGTCTCGAGCTTGCAGCTCATCAAAATACCAAGTATAGAATAAAATGATTATCCCATCAATTATCTATTTGAGCTAAGCAAGGCTAAGAATCTCCTATTTCTAGCTAAGTCATCAAGTGAGACATAAGCTAGTTAAATTTTCACCCAAAATTATCAAGGAATGGATATCAAATCAATAGGGTTACAAGCAAGCAGATAGGCAGTCCCATATTCCATGTAATTAGAAACATGAAATTTATTTGGAAACAGTAAAATATTTCACAAAGTAGACTCAACATGCTCAAGGATGAATATGTGACTTGCCTTGCTTTTTCAAATAATCCTTCGAACAATTTACTCGAGGTTAGATCCTCTGAAATGTTGGATTCTACGCACTGGCATGCAAAATAAGAAAAACTCTAAAAAAAACCAAGTAAACTATAAATTAAAAGTAAACAAACAGGTAGATCTCAATTTTATATGAATTTTAAGAGTTGAATGGTCCGATTTGGAGTTCGTATGAATTAGTTATGAATTTTTGAAGTTTTAATTGATTTAAACCCTAAACAGAAAACCTATTTGTATTTATGAAGCATTAATGATTTATTTTGCTGAAGGAAAATAAGAATTATGGAATCAGCCCTCGGGGAAGAGAGAGGGCCGAGTCATCGACTTGCGGACCCCGAGTGTCGGTGAGAGGGAGAGGCCGGTGTACTGTGGACCAGGACCACATAGGTGGTCCACAGGGACAAACGGCCTAGATCGGCCAAGCCCAATCGGACGACCAAGATCAGATGAATTGGATTGGATGACTAAGATAGAATCGGGTTAGATCAATGACCACAATTAGATTAAGGAGGATGGACAGTCGAGATTGAATCAAGGCGAATGGACGGCGGGGCGGTGGGGATTGGGTCCGGTGACTCGGCCATGCAGACACACACGCGGTGGCCACCGTGGAAGGGAGAGTGGAGGTGGTGTTGACATGGTGGCCACGGTGGTGCCACGCCAGCTCACCGACCTGTCGGCAAGACGAGGCAGCGCCCGAGCCATCTTGGTCGCCGGCGACGGCCAACAGAGCGGCAACGGCCATTGCGGGTGGCACTGGAGGGTAGAGAAGAGGGAGAGGAGTTTCACCGTGCAGGCGCGGCAGTGAAATGGTGAAGGAGACGGCCGACGGTGGCTTTGGGGATGACACCGGCGAGTTGCTTCCAACGGTCCTAGGCGACAATGGATCGGTGGATCGGATGGCCGGGGATCTTGCAACGTCGACGGAGAAACAGAGGGGCATGATGCGGCTCTGAACGACGGAAAAAGTTGGCCGAAGGATGGCGGTTGTGGCAGTGCAAAATCCTAATGATGGAGCAAGAGTTAGAGGGGATGGGAAGAGTGGCGAATGGTGCCTGGAGAACAAGCTCGCGATGGCAATCTCATTGGAATGGATTGCGACAACAGCCGGGGCGAAAAATGGCTGGCGGCGGGGATAAAGCGGCTAATATCCACGGCTCGTGGTGAAGATGGAGGTTCGGCGGCCTTCAGCTTTGAGCACCCAACGGCCGGGACTCCTTGAGGCTCGGCGAAGCTAGTGGTGATGGCTGGTAGGTTGGTGCAGGCTAGAACTGCGGCGAGCGACGGCCAGAGAAGGAGGTCGGTGGCGGCGCAAGGGAATCATGGTGGGGAGGGTGCTAGGGAGTGCGGGAGCTTTGAGAGAGGGGTGGAAAGAGACGAAGGCACTCCAAGGGAGCTACTTATAGCCTCAAAAGGGCTGCATCCTGGCTGCCCAAGGTGAATTTGGGAAGAGTGTGAGGAGTGCGTACGGTGACGGCGTAGAGAAAATGGGGTGCGTTCACGCCAAATCTGCGGGCGAGTGGGGAGGAAGAAGTGGGGGGAAGTGGGTGGCGACCGGTTCCACATGATTTGAACACGAGGGCACGAGCGGGAGGGCTCCGGATTTGATGGCGTCGTGGGCGACGTGGCCGGCGGCACTCGGCCGCTTGACAGGTGGGCCCCGGTCCCACTGTTGATGTTTTATATCAGCTATATTGAATACGGGGTTATTCGTCAGACCTAAACTCGATGGATTCGAAACGACATATGGAATTATACTGGTTCAGGCCCTCAATGTGTGGTAATACCCTATTCCAGTTGTTGTGTATTGCTTTCGCTGTTATTCTCTAGTGAGATTGGTTATGCCCCAGGGGGCTCCCTATCCCTCCTTATATACTAGAGGGATGAGGATTATAGGGTAGGAAACCCAGTCGGATACGATCAAGGGTTTTCCTTATCAGTACATAGAGAGTCCGGCTAGGATTATATCCTTTTTCTTGTCATGCAAGGCAACATGAAGCCGAGTCTTACTCTATCCCTAGTCGTATGGGCCAGCCCACTCTCTGTCCGAGTGGCCATATTTGCCTTCTTTGAGGTACCCGGGGCCCATGGCCTCCACAGTAGCCCCTAAGACCTTCATAGTTGAGTCACAGCTTGTGCCGAGCGCTTGTCCTCCACTATGAAGAAGTTCCTAAGTGCTTTCCTCCCGAGTACTCATTGTTCGAATGCTTCTTCTTCCGAGTTCTGCTTCATGTCAACTGGCACCGAGGCTATGAAGGGCTTCATGGAAATAAATAAATAATGTACACCGAATGTGGAGGCCATGGGCCCCAGGTACCTCACCACCAGTATATTGGCCACTCAGATAGAGGATGGGCCAAATCATGTAATTAGAGATAAGATAGCACCCGGCAGACTATACCTTGTAAGATAAGGAAAACAGTCTTAGTCGGATAGGTTTCTATCTCTAACAAGGAAATCCCTAGGCCGTATCCGGCTGGGATCCTTATCCTGTACCCCTGCCCCCCAGTATATAAGGGGAGGTGGGGCACCCCCTGAGGGCACAAGATCATCGGTCTACAAACACCTCAAAGGAATACCACCACAACTGGACGTAGGGTATTACCTCACATCGAGGGCTTGAACCAGTATAAAACTCTCCTGTGTTCCTTTGCAATCCATCAGATTCCCTGTCGCCGAGTAGCCCCATAGTAATATTGCCGGTGTAAAACATCGACAGTTGGCGCGCCAGGTAGGGGGCTCGGTGCAATCTACATCCAAGATCTCAATGGATCTAGCAAGAGGAGTCGACGGCGACAAGTTCTCATCCAGAGACGTAATTTCCTTCGGAAGCCTCGACTTCATCGCCGACCAGATCGGCAATCTAACCTCGGCCGAAGATCCAATCCAACCGGCCAAGGAACCAGCCGACTCTACGCTAGTCGGCCCACCAGATGCAACAGCGATCATCATCAAGCCGTAGCACCAACTTTCTGCTTCGCCGAGCCACGGGACAGCTTCCTCCGCCGGCGTTCGGCCCGAAGTAGGCCTAGAGCCAACTCGGGTCGGGCAAGGAAGGAGAGAGATCTTCAATTTCCCACTCGAATTCGGTGACGCTGCACACCTACATCCCGCGCGGCACTCCCGATCTCCTGCGCTTCAGTTTGGACACGGCCCTGAGCCGTTTCAGATTGGATCTAGGATGATCGGAGCGATTCTGACTCCGCTCAACTTCGCGGACTCCGACTCCCAGTCGGATACCAGTTCGAACTCGAGTTTGGACACCAGTTTAAAGGGTCTCCTCATCCCCCGTGAAATCTTCATGGCATCAACACCCCCACAGGAGGTTCGCCGAGTACAAGAGGAACAACAAGAGGAGGCCCGCCAATTACGACAACAAGAGGAGGCCAACCGCAAGGCTCGCAATGACAGGCTGCGCCAAGCTGCGCGAGTCGCCTAGCAGCAGATCCTCCAAACCAAAGTCGGCGACCACGACGTCTTCATCACGCCTCAACAGAATGTCGTGGCCGCCGCAACCCTGCTGGACACACTCCAGCTTGGGCCTGATCACCAGGCCACCCCGACTATTGCAAAGATCAAGGCGATGATTACAGCTGCCGCTTGTCAGTAGCAACAGTAGTCGGGCGACACGGTAATACCGACCAATCGGTCAGGTTCTCCGGTGGCAGGATCGTCTGCGTCAACCTTACGCCGAGCAGCTGGCTCTAGTCGGCCATGTGAGGAGTCCCGACAAACTTCACTCGGCGACACCAACAACAACAACCGGCGCCATCACCAGTACGACCGCCGACCCAATCAGGACCTCTGAGTACGACTACAACGCGACCTTCGCTACATCATAAACGCTTGGCGTGAGGAATGCGAAGAAGATGAGCGTCGACAAATGGAGGATGAAAAGGAGCGCTTCGGCCTCCACCACGAGCGGTTACGCTGCCTCAGACGGAGCCGGAGCCCTGATGAAGACGAAGGCATTCCCGCTTTCACACGAGAGCTCCAGGAGGTCGACTGGCCGTCAGGCTTTAAGCCTACAGGGATCGAGAAATATGACGGCAAAACCAACCCCGAGTCCTGGCTGACCGTATACACCCTGGCGGTTCGTGCAGCCGGAGGTGATAGTAAGGCCATGGCTAACTACCTCCCAGTCACTTTAGCCGACTCGGCGAGGACATGGCTGTCAGGTCTCCCAAGGCGGTCGATTGGTTCCTGAGGACAACTCAGGGAGCGGTTCATCGCTAACTTCCAGGGAACCTACGAGAGGCCGTCTTCAGAGCACAACCTTTATCAACTGCACCAAAAGAAGAATGAGTCTCTGCGCGAATTCATCAAGAGGTTTTCCGAGAAGCACAACCAAATTCCAACCATCAAGGACGAGGCTGTCATCGCTGCCTTCCGCAAGGGAGTAAGGGACGCCCCGTTTATCGTGAAGTTCACTCGGAAGCCACCATCCACAGTCTGGGCTCTCTTCGACATGGCTAACAAATAAGCCGACTCGGCCGAAGCAGTCGCCAAGGCATTTGATGAGAAGAAGGAGCCCCGACAAAAAGATCAGAAGGCGAAAGCCGACAACGAGCCGTCTCAGAACAAGTCCGGCAGTCGCAAGCGAAAGTCGGACAATGAGGTGGCCAACATGGAGTGTACTCGGTCGTGGCCCCAGCGGAACAACGACTACCAGAAAGTCATGAGCGGGCCATGCCCCTTCCACCCCAAGGGCAAGCACGCGGCCAAAGACTGCTACATGCTCAAGAAGTTTGCCTCCGAGCAGGCTTCATCGTCTGGCGCTGACAAGGACAAGGACAAGCCAAACTCAGGCCCGGCCGACGACTTTCAAGACCCTTAGGCCGAGCTTAATCATATCTTTGGAGGGCCGCTCGCGTATGAGTCCAAGCACAAATAGAAGCTATCAGCGCGTGACATCAACACGGTCTCTACGACGGACACCCCCCAGTACCTGCGCTGGTCAGAGATGGCCATCACCTTCAACTGCACAGATCACCCAGATCGGGTTTCACACCTGGGACACTATCCACTCGTCTTGGACCCAGTCTTCAGAAACATCAGGCTGAAGAAAACCCTCATCCATGGAGGCAGCGCGCTCAACATCTTATTCACCAAAACTTTGGACGAGATGAACATTCCTCGTTCGGAGCTACGGCCAAGTACCGCGCCCTTCCACGGGATAATTCCCGGCCTGTCATCAACGCCACTCGGGCAGATCACATTGCCAGTAACCTTCGGCACGTGGGATAACTTCCGCACGGAAAACGTCTGCTTCGAGGTCGCCGATTTTGAGACCGCGTACCACGCGATACTTGGACGGCCGGCACTCGCCAAATTCATGGCGATACCGCACTACACATATATGGTGCTCAAGATGCCTGGGCCAGCAGGAGTCCTCTCCCTCCGCAGCGATGTCAAGCAAGCCTTCACCTGCGACAAGGAGAGCTGTGAACTGGCTCAATCACAAGAGGCGGCAGTCTGGCGTGACAGCATTCGGCAAACCGTCACAACTGAAGTCGAGCAAGATCAAGTTCCAGCCAAAAAAGCAGCAAAGTCGGGAATTTTGGCGGACTCTGACACGAAGAAAATCCCCCTGGACCCTTTCGACCCCTCCAAGACTGCTCTAGTCGGGACCGGACTCGACCCCAAATAGGAAGACGCGCTTGTCACCTACAGACCAACAAGGACATCTTCGCATGGAAACCGTCCGACATGCCGAGCGTACCAAGGGAGGTGATCGAGCATGCCCTAAACGTGAAGACAAATGCCAAACCAGTCAAGCAACGGCTGCGGCGCTTCGCTTAGGACCGCAAGGATGCTATTCGGGAGGAGATTACCAAGCTCCTCGCAGCCGGGTTCATCAAGGAGGTCTATCACCCGGATTGGCTAGCCAACCCAGTTCTGGTCCGGAAGAAAAACGATAAATGGCGCATGTGCGTCGACTACACCGATCTCAACAAGGCGTGCCCCAAGGACCCATTTGGTCTTCCCAGGATAGATCAGGTGGTAGATTCCACGGCCGGGTGCGACCTGCTCATCTTTCTCGACTGCTACTCGGGATACCATCAAATCAGCCTGAGGGAGGAAGATTGCTTAAAGACATCTTTCATCACGCCATTTGGAGCGTACTGCTACATCACAATGCCGTTCAGTTTGAAAAACGCTGGAGCAACCTATCAGCGGGCAATTCAGCGGTGTTTGCACACTCAGATCGGGCGCAACGTGGAAGCCTACGTCGATGACGTGGTGATCAAGACCAAATCCAAAGAAGACCCCATCGCTGACCTGGAAGAAACCTTCCAAAACCTTCGAAGATTCCAAATGAAGTTGAACCTGGAAAAATGCACCTTCGAAGTGCCATCCGGCAAGTTACTCGGCTTTATCGTCTCGCATTGCGGCATCGAGGCAAACCCGGAGAAAGTCAACGCCATCACAAATATGGCACCCCCGACTAACCAGAAGGACGTCCAGAAGCTGACAGGCTGCATGGCGGCACTCAGCCGATTTATTTCCCGACTGGGCGAACGGGGCATGCCCTTCTTCAAGCTACTCAAAAAGGCGGACAATTTCCAATGGACTCCGGCGGCCCAGCGAGCCTTCGAAGACTTCAAGCAATTTCTCACATCACCCCCCGTGTTGGCATCACCCATGCCCCAAGAACCGCTAATGCTATATCTGGCGGCAACCACTCAGGTGGTCAGCACGGTGCTGGTGGTGGAGCAATCCGAACAGGGTCACATTCAAAAAGTTCAACGGCTAGTCTACTTTGTCAGCGAGGTCCTTGCCGACTCAAAGACGAGATACCCGTAGGTCCAGAAGCTGCTTTATGGCCTACTTATTACTGTTCGCAAGCTGGTGCACTATTTCCAAGCACATCAAGTCATGGTGGTTACTTCATTTCCATTCGAGGACGTCCTACATAATCGCGAGGCCACCGGCCGAATCGCTGAATGGGCGCTCGAGTTGATGGCATTCGACATCACCTTTCAGCCAAGGACAGCTATCAAATCACAAGCTCTAGCCGACTTCGTGGCCGAGTGGACGGAGGTCCAGATGCCCACATCAACAGCAAAGCTAGAGTACTGGACAATGTACTTCGATGGTTCTCTACGGATCGGCGGCGCCGAGGCTGGCGTCATCCTGACGTCCCCCACCGGTGAAAAACTCAAGTACGTCCTACAAATCCACTTCCCGGCCTCCCACAATGTCACCGAGTACGAGGCACTCATCCACGGGCTCTGCATCACTATATCACTCGGCATTCGTCGACTGGTTATGCGTGGAGACTCTCAACTCGTGGTAAACCAAGTCATGAAGGACTGGACATGTCTCGACGACACCATGGCGGCATACTGTCAGGAGGTCCGTAAGCTGAAGAACAAGTTTGACGGGCTGAAAATAACACATGTCCTGCGCCAATACAACGACGCGGCAGATGAACTGGCAAATATGGGATCCAAGCGAGAGCTGGTCCCCATAGGGATCTTTGTTGAACAACTTATGGAGCCATCAGTCAAGAGGAAACCGGTACCGGAGCAGTCGGGAGGTGAACCTACCCCGGCAACAAGCAAGGTACTGCACACATGTCAAGATTGGCGGACTCCTGTTATCAAATTCCTCCTAGATGACGAACTCCTAGAAGATCGCAGTCAAGCCGAGCAGACCAAGCGCCGAAGCAAAAATTTCTTGCTAGTCGGAGAAGACCTGTACCGAAGAAGCGCATCCGGTGTCCTCATGCGCTGCGTCACCACCGAGGAGGGCAAGTAGATCCTGCAGTTGATCCACTCGGGCATATGTGGCAACCACGCCGCATCCAGGACGTTAGTCGGAAAGGCTTACCGGCAGGGATTTTTCTGGCCCACAGCAGTAACAGACGCAAAAGATATTGTTCGCAAATGTGAGGGTTGCCAGTTCTACGCAAGACAAACCAACCTCCTAGCCCAGGAACTCTAAACAATCCCTATTTCCTGGCCGTTCGCAGTATGGGGGCTCGACATGGTCGTGCCCTTCAAGAATGCGCCAGGAGGGTTCACACATCTATTCGTCACAGTGGATAAATTCACCCAGTGGATTGAGGCAAAACCCATTGCAACTATAACAGCGGCACGAGCAAAGGACTTCATCATGAGTATATTATACCGATTCAGGGTTCCTAACCGCATCATCACCGACAACGGCACTCAGTTCACGAGCGGCGTATTCCAAGACTTCTGCGAAGAATTCGGCATCAAGATCTACTATGCATCTGTGGCACACCCGTGGAGCAATGGGCAGGTCGAACGAGCCAACGGCATGGTCTTACAAGGCATCAAGACTAGGATATTTGACCGACTACAACCATACGCGGGCCGGTGGGTACAAGAACTCCCATCTGTTCTCTGGTCTCTCAGAACCACGGTTAGTCGGGCAAGAGGGCAATCCCCTTTCTTTCTGGTCTACGGTGCTGAGGCTATGCTACCGACAGAGTTACAATTCGGCTCTTCACGAGTCCGGGCCTACTCAGAAGACATCTCCAATAATACCCGATTGGTCAAGCTAGATCAGTTGGAAGAAGCGAGGGACATCGAACAATCCAGTTGGCAAGGTATCTCCAAGGCCTGCATCGCTATCACAATCGCAATGTCCGTGGCCGTGCCTTTTTGGTCGGGGATCTCGTCTTGAGAAAAATACAAACCACCAAAGACAGGCACAAACTATCCCCAATCTGGGAAGGGCCGTTCATTATAGCCAAGGTCACGCGGCCAGACGCCTACCGACTGAAGACCGAAGACGGCGCCCTCATCAACAACTCATGGAACATAGAACAACTACATCCTTTCTATACCTGAGTTTCATATTTTACCATGTGTACAGTTCTTCTCTGACTCACTACGCCGCTTGTATCAACCGAGTAGTGAGTCGAGGGCTGCATGAATAATATGTGTTTTGTCAATAATATACGAGCTTGTCTTACTTCAGTTATGAAGGTTTACTACGACTTTGTCATATCTGCCCGAGTACAGCTTTTTACTGTGAACAATTTTATTAAGTTCCGATATACTAACTCGGTGTAGATTAGGCAGTCGGCTAAACCTAATGACGACTGAGTAACAATTCAAAGCTTGGCGGCATTGCACATATATTCACACACACTTCCCACAGAAGTTTATACATGCCGACTACACGATATATTGCTCTCACAGACCCAGGTCTCGGGTGATTGCCTCCGCAGTCGGCCTCACCTCGGCTATCAGCTTCAGCGCCTCCTCAGGCGTTGTTCCTTGGCAAACCCCTCCCTGATGGCTTTGATATCTGCCCTTGGGTAGATGGACTTGGTCATCGCCAGGGTATGGGCTACGCCGGCAGCAACATGCTTATCCGAGTACCTCTTCAGGGCACTCGGTGCATCCTTAAGGTGCACCTCGACTTGGAAGAGAGTGCTGGAGCTGGTTCCCTCGTTGCGAGAATCCATGATGTCAAGGAGCCCTTTCACGGACTCGGCAAGAGTCTCCCGTGACTCCTTGACAACCCTTATCTCTTCTACGAAGGCCTGGGACTGGATCTGGGAGTTGGCTCTGACGGCTACACGGGTTCACCAACAAGTAAACCTGTCAGGCATAATTGCAGAGGAAATGATTAATGGATTGGCTAAGATCATTGTCAGGGCAGAGACTTACTTCTGTAGTCGGCCTCCCACTTGGCTATGGTTTTCTCCAGTTCAACCTTTTCTTTCTCGAGCTTAGTGTTGGCCTTCTTCAAGTCGGCCTTCTCTTGCTTGAGCTCGTCATTGGCCGTTGTCAGGTCGGCCTTACTCTTCTCAAGCTCGGCCTTGGCTTTTTCGGCCTCCTCTAGCTGGACTTTCCCCTCTGTTCGGGCCTTTAGCTCGGCCTCGAGCTCTGCACAATAGATTAGTCAAGGACTCGACTTTGCAGCCAAGAACAACTAGGCAGTCGGGAGAAGCACAGCTGGAGAGATACATCAAGGGCTCAGTCGGGAGGATGCATTCGGGGGACTCTCCTCTGATCCTCCCGGCTTGGGCCCAAGTTTTGTCCCTGAGCTGGTTGGCGCCGTCCTTCAGCCAAGCTTCCCTCCCCGCGTGGCGCTCCTCCATCTCGGCCTTCAACGCCCGGAGCTGCTCCAACTCCACGAGATGGGGGGCCATTTCGGTCAGGATCTCGGTCATCGCCTCATTACGATCAACAAGCTTCTGCTCAAGGAAAGAACAATTCAAGAGCGCAGTCAGGCGTCAGAACAGGAAGACCACCAGGACCTCACCGCAAGAATCATACCCGAACCCCCTGGGACCTAGAAATGGCGGCGCGAAGCAAGCTCTCGCGTTTCCTTTTCACCGCGGCCTCATCAAGCCTCAACCTCTTCGCGGTTCCATCAGGCGCCGTCCAGGTGAACGTCCGGGGGAACCTACGCGGAGGAGCTTCAATCCGGGGAAGGTTCAGGATCTCCGGCGGCAACGGCGACGACGACGACGGCGACCATGATGGCGACGGGGTCCTGGCCTCCGCCTCGACATCCCTTGCGGCCTCGGGGGTCGACTCAGGGGCTGGGACAGCAACCTCAGTAACCACCCCTTGGTCGGGTGGCACCAACGGCCCCGCAGTCGGGACCACCTCAGTCTCCGCGACTAGGTTGGCCACCGGCTCAGCAGGTGTGCTCGCAGGCGCTGACTCGGCTGGGGCGGGCTCTTCAAGGGGAGCAGCCACAGCGGTCTCCTTGAGATCAATATTGGCGCGCTTCCTGCTTGGCAAAACAGACATTAAAGTACTACTACAACAGACATGATTTTCAGAAGATCTAGAGCAACATACCTCTTGGAAAACTTCAGCTTCCCACCGGGTGACCCGGGTCCCGACGGAGCACTGCGCCTAGTAGTCAGGCTAGTCAGCATCGTAGTCGGCGGTGGCATGGCGACTCGGGGCGGCCCCGTTGGTGGTATGGCCGACTCCCGCCCTGGATGCTAGGCGAACTTCTACTGGGCTCGCACTGTCGGGCTCGACCGTGCTGGTCCCAACTTGGGGCTCGATCGCCTGGGTGCCGTGGCGGCTGTGTCCCCTATCTTCAGAGTTCCTACCACGGCACGCGGCGTCACGGCCCCCTCGTCCCGATACAGAACAGGCCTCTTCCCTGCTCTCTTGGAGTCGGGTTGGGCGGCAGGGGGCTCCTCAGCCTCTTCTTCAACTTGACGGCCGACAACGGGCGGGAGTCCTCATCGAACTCCTCGTACTCCTACAGAAGATTCAGTCGCATACATCACATACTGATGGGCAATTGTAGACACAAGTTTATAAGCACTCAGCACGGAAGAAAGACAAAAATCACCTTGGGGCGGGGCCGAACGAAGCTATAAGCCTTAGTCCGGCGCTTCTTGTCTTCGGTCTCGACCACCCCGGAGGAGAAATACCCGAATAAGGTTTCAGTCACCTTCTGATCATTGGCTGACTCATTGCTTACTCGGTCAGGGTCGTTCTTGCCTCGGTAATCCTAGCCGAACAAGCTGCTTAGCCTCAGCAGCTGGATGCACCGAGTCAAGAATCGCCGGGCCACCCAGGGCCCGGTCAGGCCAGCCTCCTTGAGCTTATCCAACCTTGCCAGCAACTGATGTACCTGGCCCATCTCCTCAAAAGTTGGTTCCGATGACCAATCTGGGGAGACTACCGGTGGCAAGCCGGTGAACGGACGCAAGGAGGGTGCCAGATCTGCGCAATAAAACCACTCCTTGTGCTAGCCTTTCAAGGAAGACTTCAAGGGGAGATCAAGATAAGATTTCTTCCCGTCACTCCTCATCTGGAGACCAGCCCCCCCCCCCCCCAATCACATTGATATTACTCTTGGAGGGCTGGGGTTTGATGTGGAACAGATGCCTAAGGAAATTAAAATGGGGTTCCACGCCTAAAAAGCACTCACAAAGAGTGACAAAATGGAGATTTGAAGGATGGAGTTAGGATTCAAATTCAGCAACTCCAGCTTGAAAAGTCACGGATGCGGCGGAAGAATGCGGAAGAAGGAAGGGACAAACCCCGATCGAAACAAGACGCAAAAACTACAGTTTCACCGGGTTGGGGATTTGGAACCGACTCACCCTTAGCTGGCCACCATCGGATCATCTCCTGACTTGGCAACTTCAGATGCTTCTCCAGCAGCTTCAGTTTCACCGTGCCGTAATCCGAGATCGGCCAGGCATTTCCCGGCGCACCCGCAAGATCCGAAGCTTTCGACATTGTCGGGGGCGGAGGGATTTGGGGGAAGGGCGATTGGGGGCTTGGAACAGACGAGGATGACTGAGATCGCTCGAGTACGAGCAGGGAACAGTAGCAGTGGCTAACCCTAGCCGAGCGGGAGGCGAAAAGTTGGGCGTGGAGGCGGAAGACGAAGCGATTGGTTGATTTGGGGAAGATGAAGGAATCTTTTTCTCTCTCCCCTCACTTTATAGAACCTACACTGACTGACGGGCTTGGGCCATACAGTCAGCAATGGGCCATCAAGACATGAGTTCCTACGGTAGCATGCTCCATGTGGGCCACCCGCAGGCTGAGTTGAAATTATAGCTCTGGTGCTGCCAATAGGAACCAATGAGGTAAACAGATATGCTTCATGAGAGCCTTATTGCTAAACATATATGTTTGGGTGTCTGTTTTATCCACCAGGTGTCGGGGATATATCCTTACAAGGATCACAAGCTGGTCTTCATTAAAATTGGGGATGCAGATATCTTTCTCGGGTACACCTGACCACGCCGTGGATTTATTCTCATAAAGTGGTACTCGGCCTACATGCGTGGCCATCAGTTGCCATGCGCAATGTTATTCCAGCCGACATGACGCTAAAGAGTCTAACTTCTGAGTAGTGCACTACTCGGGAGAGACTATAAGCATCCTTTCCTGCTGACATGATGCGGATGAGTCTAACTCTCGAGTGGGACGCCACTCGGGAAGGACTATAAACAACCTTTTCCAGCTGACATGAAGCTGAAGAGTCCTATATACGAGTGGCATGCTACTCGGCAAGACTATAAACCACATTCCGGTTGACATGATACTGAAGAGTCATACACCAGTAGTATACTACTCGGGAAAGACTACACAGGTTAAAGATCTTTGACTTTATGTTTAATTGTCTTCACAATTAAGCACAAAGTCGGGGGCTATACCTATTAGGTGCGCCTATTCGGTGCACATTATTCATACATCTACATGAAGCCCTTCATAGCCTCGCTACCAGTTGACATGAAGCAGGACTCGGGAAGAAGAAGCACTCGAACAAAGAGTACTCGGGAGCATTGCACTCGGGCAAACTTCACCGTGGAGGATGAGCACTTGGCATCAGCTGTGACTCAACTATGAAGGTCTCAGGGGCTACTATGGAGGCCATGGGCCCCAGGTACCTCACCACCAGTATATAGGCCACTCGGATAGAGGATGGGCCAAATCATGTAATTAGAGATAAGATAGCACCCAGCAGACTATGTCTTGTAAGATAAGGAAAACAATCTTAGTCGGATAGGTTTCTATCTCTAAGAAGGAAATCCCTAGACCGTATCCGGCTAGGATCCTTATCCTATACCCCTGCCTCCTAGTATATAAGGGGAGGCGGGGCGCCCCCTGAGGGCAAAAGATCATCGGTCTACAAACACCTCAAAGGAATACCACCACAACTGGACGTACGGTATTACCTCACATCGAGGGCTTGAACCAGTATAAAACTCTCCTGTGTTTCTTTGCAATCCATCAGATTCCCTGTCGCCGAGTAGCCCCATAGTAATATTGCTGGTGTAAAACATCGACACCGAATAGTTGCAGCTATTAGGTGTAGCCCCCGACTTTATGCTTAGTTGTGAAGCAACTAAATCTTTATGCTTAGTTGTGAAGCAACTAAACATAAAGTCAGAGATCTTTAACTATCAAGTCTTTTCCGAGTGATATGTTTCCCAGACTCTTTAGTCAATCATTGACCGGAATTTTGCTCATGGCAATTTGGCTAATAATGTAAGCCTTTTATCACTATGGACTCAAGCACAATGTGTGATGAGGTGCACTTGAAGATACATGCATCCCCAATTTCAATGGAGACCAGTTGTTGATCCTTATAAGGATATATCATCAATACCTTAAAGTAATCAAGATACCTGAATATAATACACCCGACTGTGAGGACACACCGAGACTTGTACCGCAGTTTGCAGCTCGCCATGTCAATGCTAACTCTTGGAGTGGTGGGGTCTCAAATAAAACCAAATAAAAGCAGTGACCACCACACCTCAAAGCTGACCTGACGTGCAAACCACAATTATGTTACAAACTCATGGCGCTGAACCTGAAATAAATGAGATACTCAACAGAATAGCTTTTGCCAGTCCTCCCCAAGATATGCACGTCAAACCACACGATGGTGGCGACCAAGCGACTACATATCACAGAGGACTCGATCCACACTAGCTATTAAGCAAATATCTCAATTATTTCAAGCTCATACTTGTGTTTGACTAGCTCCTAGGAAAAGTACTAGGCTCACACGTTCATCTCATGCAATGGTATAGAATAAATAGGTGAATAAGTAAATAAACTAAATCTACAAGCTCAGAGTTACATAGGCCAATCGGCCAAATAATATGATCCAGCGGAAGCTTGTCTACCCATACCACAAGCAACCGTCTAGGGTTAGACCCCATAAAGAATCAATTCTGAAGATGCAACGAATTCCCATAGCACTCAACCTACAATAAGTTAAGCAACAATAATACAAACAAGAATTAGTACATTACCAAAATAATGTACTGGCAAGGACAATCCTATATCACTACATGCAAGTTCTAAATCAAGGAAAGGCTATTTGTAGTCTTATGTTTACATAAAGCCAATTTTTATTCACAAACATTTGCAACGGTATTTGGTAAAGCAATAAAACATGTATAGTATATAAAGAAGGTGATCAACATAATATATGTTTCATACTTGTTACCCTCCTCGGCAACAAGTCATCACAATCATCAAAATCACCAATCTATATCCCAATTTCATAAACACAGTTATAAATCATAAAACTATACTCATGACACATCACTATGTCGCTCATGACCGCGAGCACGGCTAACTGATTAATTTTGACTCTGCAGAGTTTGTACAACTTACCCACATGATGTGAATTCTCTAGTTTGTCCGATACCCGTCGGTACCACCACACTCTACACATTGAATGCGGTCTAGAGGTCACAACGAAGCTGTTATATTGTTTACTTGTCTAACCTTGCATGAGCACGATGAGCGGAAATCCACACTAAGTCCGGTTCCTTATTGTCGTCACGGTGGTTAGCCAAACACTGAGACGCCGTGGAGAAACAACCCACATGGCACTCACCATTGTATTAGACAGCTCCATGCTATAAGTAGAGAAACAACCTACTTACATAACACATGCACAATGGGACAATTCCGGTCCTGTAAAAATTTTAACACACGCACATGGGTAGCTCCTATAAACCATCGCCAAGAGTAGTTTATATTACAACCGCCTCCCAAATGCAAGGTTAGACGCATAAACAACTTAATAGACTAAGGTTGTCCCATACCAACACATGTGGTTGCACTGTAAACAATAGAGGGTGACATAGAGTTCGGTCCTTAATCGACTCAAGCGAACACTCTCTCCCTATCGGTGTGCAACTACTCCATATGCACACTACTTGCCGTCCAAGTCTAAAATCTAATTTTTCATCATTTTAGTTCATAAATAACCAAAGGCTTCACCTTTGTTCAGAAGTTATGAAATTCCCAAAATCTCGTTTATAAGGTGATCACAATCTATTTCAGCATAATTCTAAGCATGACTAAGCAATTTACATTTAAATAAGCAATAATAAGCCCGTATGAGTACAAGTGAAGTACTCTAAACACTCCTAGGATTACAACCAGTAGGGAATTTAAAATTATCAAGGTAGATCATGCAACAAGTTGGGTATAGCTACCATTCCCCATATTTTAAATACCAATAGTTATAAATACGCATGCAATTTCATAAATAACACATTTCATTCCCCAAAACATAGGATTCAACTTGTTCAAGGAGGAGGGGAGAATACTTGCCTTACTCTTGAATACCTTGGGCACCAGCTATTCCACTCCTTTACCAATTTCGAATTCGATCTTTAGAAAGAATTTAATGTACGATTGAATAAATAGCAAATAATGCAAAAATACAAAATACTCTAATATGCATGAGGTTTATACAGTAGGTTTCTACTAGCCTAAATTGAATTTAGGTGAAAGAATTTATATTTTATCACTTTGTTTTGGGAGTTATGAATTTTACAAGTTCTATATGTGAATACGTCTAAATACGATATAAGGTCAAAATTGAAGTTATTTTAATATGTGTGAAACCTACACAGTGGGTTGGTACTGACTTTGTATGATTTTTGGTGAAAGAATTTGTATTTTTACCATCTTTCACTTTTGAGATATAATTTTTTTAGAAGTTATATACGCGATTACGGCATTTATACGTGTACTTTAATTACATGCAATTTGGAAGGTAGTTTTGTAAGTCTTAATTTTACAGTAATATTTGGTATAGTTTAGGATGATTTATCGTAAAAGAATTTCAATTTTATAATTTTGTATAAGCAAGTTATAAGGGTTTGAAATCTAAATACGGTGGAATACGTTATTTATACATCATGTGTATTTGGAGGTATTCTCTATAGTGATTTTGACCAAGTTTTACATCATAGTGGTAAAGAGTGATATTTTATAAGTACAACAAACCTTATTTCACTTTATTTGGAGTTAGCGTGAATCTTCTATAATTTTTTTAGAAGTTATTATACACCTTATATATACATTTATCTATTACACAAATTTTTGGAGTCATCTCCTATATTAGGTTGGCCAATTCTTAAATATACAGAAAAGATATCATACTTTTCTAAGTCCAACAAAGCTGAGCTCATAATTTTTGAAGCTAATATGAATTTCCCAAGAATTTTATAAGTTCTAGGTATAAATTAACGTATTTTTATATTACACAAAAGTTAAAGGTATTTCCTGTACTAAATGTGCAATACTTTTGTTTACAGTAAGTAAGAGCATGATTTTCTGAGTTCAACAAGTCTTGTTTCAATAATTTTAGAGCTAGCATGGATTTACTATAAATTTTGTATGTTCTAGGTGCAGTATGTATATTTATTTGCTACATAAAAACTTAGAGGCATTTTATGCACAGAAATTGTAAGGTTTAAGTTTACACAATTAAAGAGTATAATTTTGTGAATCTAAGGAAATTTGGTTCATATTATTTGGGCTAGGATGAATTTTCTATGGATTTTACAAGTTTGTCTAATTTTCAATTCAACAAATAATGCTTTAAACATTTCTTTATATTTCCCAGATTTTAAATATAGGGGTGGGTCCACATGTAAGTGAGTAACATTTTGCATTTAAGCCCCTCAGGTTCCAGGGAATGGAACCCGCACTCCCCCACGTGTGTGAAAGGCAACTTTATAAAGAGTCTCCATTTTATTTTATATTTACAATATAGTCCTTGACCCATATGTTAGTGAGGGGGCTATTTGCAGTGTGAACCCTGTTCTTAATCAAATTTTTAAAATGAATCCCTTGTGCTCTGTACAGAGCAGGGTAGCATGTGTGACGTCCATATTTGGCCTCGCCGGCGGCGAACGGAGGGGAATTTCGCGATGCGGCCAAAAGAGAAAATGTAGATGACTCTCTTGCGCACCCAATTGTATTAGCGGCACGCTCGGAGGTGACCGGAGCTAGGCACAGTGGTGGTGCAAGCAATGGTGTAGTTCGGGCTACAAATGAATATGGAGTTAAAAGCTCTATTTGGCTAAATGATGCATGAGGGATTAACTAATGGACATGCTGAAGCTCACCAAGCTGAAAGACGGGGTCGGCGAGGTCGAGAAAGGCTCCAGTGGTGATGAATTCCTGCAGCGGCATGGTTCATCTTTGGAATGATGCTGACCACTCTAGCCAACTATCCTCGAGACCTGGGCATGAATAGGGTTAGTAGCCACCTGGGGATGGTGCATGTGCAAGGAATTAGGCTAGGGCTCACCGGATAGGGAGTATTTGGCGACGGTGCTAAGAAACGAAACCGATGAAGACAATGGTTGTTCTCCTCTGTCGGGGGTTGGTTAGGGCTGTTTCTTGGGGCATTTGAGCTGATGAGGAGGCGAGATCAGTGGCGCGGTGGCTCGGCCGGTGGCGCTCCACGGTGGCCGGAACATTGTGGTTGTCGCGGCGGCAGCGCCATGGCCGCACTCCTAGGACGTCCATGGCATGGCGGCATTCCCGACGAACCGCTGCATGAAATAGAATGAGAAGGGTAGGGTTAGATCAAGCTAAAAGCCTTATAGTTTTAATGTGGCAAAAAGATGAAATCGGCATTGCAACCCAGATTTCTGCAGTCCATTTAGTTCCCTAGAGTCTTGCACTTACCATTTCATGTGGTTTCTTTGAGAATTAAATTAAGCCAAATTTTCTGTTTGTAGGGTACATGTTGGTACACATTTTGGTAAAAGGTCACTGCAAGATTAGTTTTTATTTTCATTTGGTGAAAATAAGAAGTAAACAATTTATTTTGGCTAGTTTTCCTAGTTTTGCTGTTTTGAAGGATTTTATTAGAGGACTTATTGAAGTGATAAAATCATGTAATATTTATAGTAGACTAAATGGGTTGTATAGTGCTTATAGGAATTTTTCCATTGTTTTATGTTGAACCAATTATTTTTAGAAATCCTTAGCCTATTCAAATGCACCTGTAACCTATTATGGAAATGCACTTTAAGAGCCAAAAACATTGAGAAGAAAGCTATGCACATGAAATGATGATGCATTTATTTATCTCCACATTTTCATGTAATAACTTTTATTTACACCCATTTAGGTGTGTTGCATTTTCTATTTTTGTAAATTGATTCTTAAAATTTCTTTGCAAGGAACCTTAAAACATTTTAACTCGATCAAAATTTCTTATGCATAATTGGATGAATTAATTTCATTTTTATTTGACACAAAAGGTTTTTTGGGATTTGCACTATGAATTACTAAGCCGTATTTTGTATTTTCATCTTTTGATCTAAGGCGAGTTTTTAGCTTGAAAATTTAACTATAAAAGGTTTCAACGTACCCTTTTTAATTTAAATCTAGTCAATTTACCTCTTGTTTCGATTCCATGTAGAAAAACTATAAAATTTTCCCTTCGAGGGCTTTTTATTAATCTAGTTCAGTACAAATTTTGAAATCCAAAATTTGGGTATGTTACAATTGCATCATGCAACACAACAAATCATAGTTGATGGCAAATGCGTCATTGCTAGCCCATGGTTAATCAAGGATCAGATGCAAGAAAACCCATGTGAGGAAGAGAGCCACATAGCCAAATTGAGTGAGAGAGTCAAAAAGGGCAAGTTGTGTGATTCCACTAGATGTGAGGCTGAGTGTATCCAGTTTTTAAGTGTGAGAGATACACCAAATGAAAAGAGAAAAGTAGATGATAAGCGATATGAGGTTATTTTTGAAACTAACGAGTTAATCTCTACTTTTAGTGTTGTTTCTCACAAAATGCAGGTTGAGAAAAATAAGGAGATAGCCACAGTTAAAAATATGATGCTTGTTGTCCCGTGGTTACAAATTCAAGAAAGTGGTGTATCTAGATTCTATGTTGAGAAGGCCAGGTTCCTCATATCATCTTGGTATCAGAGCCAGGTTACAAATTCAAGAAAATGGTGTTACGGATCATGAAGTGCCTACTATAGCACCTACATCACATCAGGACGACATAGAAGGTAAATTTGATTGTGTTGATTTGCCATTGCAGCAAAACATGATGAGTAAACTTGAATATATAAATGCCGCAATTGATTTCTATTTGTCATCTTGTGGTAAATTTCTTGTGGTAAATTCATTGTGGGCACCCCATGATTTATACCGTATGTTACAGTTAGCCCATGTCAACATGAACTATCTAGTTTGGGGTCCATATAATCAAAATAACCACCTAATCTCATCGCAGACTTGACACCGCTAACAATAGGTACAATATAAATCCGAAGTACCAAACCTGGAACAAGGGACATAACCAATAGAACAGCCATGCTAGCCCCCTCCCCCAAATTTGATGCACTTTTTAGTAGTGTTTGATTTTTGCCGATTTAGGGTCTAATTAATGCAAAACTTAATTTGCATGAAAATGGTAATACAAAAAATTTAAATTGTTCACTCTAATGACAGTAGGGCATAATACTAATTACCTGGAATTAAATCTAGGGTTGTGACAACTCTTTCCCCTTAAAAAGAATCTCGTCCTCGAGATTGCGAAGGATCGGTGAAAAGATAGGAATAGGCATCTCGGAGGCGATCTTCATGTTCCCACGTGGCCTCATCCATTGTGTGATTACTACACTAGACCTTAAGGAATTTGATGGTGTGAATCCTAGCCGTGCGCTCAATTTGATCAAGGATGCGAATTGGATGCTCACGATTAGAAAGATCGGGTTGAAGGTCAAGACTTTCCATCTTGGTTTCTTCGGTGGGAACTTAGAGGCATTGTTTCAGTTGTGAGACATGGAAAACATTGTGGAAAGCTGAGAGTGATGGGGGTAGGTCCAACTTGTAAGCAATGGTTCCTCGCTTTGCTAGAATACAGAAAGGACCGATGTAGTGAGGTGCTAATTTTCCCTTAACTCCAAACCGATGTGCGGACTTGAATGGTGTGACCTTATGATAGACATGATCACCAACATTGAAGCTTAGCTCACATTGGTGACGGTCGGCATAGCTCTTTTGCCAGGATTGAGCCATTCGCAATCGTTCACGAATGACTCATACTTGCTCTTTGGTCTCCATGACCAAATCCAGACCAAAGAATGGTCTCTCCCCAAACTCGTACCAGTTTAAAGGTGTTCTACATCTCCTTCCATACAAGGCTTCAAAAGGTGACATTTGGAGGCTGGATTGATAACTATTGTTATAAGAGAATTCAGCAAAAGGTAAATTTTTCTCCCAATTTTTCCCATAATCAAGGACACAAGCTCTTAACATATCTTCAAGAATTTGATTCACCCTTTCAGTTTGGCCTCCGGTTTGTGGATGGTATGTAGTGCTAAAAGAGAGTTTAGTGCCCATAGCTTTGTTGAGACTCTCCCAAAAATGAGAGATGATTGGGGACCTCAATCTGAAATGATTCTCGTTGGAACACCGTGAAGGCAAACAATTTGAGAGAGGTAAAGCTCCGCTAATTTGTTCACTCTATAAGTGGATTGGACTGGAAGGAAGTGAGCTGCCGATCTCATCCCACTTTCACATGGGAATGGGCAAAGGTTGGAGTGCACCTGCTAGTCATAGGTGTTCAGCTTTCACCCTTCTACAAGTGTCACATTCAGAGACATACCACACGATCTCAAGCTTCATTTGGGTCCACCAAACCCTTTCTTTAAGATCTTGGTATATTTTTGCACTTCTAGGATGAATTGAGAATGGTGAGTTGTGAGCTTCACTAAGAATTAGCATTCTCAACTCATGGTTCTTGGGCACAACCAATCGTTTTCCAAACCATAGGACACCATTTGCATCCTCAGAGAAACATTTGGCTATGCCTTGTGAAATTTTGGCACTAATTTCTGCCATGCCCTTGTCATTCTGCTGGGCTTCTTTGATTTGGTCGAAGAGGGTAGGGTTGACCTCAAGAGCAGCAAGGAAATCATGTTCTACCATCTCTAAACCAAGCTTCTGAAATTTAGAACATAGTGTCTCCAATCAGGGTGTTACCGACAAGTAATTGCATTGCGGTTTTTGGCACAAAGAATCGGCAACAACATTGGCCTTCCTAGGTGATAGTGCAGACCCATGTCATAATCTTTGATGAGTTCTAACCACCTTCTTTGTCTAAGGTTCAGATCTAATTGCGTGAAGATATATTTAAGGCTTTTTTAGTCACTGTAGATTTCACATCGATTACCGATAAGAAAATGCCGCCAAATTTTGAGAGCATGAACAACAGCGGCAAGCTTTAAGTCATGTGTAGGATAATTTTCTTCATGAGGTCTCAGTTGGCAGGAAGCATATGCCATGACTCAGCCTTCTTGCATAAGTACACAACCAAGTCCACGACACGATGCATCACAATAAATATCGAAGCTCTTGTGTACATCGGGTAAGGCAAGGATAGGAGCTGTGGTTAATTTTTCTTTCAAAGTTTGGAAACTTGCTTCACACTTGGTTGACCACACAAACTTCTCATTCTTCTTCAACAACTGGGTCAATGGCTTGGCAATTTTGGAGAAATTCTCAACAAACCGGCGGTAGTAACCAGCTAGACCGAGAAAACTCTAGATATTGGTAGGAGTCTCGGGCTGTTTCCAATTCAGTACATCTTGCATGTTACTAGGAAGGACAGCAACTCCATCTTTGGACAGCATGTGATCAAGGAAAGTCACTTCTTTTAGCCAAAACTCGCATTTGCTAAACTTAGCATAAAGACGGTGCTCCTGTAATTTTTCCAAGACAAGCTGAAGGTGTTCCTCATGCTCCTCTTTGGACTTGGAGAAGATGAGAATGTCATCGATGAAGATGATGACAAACTTATCAAGATATTCCATAAAAATTGAATTCATCAAGTTCATGAAATAGGCCGGTGCATTCGTCAAACTAAATGACATGACGGTATACTCGTACAAGCCATAACGAGTAGAAAAGGTTGTCTTTGGAATATCTTCTGATCTGATTTTTATTTGATGATAGCCCAATCTCAAATCAATCTTCAAGAATATACGAGCTCCAGTCAATTGGTCAAAAAGGTCATCAATTCGGGGAAGTAGATACTTGTTCTTGATGGTTGCTGCATTCAACGGACAATAATCAACACATATCCGTAAACTTTTATCCTTCTTCTCTACGAACAGAACCGGGCATCCCTAAGGTGAGGAGCTCGGTCAAATGAAACCCTTGGCTTGTAGCTCTGAGAGTTGCTTCTTTAGTTCTTCTAATTCATTTGAAGGCATTCGGTACGGTCTTTTTGATATCGGGGCCGTTCCGGGCAGCAAGTCGATGACGAACTCAACTTCCTGATCGGGTGGCATCCCCGGTAGTTCCTCCGAAAAGACATCTGGGTATTCACACACCACTGGTACAGCAGTTAGCTTTGTGATCTTGACACCCGTGAGAGCATGGAGTTGAGGTGAATCATTATTTAGAGCAAGAGTGATCGGTTCACTGGTATTATTTGCGAGAGAGATGAGACGGTGGCCGCAATCAATGACCCCCTGATTTTTGTGCAGCCAATCCATGCCTAGAATGACATCTATACCCTTAGTGTGGAGAATGATTAAATTGGCATTGAACTCTAATTTTTACATCCCGATAAACATATTTGGCCCCAATTCCGAGCCGGGTGCCTCAAAAAGTAAAGGTGGTTGCAATTTACTAATAGGAAGCCCATGGTCTCAAGCAAACTCTGGGTAACAAAAGAATGTGTAGCCTCAAAATCAAACAATACACTAGCTGGATGGGAGTTGATAAGTAGAGTACCAATCAGAACATTTGGTGCATGGCTTGCCTCTTCGGCGGTGACGTGGTTCACTTTGCCCCTCTTGTAAGTTTGCTGGCCCTGAGGAGCTGGCTTAGGATGTTGATTATGACGTGCCGGTGCAGGTCTTGGAGCCTTGGTTGGTGCAGTATGGCCACGGTTTGGGCACTGGTCTGAATAATGTCCTGGCTGTCCACAGCTGTAACAGGTGACATTGGGATGAACCGGAGTACGGATGGTTGACTGAATTCCACCCATAGGAGGTGGGAACCTTTGCTGTGATGTACGTGGCACATAAGCTTGCTGACAAGGACATAGTGGAGCTTGATAACGATGAGGGGGCTGCTGCCATATGCGAGGTTTTTGTGAACCTGCTGCGGCAGAAAATTGTGCAACCCTCTTGCGCTTGCGCTCATTCTCGAGGTTCTTCATCTTGCTCTCTATGACCACAGCCCTGTTGACAAGGTCCTAGAAGTCATGGAAGATATGAGCAGCAAGCTCGAGTTGCATCTCCGCTGACAGCCCACGCATGAAGCGATTTTGTTTGCGGGTATCCATGGAGACATTGTCTAGAGCATAATGAGCTAAGTGATTGAACTCATGAAGGTACTCCATGACGGTCTTGCGGTCCTGAGTAAGAGTAAGGAGCTCTTGTTGCTTGATGTCCATAATGCCTTTTGGAATGTGAGCTGCACGGAAGGCATCACGGAACTCCGCCCACATGACGACGTGCTCGGCGGGCTACATAGCGAGGAAGTTCTCCCCCCATGCACCCACTGCGCCTTGGAGTTGCTCGGCAGCCAGGTTAGGCTTGTCAGCGTCGGGGCAGCAAGCAAGTGTTAACTTCCACTCGATGGTGCGAAGCCAATTGTCCGCATCAAGGGGATCGTCAGAACGAGTGTACATCGGGGGCTAAGTGCGCTGAAAATCAGAAAGCCCACCGGCGGCTTGGTGACCACCCCTGCCCGCAGCTTGGGTGAACTGTGCCACAGTGGCAGCCATACTAGCTGTGATCTATTGAAATGCAGCATTCTAGGCTTGACGGTCGCGCTCCACGGCCATCAAAACATCAGCCATGGTAGGTGGTGGTGGTGGCTCTTGGTCATCGCGACGGGAATCCTCCGGAACATCGTGAGCTTGGGAACGCGTACTAGGATGTAACGCCCAGAAATTCACAACTAGAATTCTGAACATTCTTGTATATTAAATCCCTATCTAGGAAAGCCAGAGTACACAAATACCAAGTTGCCATACAGAGTGCGACTTAATAACAACATAAAATTGTCTTACATCGAATGCAACGGAAAAAACAAATTAAAACTATACACAACTAAGCCACGCAGAGGCTTCCACTCCATAGGCAGCTTGACGATGGATCTAGCCTACTCCTCCTGACGATCCTCATCAGAGTAGAACTCCATCTCTGAGAGGGGGAAGGGAACAAGACTGAGTATCACCCACAGTACTTAACAAATCACACCCGCAATTATGCACAATGCACGGGAAACAAAAATAGGCTTTAGGTTTATTTAATTAAGCAGTTGAGACAAAGATAGGCTTTAGGTTTATTTGAGTAAAAGCAGTTGCAAACAGTAGTAATTCGCAAATGAGTAAAAGGTTGTTTAATTAAGCAATATTAATCATCATTGACCAACATTACACCACGCTGACCAGACCCAACCAGCCATCCTATCCCTACACCATATTTTAAGTCAATTCATTATAGTGGGACTAATCACGGTGAGTCTTGATCAAACACCCATAACCGCGGGCACGGCTATTCGAATAGTATTTAACTCTGGCCCACAGACACAGCCCCACACACGTTCCCGTGTGCCGGCGTGTCACCACGACACCCACGAGAGGCTGTGATAGGACCGCTCACGCAACTCCTCTCCAACCATCCACACCACGTTGAGGTTGCACCTGCTGACAGGGCACACCATATCGGCTAAGCTACCCCCCTTGCGCCACAATGGATCCGAAAGACGATCAACCCGACCTCGAGCCGATCCAACTCCATCATGCCAATTCTCACCAATGGTGCCTAGGAGGGGGAGAAGCTACGCTACAAGCCCAGCTGTTGCCCAGGCAAGCTTGTGGTATGTACGGATAACTGCTCAAGAAGTTTTCGCGAACCGGTCCTTAATTGCCATGGGTGCGACTAGCAAACCCATGCACCCACAACCCACCATTAAGGTCATATTTTAGTTAAGTAGTTATCCAAGACCAGGGTTCCATTATTTCAACACAAAGTTTATCATAGAGATTATAATGAATATCATTTGAATTCCTCAAATTCCAATATTCTAAAATATCCCTCTGATTCCTTAAATATCTCAAATATTTCGGTATTCTAAATATCTAAAAATTATTCTGGTATTCTGAAATATTCCTCTGATTCCTTAAATATTCTGAGCGATCCAATAAATCTATTTTTGTTCCCTCATTTTTCTGAAAATTCCAATTGTTCCAAATTTAGCGTTTTTCCAGAGAACTCTTCTTTTTTTTCCTCTTTCTCTTTTCTCTTTTCCTTCTTTTCTTTTTCTCCTTTCTTTTTCTTTCTTCTTCTTCTTCTTCCTCCTTTCTGTTTCCTCCTGCTCCCTCTCCCCTTCGGCCAGAGACCGAGCCATCCTTACACCATCCTCCTCAGCCCGGCCTGGACTGCTACGCCATCCTCGGCTCGGCCCACGCCCTTAGCCCAACCCGGTCCGCCGCGTTGCCCCACACTGCCTCTGTGCTGCTGCCATCGCTGATCTCGGCATCCTGCCACTAGCACCGCCACCGTGCCCTAGTCCTCTCCCCCTTCACCATAAATAGCCACCACCTCCTCGTCCTTGTGCCCTAGCTCATTGCTTTCCCAGCCTCCGCCTTGTGCCCTCAATTCCCCTTTCACCGCTGCCGTCGCTGCTTGTTCTCCAAGCCGTCTGATGGAGACTGAGGTGCTCGATCTTTCGATGAGTTGATAGCTATCGATTTGTGGGTGGAGATGACCCTGGCAATCCGACTACAAACGCACGACGTCGCTTGCGCCTTAGCAATCGCTGAACCAACTCCGAGATGTTATTGATCCCGCTGGCGGCGCGATCAACCTGAACACGAGGTTCAATCCCTGCGAGCAATCGAAGAACTAGCAAGAATAGGACGTAGGCAATCTGATATTGGAATATAAATGAAGCATAAATTGTATTGCGAACACAATGTTGGGATCACGAAGCTGTCTTGACAGGTGGTCGTCCGACACAACTGAAGAACAGAAGTTTGCACAAGGGCTAAACCTAAACTCAACGAAATCCAAGTCGTAACAAGGGAGGCAACAGCTCTTAAATAGGGATACGACCAGGGAGGGACGTCCGCCTAGGGTTACAAGGCCCATGGGCCCAAGTGGGGATGGCGCAGTACCCGTTTGACTCGGACTCAGGAACCAACGTGGATTGTTTTGATGACTGCGGCCAGCTCGGATGGAATTTGAAGATGAGGTTGGATCCGTTGGAAAGTAGACTTCATAAGCTTTCCATGAAGTACAAGAACGCCCCAATCGGAGTCCATATGAAGTCGTGGCAGCCGTGGAAAGTTGGTACTGTCCTGCAGTCCGAATCCAACTTCCAAAACGTGTTGAATTTGGACTCCTTTCCTTGGGCCAAAAGTGACGTGGTGGCCTGGTGGAGGACTTTAGGAATACTTAGATTTGGTCCCCAATCAACTTCATTAACCTTCCATGCTTTCCATATGCAATCAAACCTTCCCTTGATCCATGTAAGTAATTCTGAAAATAAAAATAAACACACTTTATGGTGCAGCACCAATTCATCAAATGCATCAATGATAAGCCCCATATAGAGTGGTTGCACCTTTGGTTTAGAAGTGGTTAACATGGTCATATCTATGCCGGTGATGTCCTCATCACCGTCACTGCAGACTTGCACTACCGTCATCTTTGCGAGCTGTGGGTGAGTCTCGTGTGCTGCCACCTCCCTCTTGGTCCCTCTCTTTTTCCCTCTCTTCAGCGTCGCCTCCGTTTTGCCACAGCTCACCGCCGAGAACATCGTCCTGGTGCCGTCCTCGGCCGTCCTCCGCTCCGCCCCCTCCTTCTTCAACGGCAAGGTGTTGTCCTTCACCATCCTTGGTTCATGATCATGCCGTCGTCCCAGCACCATTGATTGCCACTGCGTTGTGGCCGGTCATCGCCGTCGCCCGTCGCCCCCTTCCTGCCTTGCCTCCTTGCCACGCCGCACCGGCGCCGTGGACGCTTGGGCGCCGCCCGGGCCACTGACCAGTGGGCCTGCCAGCGAGGTCCCTTTCCATTGTATGACAATTAGGCCCCAAGCACATATCCCCAAATCCATCTAAGCTGTCCTATCGCCTTTGACCTAATCCAAGCTGTCCAAACCACATAAAAACCCCAAAACAATCTCCACCATTGGATCTTCGATCTAATCCAAGCCATCGAATTTCCATAAACCCTATATCGGAGCCACCTCCGCCCTAGCTGCCACGTACCACCATGTCATCATCCACCTCAGCCGCCACCTCACCTCTTCTGCCCACATGCTATCCATGTGGCAGCCACGTCACCTGGTCCACCTTTCCACCTTCTCCCTTTGTCCATAGACCAATTCCACCATGAACCAAGTCACTGACAACGGACCCCACATGTCAGCTTTTTTCAAAATAATTCTTTTAGTTCAAAATTCCGAGGGAATGTTCCCGAGAATGTTCTTTTTTTATTTCTTTTCCAATTTTCTCTGAATTTGAATATCTGGAGGCCGTATCTTTTCCATCCGAACTCCAATTCGACCCATTCTTCTTCCTAAATTCATCTAAAATCATGATCTACATATTTGTGTACTTTTTATGTACTGTTTATTTGGAGTTTCTTAGTGTTTTTTCTCGTTTTGCATGTAATCTTGTAGTTCCTGCCATTCCGGAAGAGCGCAAAGTTCATGGAAAAGTCTGGAAAGATCAGTTGAAGACTTTTCTATTGCAAGGCAAGTCACACGACAATCCCCTTGAGCATGTTGAACCCAATTGTGAAAACTATTTTGTTTTAACGTTATTGCATGTAGTTTTGGAATGTCATTATTACGGTATTTATTATTCCTATATTCCTTTGATTATGGCCATGATTTGTTATTGATACCTTTACCTTGATACCTTGGGTAGTTAATATTTACTAGCTTGATGTCTAACTAATGATCTAGCTAGAATAATTAGTTTTGCTTAGCCATGCATAGAAAGAACCTTAGCGTCATTTTATGTGGGATAACTATTGATTCACTTATGATTAATTAATGGTTAACGGCTATATCTTCACGACGGTTGGTCGTGGTTGGTTAAATAAATGTGCCAATTAAAACTTGAATGATGGTGGGTTGTGAGCACATGGAATGGTGATGTTGCTAGTGGTGCTTATGATAGTTAAGGACCGGTTCATGAGCTATCTTTGTGAAACATAACCGTACTAACCACAAGCTAGAATGGGTAATGGCTTGATTAGACGTGTGGCATGTTCAACAGGAGGCACTAGGCCATGTTTGTGGCAGTTGTAAGTCTACGCATGGCAGCCATAAGTCCATGGTTTTGGGTGCTTGGTTGTCTCCCTGTTAGGCACCTGATCAACTCTATCAGAGACAGGTGGTTCGACGGGTGGCACTTCTGTTGGGCGGGTTATATGAAAGGTCTTGTCATAGTTTTTCCCTTTGTAGTACCATGGTGGTATTTTGGGGCATTGTAACATGTGCAAAATGGTGTCTTGTGGGTAAATTTGGTACACCTTTGGCTAGAGTAAAACTGTTTGAATAGCCGTGCCCACGGTAATGAGCGGTGGAGTAATGTTTTTCGTGATTAGTCCCACACTACTCAATAATGGTGATAATTGATGGCAACTTGATAGCTCTAGGTTTGGAGGGTTTGGTTTGGTCCTGAACTGCATTGGAGTGTTGTTCGGTGATTGGTCAATGTTGATATTAATTAAATTATACTTTTTTTACAATGGTTTGAAATGCAAAAATTTTAAATGTTATTTCTGTAAAAGAGCCATATTATGCCTTTCCTTGGAATTTTGTTTCATTACATTGTATTCCTGTGTGGCTTGTTGAGTACGATGGGTGGCACTCAGTCTTGCAATATTACCATTATCAGAGTGAAGATTTACAAGGAAGGAGAAGGTTTTGGTGTTTGGCTTACGCCACAGTTGAGCTGCCTATGAGCTTGGTGCTGAAGTTTCGCTAGGCTATCATTCTGCTGCAGTTTTCTTCTATGTGAGGACTAAGTGCCTCTTTTGTAAGTATTTATCGTTATTTTGTTTTGGTTATGTTTATCAAATTATCGATTTGTGTACCTTAGTTGATTTCTAAATGATGGTTTAATAAACAAATTAGCTTTGGAAGTTTGTAGTGAATTTCCTAACGTGACATGATGGTTCTGACTTCGATGACAGGCAACAATGTTCAGCCTGGCCCGATCCACCCTGAATGCATAGTTCTCAGCCTGGTGGACAACGCCTTGAACATTGCCGATGTCCCGATGGTTCTGACTTTGGTGACGGGCAGCAATGCACGGCCTGGCCCGCTCCACCCCGAGCACCATGAGGGCTTAAGCATTCTAAGCCACCCGGTCATGCTCCCCACGTTGCTAAGCTCTGCAGCCCAAGAGTTGCCGAGTAAAGCAGTGAGCGCGTGCCAGTAGCGTGCTGATGGACAACCCTCACGGGCAGGCTGCATTTCTCGATTTGCATGTAGGACCATGCAGGGGCGATGCTAAAATGGCATGCAGCCGTGGCCGGCTCGGGGCCCAGGGCACGTTGCATTACATGCTCAAAAGACATTCCCCAAGGCGGAATTGACACTGCCCCAACGGTTAGACGAACAACCTAGGCGTTGGCGGTGGATCATGCCACAACCCTAGATTTAATTCCTGATAATTAGTGTTATGTCCTACTGAAATTAGAGTGCGTAATTTAATTTTTTGCACTATCACTTCATGCAAGTAAATTTTTGCAATTTTTTAAACTCTAAATCGGCAAAACCGAACACTACTAAAAAGTGCATCAAACTGAACAGAAGTATGTATGGAAGATAATTTATTCAAATACTAGTTTATTTATCATGAATTAATATAATTTTTCTAAATTTTATTTCATTAATTTGGAACCCTTCAAAATTCAAACAGTTTTCAGCTAGGCCCTTTTTGTTTGAATTTCTGAGATCAAAATATTTTGAATTTTGTTGTGCAACTTTTGAAAATGGAAACTAGGTACCCTGGGCTAACTACACAAAAATTGCCTTATTTTTAACACCAATTTTGCTTGGTCAACTCGGTTTTCAAAGAGATGGAGAAGGAAAAACTCTGAAAATTTCTGAAAACCTGAAAACTGCACTACTTCGACTTCTAGCCACCCTTCTCTCTGTTCCTTGGGCCCAGCTCGACTTGGACCCACATGTCATAGACCTAGGCTCCCTACAAGCCCCAGCCCCCTCTCCAGGTCGTGCACCCCACCCTCAAGTGCATAAGGCAGCCCAAAACCTCTTCTTCTTCCTCCCCTTTTCATTTCCCTTGCCTGCCCATTTCCTCTCTCTCAAAGCTGAGCTCCCAGCTCCTTTGTCTTCCCCAAATCTTCACTAAACATCTGAGATCAATCCCTGCATGTCACGCCACAGCAATCCCAAGCATCCAAGCTTTCCATCCATCCGATCCACTCTTGCATGCATGGATTCTTGAGGGAGATCGCGAAGAGAAGAGGAGGAGAAGCCTGCTGCTTGCTGCTGAGGCAGCAAGACCTTGTCTTCTTCCAGTGGTGAGCTTCCTTGCTGTCAATGGTCATGCTGAGCCTTCCTAGCCTACACCACAGGTCACCGGTGCAAGATTTGAAAGCAAGGAGCAGCTGAAGCCCGTCTTCCCCCACCCCGGCAACAATAGCCCCTGCTTCCTTTGTGTTCCCCTGTTTTGATGAGTCTAGTCTATTCCTTGCCCCTGAACAAGCCACTGGTAGTCCAACACCTATTGCATGCCTCGGTTGCGAGCCTTGTTGGCTAGATCGGGCCATCCCCAGCGCCATCGTTGCCATTGCCGCCGTTCCACGCCGCCGGAGCTCCTCGGAGTTTCTCTGCCTTGGACAGCCGCCTGGTGAGCTCCAAACTGCCCTGTAAACCTTTATGCATGCATCCCTTTTTTCATTTTGTAGCCATAGACCAGCATGCATATGCAGCCCGAGAACAGCCACCGTTCAAGCTCGTCTCCGGCGAGCATCCGGCCACTGCTGACCGAACCATGACCACCATCACGTGTGCCGGTCCTCCTTTCCATTTTCACCTTTTGGCCGCACCCCCACCCGAGCCGCCGTTCGCTGCCGGCGCCGGCGAGAGGCCAAGGCTGCCCGCGCCTACCCTGCCCTCTGCGGCTTACATGTGGGCCCGGGCTGGGGAAAAGAGAAAGACAAAAAAATTGATTAAGACATTTATTTTAGAACAGAAAAATAGGAAAACTTTGAAAACTTATAACTAAATCATCGTAAGTCTATTTTGGGTGAACCAAATTTTGTTAGAACCAGTACACTTTTATCTTTCATAGAAAAATGGTGGTGTTCATGTAATCTTTCTGGAAAATGGCAGTAGTATAAAATGACCTGGGGTTACATTTAAATAATTGTAGAAATGCCTTTTTTCAGCATATAGGATTTGTTATTTTTTATCTCCTAAACCGTAAATGCAAATGCAATGGTTATTTCACCTAAATTCATGTTAAAATGCACTCTACCTGCTGTAATTATCTCATGATTTATAAATCATTTTGCATATGCATGTTTTATTGAATTTTTTTTTGCATATTTGCCTCTTATTGGTAGATTGGGATATTTCGGAGTACGTTGAGCATGCATCATGATTTTATCAAAGTTATTTGATTGCAAAACACTATATATATGCATGTGTTGATTTGCTTAAAAATATCGATATTGGGTAGAGTTGTTTATATTCTAGTTCATGCGTTTACCTCATTGTTACATTGTTGCCTTATATCCTTGTCACTAGACAAAAATCAATGCTTAGCCATGCTTAGGTCTACCAGACAAAAATCGATAGATGGAGCTATCGGTTATACTATACTAGTGAATTCGAGGTTTGGGCATAAAATAAATCTGAGAATATGCTTTGACTTGGGCAGGTGATAGGGCGATGACATGATGGTGGTTTTTCTCGATACATGTAGGCCCATCTGGGTAGACAAGGACCGAATATGTTGACGTCTATTCATGCACCTTTCGTACTTCCACTCGCCGGAAATAGGACTATATCTCTTTCCTTGTCATACAAGGTTACATGAAGCCGAGTTTTACTATATCCCTAATTACATGGGCCGGCCCACCCTCTATTCGAGTGGCCGTATTGCCTTCCTTAAGGTACCCGGGGCCATGGCCTTCATAGTAGTCCCTAAGATTTTCAAAGTTGAGTCACAACTAACGTCAAGTACTTATTCTCCATGATGAAGAATTCTCGAGTATAGTGCTCCCGAGTAATCTTTATCCGAGTGCTTCTTCTCCCGAATCTTGCTTCATGTCGGATGGTAACGAGACTATGAAGGGCATCATGAAAAAATTTGAATAGTATGCACCGAATAGGCGCACCTATTAAGTGTAGCCCCCGACTTTGTGCTTAATTGAGAATCAATTAAAGTCAAATATCTTTAACCTTTTGTGGAGGCCATGGGCCCCGGATACCTCATCACAAGCATATGGGTTACTCGGATAGAGGATAGGCCGAGTCTTGTAATTAGAGATATAGTAGCACCCGGCAGACTTTGTCTTGTACAATAAGGAATATACAGTCATAGTTGGGTAAATTGTATCTCTAAAAGGAGATCCCTTGGCTATGTCTGGCTGGGACTCCTACCTTGTACCCCTGTCCCTCAGTATATAAAGGGAGGCAGGGCGCCCCCTGAGGGCAGAAGATGATAGATCAACACGAATCCTGAAAGGAATAACACCACAACTGGACGTAGGGTATTACCTCACATCGAGGGCCTGAACCAGTATAAAATCTCTCTATGTTCCTTTGCAATCCACCGAGTTTCCATCTGCCGAGTAGCCCCATATTCATATTGTCGGTGTAAAACATCGACAGTTGGCACGCCAGTAGGGCTTCGGCGAGATTTACATCAACAATCTCGATAGATCCAACAACAGGAGTCGACGGCAACAAATTCTCCCCTAGAGACACAATAACCTTCGGAAGCCTCGACTTCGTTGCCGACTAGATCGGCAATCTCACCTTGGCCAACGCAGATCCAATCCAACCGGCCGAGGAACCAGCCAACTCCGCGCCAGTCGGCTCACAAGAAGCTATGACAACTATCATCAATCTAATGCAGCAATCTTCTACTTTGCCGGGCCACGGGACAACTCTCTCCTTCGATGTCCGACTCGCGCTTGGCCTTGAGCCAGCCCAGGTTGGGCTAGGAAGGGAAGAGATCATCAATTTCCCGCGTAGATTCAGCAACGCCGCAGATCTACACTTCATGTGGCAGACCCGATCCCCCACGGTTCAGTTTGGACATGGCTCAGAGCCGCTCCAGATTGGATCCAGGGAGGTTGGAGTCGTTCTTACTCCGATCAACTACTCGGATTCTGATTCCAAGTCGGACAACGGTTCGGACGCTACTTCAGACACTAGTCTGGCAAGTCTCCTTATCCCCCGTGAGATCTTCATGGCCTCAACCCCTCCACCAGAGGTACACCGACTACAAGAGGAGCAACAAGAGGAGGCACACCGACTACGGCAACAGGAGGAGGCCGACCGCGGGGCACGCAACGACGAGCTTCGCAGGGCTGGGTGAACTGCCCAGCAACAGATCCTCCAGACCAAAGTCGGCGACCACGACATTTTCATCACGCCACAACAGAATGTCGTGGCCGCTGCAACCCTGCTGGACACGCTCCAGCTTGGGCCTAATCACCAGGCCACCCTGACTATCACAAAGATCAAGGCGATGATTATCACGGCTGCCTATCAGCAGCAACAGCAGTCGGGCGACATACTTGTACCGACCAACCGGTCGGGTTTTCTGGTAGCAGGCTCATCTATATCAGCACGACGCCGGGCGACTGGCTCAAGTCGGCCACACGAGGAGTCGGGGCAAACATCACTCGGCGACACCAACAACAACAATCGGCGGTGTCACCAGTACGATCGCCGGTTCAACCAAGACCTCCGAGTTCGTCTACAACACGACCTCCGATACGACATCAATGCCTGGCGCTGCCAACGCGAAGAGGACGAGCGTCACCGACTGGAGGACGAGAACGAGCGTTTCGGTCTTCACCATGAGCGGTTTAACCGCCGTGGTGGCAGCCGGAGCCCTCACGAAGATGAAGGCGTTCCAGCTTTCACCCACGAGCTATAGGACGTTGATTGGCCGTTGGGCTTCAAGCCTACGGGGATCGAGAAATACGACGGCAAAACCAACCCCGAGTCCTGGCTCACCATATACACTCTAGCAATTCGAGCTGCCAGAGGTGACCATAAAGCCATGGCTAACTACCTCCCAGTTGCCCTTGTCGACTTAGCGAGGACATGGCTAATAGGGCTCTCGAGGCGGTCGATCGATTCCTGGGGAGAACTCAGTGAGCGGTTCATCGCCAACTTCCAGGGAACCTACGAGAGGCCATCTTCTGAGCACGATTTATACCAACTGCACCAGAAGAAGAACTAGTCTCTGCGCGAATTTATGAAGAGGTTTTCCGAGAAGCACAACCAGATCCCAATGATCAAGGACGAGGCCGTCATCGCCGCCTTCCACAAGGGAGTAAAGGACGCCCCGTTCATCGCGAAGTTCACTCGAAAGCCACCAGCCTCCATCCGGGCTCTCTTCGATATGGCAAACAAATACGCCGACTCGGCCGAAGTGGTCGCAGAGGCCCTCAACGAGAAGAAGAAGTCCCGGTAGAAGGACCAGAAGGCGAAAGCCGACAACGAGCCATTGCAAAAACAAGACCGGCAGCCGCAAGTGGAAGTCGGACAACGAGGTGGCCAACATAGAGCGAACTCGGTCGCGGCCCCAACGGAACAACGACTATCAGAAAGTGATGAACGGGCCATGCCCCTTCCACCCCAAAGGCAAGCACATGGCCAAAGACTACTTCATGCTCAAGAAGTTTGCTTCCAAGTAGGCTTCACCATCTGGCGCCGACAAGGACAAAGATAAGCCAGATCAAGGCCTGGCCGACGATTTTTAAGATCCCCAGGCTGAGCTCAACCACATCTTCGGAGGGCCATCTGCATACGAGTCTAAGCGGAAGCAGAAGCTTACAGCACGCAACATCAACTTAATCTCTACAGCAGACGCCCCCCAATATTTGCGCTGGTCAGAAACGTCCATCACGTTCACCCGCGCAAATCATCTAGATTGGGTTTCACACCCGGGATGCTACCCGCTCGTCCTGGACCCAGTCGTCAAGAATATCAAGCTAAAGAAGGTCCTCATAGACGGTGGCAGCGCGCTCAATATCCTCTTCATTAAGACCTTGGATGAGATGAAGATTCCTCGTTCAGATCTGTGGCCGAGTGCGGCGCCCTTCCACGGGATAATTCCCGGCCTATCTTCAACACCACTCGGGCAGATAACCTTGCCGGTCACCTTCGGCACGCGGGATAACTTCCGCATAGAAAACATCTACTTCGAGGTTGCTGACTTCGAGACTGCGTACCATGCGATACTCGGACGACCGGCGCTCGCCAAGTTCATGGCGGTACCGCACTATACATACATGGTGCTCAAGATGCCCGGGCCAGCAGGAGTCCTCTCCCTCCGTAGCGACGTCAAGCAAGCCTTCACCTGCGACAAAGAGAGCTGCGAGTTGGCTCAATCACAAGAGGCGGCAGTCGGACGCAATAGCATTCAGCAAGCCGTCACAACTGAAGTCGAGGATGACCAAGTTCCGACGAAAAAATGAGTGAAGTCGGGAATTTCAGCAGACTCTGACATGAAGAAGATCCCCCTGGACCCTTCCGACCCCTCCAAGACTGCTCTAGTTGGGACTGGACTCGACCCCAAATAGGAAGATGCGCTCGTCACCTTTCTCCAAGCCAACAAGCATATCTTCATATGGAAACCGTCCGACATGCCGGGCGTACCAAGGGAGGTGATCGAGCACGCCCTCAATGTCAAGACAGACGCCAAGCCAGTCAAACAACGGCTGCGGGGCTTCGCACAAGACCGTAAAGATGCTATTCAGGAGGAGAACACCAAGCTCCTCGCAGCTGGGTTCATCAAAGAGGTCTATCACCCGAATTGGCTGGCAAACCCAGTCCTGGTCCGGAAGAAAAAGGTAAATGGCTCATGTGCATCGACTACACCGATCTCAACAAGGCGTGCCCCAAAGATCCATTTGGTCTACCCAGAATAGATCGGGTGGTGGATTCAACTGTGGGGTGCGAACTTCTCAGCTTTCTCGACTGCTACTCGGGATATCATCAAATCAACCTGAAGGAGGAGGACTGCCTAAAGACGTCTTTTATCACGTCGTACTGGACAATGTACTTTAACGGTTCTCTACAGATCGGCGGCGCTGGGGCCGGCGTCATACTGACGTCCCCCACTAGCGAAAAACTCAAGTACGTTCTACAAATCCTGATACGGGGTTGCCCGATCTTCTCGACGTAGGATCTGGATACTCACGAGGATTTGATGAATCGTAGTGATCCCTGTTGCCAATGCAAGAGTTAGCACTCTATAATTCACCCAACCTCACATGCTAAACTTCACGACCACCGATGAAGTTCTATTGCGCTCCCAATTCCCAGCAGAAAAGGTTGAACAATCTTAATTTCAGCGAACTCCCAATTCCCTCAAGTTGGTTCGGCCAACCGAAAGAAGAGTATTCTATTATCAAAAGTGGTTCCCCCTTTACAATGGAGGTCTACCCCTCAATATATAGTCTCAGCCTAAGGCTATTCAACACTAAACTTTCCATGTGGTACTATTCACGCGCAAGCTACTGTAGCACGGCACTGTTTTATGGGCCGTACTGTTCACGGGCCTGGTACTGTAGCGTAGAACTATTTATGGGCTGGATACTGTTCATGCCGTAGACTTGTGCTTCCTTGGATGATGGCCACTTATTCTTGATCTCCATCCATTGCTGACTCTTTAAACCTGAGCACAAGGAAAACATTGTTTTTAGGTAATATAAAATTCTCATTAAAATTAATGACAATTCATTAAGGAGTAGGTTCACCTGAGATTGTAGTTTCTTGGCTTGTGCTCTTGTTATTGGTCCTATTATTGAAGTCTCATTACTAGCTTTGACATTACTAGCGATGTCCTCATCAAATCCACTTCCCGGCTTCCCACAACGTCGCTGAGTACGAGGCACTCATCCACGGGCTCCGCATCGCTATATCACTCGGCATTCGTCGACTGGTCATGCGTGGAGACTCTCAACTCATGGTAAACCAAGTCATGAAAGACTGGACATGTCTCGATGACACCATGGCGGCATATTGCCAGGAGGTTCGCAAGCTGGAGAACAAGTTCGACAGGCTGGAGATAACACGTCCTACGACAATACAATGATGCTACAGATGAATTGGCAAACATGGGATCCAAGCGAGAGTCAATCTCAATAGGGATCTTTGTCGAGAAACTTATGGAGCCATCAGTCAAGAAGAAACCAGTGCTAAAGCAGTCGGGAGGCGAACCTACCCCGGCAACAGACGAAGTACTGAACATATGTCAAGACTGGCGGACTCTTGTTCTCAAATTCCTCCTAGACGATGAACTCCCAAAAGATCGCAGTCAAGCCGAACAAGTAAAACGTTGAAGCAAGAGTTTCTTGGTAGTCGGAGAAGACCTGTACCGAAGAAGTGCATCTAGTGTCCTTATGCGCTGCGTCACCACCGAGGAGGGCAAGCAGATTCTGCAGTTGATCCACTCGGGCATATGTGGCAACCATGCCGCATCCAGGACGTTAGTCGGAAAGGCTTACCGGTAGGGATTTTTCTGGCCAACAGCAGTAACAGATGCCAAAGACATTGTTCGCACATACGCGGGTTGGCAGTTCTACGCAAGACAAACCAATCTCCCAGCCCAAGAACTCCAAACAATCCCAATCTCTTGGCCCTTTGCAGTATGGGGGCTTGACATGGTCGGGCCTTTCAAGAAAGCGCCAGGAGGGTTCACACACTTGTTCGTCACAGTGGATAAATTCACGAGGTGGATTGAGGCCAAACCCGTTGCAACCATAACAGCGGCACGAGCAAAGGACTTCATCATGAGTATATTATACCGATTCGGGGTCCCTAACAGCATCATCACGGACAACGGTACTCAGTTCAAGGGCGGCGTATTTCAAGATTTCTATGATGACTTCGGCATCAAAATCTGTTATGCATCCGTGGCACACCCGCGGAGCAATGGGCAGGTTGAACGCGTCAATGGCATGATCTTATAAGATATCAAGGCTAGGATATTCGACCGACTACAACCATACGCGGGCCGGTGGGTACAAGAACTCCCATCTATTCTCTGGTCTCTCAAAACTACGGTTAGTCAGGCAACAGGGCAATCCCCTTTCTTTCTGGTCTACGGTGCCGAGGCTGTGCTACCAACCGAGTTAGAGTTCGGCTCTCCGTGAGTTCGGGCCTACTCAGAAGACACCTCAAACAATACCCGATTGGTCGAGCTAGATCAGTTGGAAGAAGCAAGGGATATCACAACAATCTAATTGGCAAGGTATCTTTAAGGCCTGCGTCGCTACCACAATCGCAATGTCCGTGGCCGTGCTTTTTGGTCGGAGATCTCGTATTGAGAAAAATACAAACCACCAAAGACAAGCACAAACTATCCCCAATCTGGGAAGGGCCGTTCATTATAGCCGAGGTCACGCGGCCAGGTGCCTACCGACTGAAGACCAAAGACGGTGCCCTTATAAGCAACTCATGGAATATAGAACAGCTACGTCCTTTCTATACCTGAGTTTTATATTTTCCATGTGTACAGTTCCTCTTTGACTCACTACGCCGTTTGTTCCAACCGAGTAGTGAGTCTGGGGCTGCATGTATTATATGTGCTTTGTCAATAATATACGGGCTTGTTTTACTTAAGTTATGAAGTTTTACTACGACTTTGTTATATCTACCTGAGTACAGCTCTCCGCGGTGAATGATTTTATTAAGTTCCTATAGACCAACTCGGTATAGACTATATAGTCGAGTAAAGCTAATGACAACTAAGTAATAACTTAGGGCTTGGCGGCATTGCACATATATTTACACATTTTTTTACATAAATACATATACACTGACTGCATGATATACTGGTCTTACATACCCAGGTCTCAGGTGATCATCTTTGCAGTCGGCCTCGCCTTGGCTATCAGCTCCAGCACCTCCTCAGGTGTCGTCTCCTCGGCGAACCCCTCCCCGATGGCTTCAATATCTACCCTTGGGTAAATGGACTTGGTCATCGTTAGGGTTTGGGCCACGCCGACAACAACATGCCCATGCGAGTACCTCTTTAGGGCACTTGGTGCATCCTTAAGGCACGCCTCCACTTGGAAGACTGTGTTGGAGCTGGTTCCCACATGGCGAGGATCCATGATGTCAAGGAGCCCTTTCACGGACTCGGCAAGGGTCTCCCGTGACTCTTTGACAACCCTTATCTCCTCTGCGAAAGCCTAAAATTGGATTTGGGAATTGGCTCTAGCAGCTACCCGGGTTCACCGACAAGTAAACTTGTTAGGCAAAACTACAGATGGGGCAATTAATGGATTGGTTAAGATCATTGTCAGGGTAGAGACTTACTTCTGTAGTCGGCCTCCCACTTGACTATGGCCTTCTCCAGTTCAACCTTTTCCTTCTCGAGCTTAGCGTTGGCCTTCTTCAACTCGGCCTTCTCTCGCTCAAGCTCGGCATTGGCCTTTGTCAGGTCGGCTTTGTCTTTTTCAAGCCCGGCCTTGGCTCTCTTGGCTTCCTTCAGCTGGTTTTCTCCCTCCGTTCGGGTCTTTAGCTCAGCTTCAAGGGCTACACGTTAGATTAGTCAGGAACTCAACGTTGCAGTCAAGACACAACTGGGCCGTCGGGAATAACACAGCTGGAGAAATATATTAAGGGCTTAGTCAGGGAGACGTATTAGGGAGGCTTACCTCTCATCTTCTTGGCTTGGTCCCAATTCTCGTCCCTAAGCTGGGTGACGGCATCCTTCAGCCAAGTCTCCCTCCCCTGGTGGCGCTCCTCCAATACGGCCTTCAAGGCCCGGAGCTGATCCAATTCTTGGAGCTGGGGGGCAACCTGGGTCAGGACCTCATTTATCTTTCTCCGAGCGATCCACAAGTTTCTACTCGGGGAGAAACAAGTCAAGGCAGAGTCAAGTGTCAGGACACACGTGCAAGGAAGACTACCAAGAGTCCAATGCAGCGAAAATCATACCTGAATCCCCTGGGACGCAGCGATTGTGGCACGAAGCAAGTCTTCACGCTCCTTTTCCGCCGCAACCTCATCGTGCTTGTAACTCCTCGTAGTTCCGTCGGGCGCCGTCCAACGGAATGTCCGCGGAACTTGCGGGGAGGAGCTTCGAGCCTGGGGAGGTCCGGTCTATCTAGAGGAGAAGACAGCGACAATGACAACGATGATGACGGCGACAAGGACGGTGACAGGGTCCTGGCCCCCAACTCGGCAGCCTTCGGGGCCTCGGGGGCTGGTTCAGGGGCTGGAGCAGCAGCTTCGACAACTACCCCTTGGTCGGCCGGTGTCGGCGGCCCTGCAGTCGGGACCATCTCAGTTTTAGCAACTGAGACCGTCACCGGCTCAGCAAGTGCGCTCGTTGGCGCTGGCTCGACTGGGGCTGGCTCGACAACAGGAGTGGCCGGAGTGGTCTACTTGAGATCAATGTCGGCTCGCTTCCTGTGTAACAAGTCAAACATCAAGGCGCTACCGTGCCAGACAAGATTTTCACAAGATCCAGAGCAACCTACCACTTGGAGAACTTAAGCTTTTGCCCAGGTGATCCAGATCCCGGCGGTGGGCTGTGGCCGGCTATCAGGCCAGTCGGCATGGCAGTCGGCTGCGGCGCTTTTATCCTAGTTGGCCCCACTCCTGGTGCGGCCGGCTAGAGTGCCCGAGTACTCGGCGGCACCATTCTTGGGCTCAATGTTGCTGAGCCTAGCAGCGCTGGAGTCGACCCTGTACTCGGCGGCACTCGGATTGGGCTCGATGATGCTGAGCTCGACCACACCGGTCCTGATCTGGGACTCAATGGCCTGGGAGCTGTACCGGCGGGGTCTTTTATCTTTAGACTCCCGGCTGCGGCACTCGGCCTCATAACCTCCTTCTTGCCTTGATCTACAACAGGTCTCTTCCCTGCTCTCTTAGAGTCGGGCTGGGTAGCAGAAGGACTTCTTGGCCTCTTCTTCAATTTTCAAGCCGATAATTTTCGGGAGTTGTCATCGAACTCCTCACATGACTGCAAACAGTTCAACAAAGCAAGTTATACATTGTGGAGCTAATCTGGGCATATATCTACAAGCATTCACCACAGACGAACTACAAGACAACATCATCAATGGTTACCTTTGGGCGCGGCCTATTCTTGCTGTAAGCTGCCACGGCCCGATCTGTGTCTTCAGTTTCGACCACCTCGCTGGCGAAGAAATCCAGCAGAATGTCGGTCGCTTTGTACTTATCTATCAGGTCGGAGAATTCCCGACTGGGATCGCCCTTGCCCTTATAGTCGCAGCCGAAGTGACACCTCAGCTTCAATGGCCTGAGGCACCTAGTCCAGAAGCACATGGCCACCCATGGACCAGTCAACTCGGCTTTCTTCAGCTTGCCAATCCTGTCGACAAGTGTATTAACCTGCCCCATTTCTTTAGAGCTGGGCAAAGACGACCACTTGGCAATTATCACTGGGGGCAAACCCATAAAAGGGGGAAGGCATGGCTCAAGATCGGAACAGTAAAACCATTCCTTATGCTAGCCTTTGAGAGAAGATTTCAAAGGAATATCTAAATAGATTTTCTTCATCTCACTCCGGAGTTGGACGCCAGGCCCCCAATCACTTGGATTTTGCTCTTGGAGGGCTAGGGCTTGATATGAAACAAATACCTGAACAGATTCAGATGGGGTTCCACACCCAAGAAGCACTCACAAAGAGTCACAAAAATGGAGATTTGCATAATCGAGTTGGGATTCAGATTCACCAACTTGAGTTCGTAAAAAGTAAGAAGCTGGCGGAAAAACTTGGAAGATGGAAGAGAAAGACCCCGGTGGAAAAAAGAAGCAAAGACGACGGTCTCACCATCCTAGGGCTCTGGAACCGATTCGCCCTCAGCCGGGCGCCAGTTGATAACATCCTGGCTCTGCAACTTCAGCTGCTTCTCCAGAAGCTTCAACTTCGCTGACCCGCAATCTGAAGTCGGCCTGACCTCGTCAGACGAACCCACAAAATCCGAAGCCCTCGTGTTAACGCCAAAATTTGGTACGGATCTTTATTGGGTTCGGTTAAGGAAAAGATCACAATCAACTGGCGGGAATTAATCTAGAAGAAGCCGAATTCAAGAAGAAATCGTGAAGACCACGGAGAGGCAGTTAATATCTTATCTATAAATTAGGTAGAAATAATAATTTTTAGGAAACCTGATCTCGTGTCCAATCAGGGCTTGTTAATTTTTCCCATAAAATTTATACATTAATTTATCCTACAAGATGACGAACTTTAAACATAAAATACTTATGGAAGTGAAGTAAAACTAAGTAACAATAAATTTTCTACAGTAATTTATCTTTCATCATGTGAAACTTTATACATTAAAAACTTTATGGAAGTCAAGTAAAATTTAGTACCCTACATTAGTTTATCATTTGCAAAATGTGAAACCATATAAAAGATTCCAACCCGCAGCCACCACCCCGCCACAACAACCCATGCAAAAACTTAGCACATATGAGTAAATTTTGCACGATACACACCTCTCTAGGAGCAAAAAATAAATTTATGCATATACAAACAATGAGCTACTGGTATATATGAGTATAACTGATTAAACTATAGCTTTTTTTCAGTGATTGGTGAGAATTAAACGGTAGATACAAAAAGGAAAGAACAATACCTTGATTTTGTTATTGGAAGAAGATTGCTCCCCTACAAAAATAATGTTTTATGATTCTTCATCACGTTTCTTTGTCTTCAGAATACTCAGATAACATTACTTTCCTCTTGTTACTTTCTGATTCTTCATCCACATAACCTTCACTTTCATTGTAATTTGATGATATTGATTTACTTTTGCTTTGTCCAGATGGTTCATAAACATCATCCTTGCTTCCAGAGTAGTCTGACGACATTGCTTTACTTTTGCTGCTTTGTGATTCTTCATCACCATCCTCACTCCCAGAATGATGTGATGTCATTGTCCTGAATGGAAAAAAATAACAAAGAATCATTTGTTCACATACTCTGAATTTTTCACTACTTTTGAGCAGCTAAATCTTCAGTGAATTCACTGAAGATTGAATTGAATAATTAAGCATACCGGAATTATTAACCTGCATTTTTCTACAAAATTATCACCTAAGAGCACCTCCAACAGCGATCTTAAACAGGACTCCTACTCTATTTTTTGAAGCCAGACAAAAAAAACTCAAGTCCAACAGGGCCCCAATTCGAGTTTCTATTTTATGGAGGCTCCAAAATCTTCTTCCTCAGTCATATCTCCCACGGGTACGTAGGAGCTCCCTACTCTACGGTTGGGAGTTTTTTCTCTTCCGCGAAATAATTTTTCTCCCGCGCCCCAGTCTGGCCCGTCCGACTCTGCCATCTCCAGGCTCTCCTTGCTTTGCGCCTGGGCCACCGGCGGTGCTGTGCAGCTGCGGGCCTGCTTCGTGCGCTACGGCAACGACACGTTCCTCGGGAAGCAGGACACGACGTTCAAGAAGTGTGGCGGCTCGCCCGGGGACGCCGGCGGCGCCACCATGTGGGACTCAGCGCTCGGCGTGCTCGTGGCAGCGGCGCGCCTGCAGGGGGGCTACCACCGGAGGATCGAGGGCGTGTAGGCCATGTCGCAATGCGTGGGGACCTCGGCGCTAAGGCCTGCTCCAATGCCGCTGCCGTCGACGGAGCAGCACCACCATGGCTGGGGGAGGGGTCGTCCACGGCGTCCGCAGATGGTTCCACCTCCGCCGACAAGCCCGCGCCCGCCGGCGGCGACGGTCCGCGTCCCCGTGTGTAGCGCGCAGCCTACGCTCGACGGCCTGCTCAGGAAGGAGGTTAGCGTTCACATCTGCTTGCCTGCCTGCCTTGTGTGGTGTGATGTTAAGTTCGCGTGTTTCTCCAATTCTAGGTTTGCTTCGTTGCCTGGCTTCCAAGTTCCAAGGCAATCTGACTGCTTAGTTTGATGGCTACCACCATGTTTCTTCCCTGGGTCAAGTTCCAAGGCAATATTTCTGCTTGGTTTAGTTCCTGCCATGTTTCTTCCCTTGGTCTAGCTGGTGGCACACCAAAACAATTCCTTCAAATTCAATGGTAAGAAGTAAGAATCTTAGCTTTTTTTAATTATTCTATTGGCAATTGGAGCAACCCCTTCTTCAGAGCTCAAGCAATTGGTAGCCTAGTGTAGGGGTGAAAACGGATCGGAAATGGTCGAAAACTAGCTATACCATATTCGTTTTCATATTTTTTTCGGAATCGGAAACCTCGGATACGAAAACGGAATCGAATATTACCGGATACAGATACGGAGCGAATACGAATCGGAACGAATACGGTAACGAATATTTATTCGAATATAAAACCCCTCAAACTAAACTTAGAAACACAACGAAGAAGACAACCTATTATTTTTTACTAAACAATATATCAATATTTCAAATTTTAGCTAAACAATATATATCAATATTCCACTACCCTAGTTAGAACAAGTTGGTCTGCACCAATTGAGTACTACAACTATAAATAATTTATACAATATAAAACTTCAAGGAGCACTTAACATCAATCATTACAAAAAAAACTGATGAATGAGTATAGCCCCTTATCATAGAAATTTTATCGACACAGAAAGCCATGAGTACAGATCGGATGGCTTTCAACTAATTAAAGAAATAATCATCAACACATTTCTACTCTGCATCACTGTCTGAACATCCAAACATTTGATCTTCACTTTTGGTCTGGAAGACTTTCTCCTGTTGGTGTGAACGACATTGCGCTGTGCATTCCCTCTTTCCGCCACTGCCGGAGAGCAGAACCGCATCTACGACCAGGCGAGCCTAGTATCACTCCATCCAAGCACAGAACATAGGAATCAGGAATTAATCTGCCAAAGAAGGGGATTTACCTTGAGATCGGACGGACCCGACGGTAGGGCCAGGCACGGGCACAGGGCCGGCGCGACGGCGGAGGCGACGAGAGCGCGCCGTGCGGAGGGCCGACGAGAGGCGCCGCGGGCGCGAGGGAGCGGGCGGCGGCGGCGGCGGGGAAGGGGTAGGCGGCACGAGGCCGACGGGGTAGCGGCCACGGGCGCGAGGAGGCTGGCGGCGTCGCGGGACGGCCGACGGGAACGGGGGAGGCGGCCGGCGCGTGTGGCAAAGGAGGGCGCCGCGGCGCGAGGAGGCCGGCCGGCGGCGGAGGCCGACGGGGAGGCGAAGGGATTCGCTGCGGCTGCGGGGGCGCGGATCCGGTGGCGGCGCGCGGGGGAGCAGGGCCGGCGCTAAGAATGGCGTCGTCGGCTCGTCACTGTTGTGTGACTGGAGACAGAAAAGAAAATAGAGATGTAAAGTTAGGGTTAAGTTAGCCGGATATCCGAAAATTTATTCGGATAGTTTTCAACCGATTCCGAAATCCGCCGGATAATGTCTTTACCGTATTCGTATCCGTATCCGAGAAAAATTATCCGTTTCCATTTCCGAATCCAAGAATTATCCGACCGATCCTATCCGTATCCGAAATTTCGGACGGTTAGCGGATAATATCCGAACCGTTTTCACCCCTAGCCTGTTGTGGTAGTGGCCTTGTAGGCATAATATGTACTTTCCCATTTACATTATTATGAGTGGTGTGATAGACAAATTTATATTCTATATGATTTTTATGTTTGGAAAAAATTTAAATTTCAATTTGAATTTAAATTGTCTTATTTGAAATCATGAATTTGAATATGGTTTATTGTTATGGTTTATAAATATTTGAGTTTGAATTTTAGTGATGTAATATGAAGAATATACATATATATTATATTAAAATATGAGAGAAAAAGAAATAGGGCTCAGATTTAGAGGCAACTGTTGAAGTTGGGCATCAAAAAACAGAACTCCAAAAAATAAAATGAGCGCCTACTCAGAAAATAGGGACTCTGTTTTTAGGAGCTATTGTTGGAGATGCTCTAACTATATAAAAAAAAACCCACCCTCCCCCCTCTTACAAATTTTGTTACATATATAACAAAACGGAAAACCTCTAAAAATCTAACTATTATTATACCAAATTACCACTGATAAGCATCGAGAATAAAATAGTTGACCACTGATGCTACATGCATTATTCATATGGAAAAGTACCAGAAATAAAGTTTTACACATTGATGATAAAAATGCATGGAGAATAAATTAACAACGATGCTAACAACGATGAACTGCAATCCTTGAGATGCAAAAAAAAGAAAAATCGCCGGATAAATCGAAAAATCGCCCGGAGAATCGAAATCACCCGAGAACACAGAAAGGGATAGATACTAGAAAAGGAGAAATCGACGACAAACTGCTATCCTTCCACCGCTCGCTGGAGAAATCGAACAATCGCCAGAGAAATCGGCGGGGAGATAGAAGGGAAAAGGGGAAAATCACTTCCACGAAAAAAACCACACCACGATCAGATGAAAATCAACCACGAACAGCTATCCATCCACCGGTCGCCGGAGAAATCGAACAATAGCCGGAGAAATCGAACAATAGCCAGAGAAATCGGCGGGGAGAGAGAAAGGAAAAGGGAAAAATCACTTCCACCAAAAAAACCTCACCACGAGCAGATGAAAATCGACGACGAACAGCTATGCATCCACAGGTCGCCGGAGAAATCGAACAAAAGCCAGAGATATCGGCGGGGAGAGAGAGAGGGGAAAAGTGGAAAATCACTTCCAGGGGAAAAACTTCACCACGAGCAGATGAACGGCGACGAACTGCAATCCTTCCACAGCTCGCCGAAGAAATCGCCGGAGAAGTCGCCGGAGAGAGAGAGGGGAAGGGGGAAGCACTGTTCAAAAAATAACGGATCTCTCTTGTCTCTCGCGGCGATACGCTTTTTTGGTCTCCCCTCTCCCCACGTGAAAAAAGCACGGGCCCGAAATTTTTACTGTTACTAATTTAATTTTTTTTAATTTATAAAACTAATTTTTATTCTGTTTTTTTTACAGAAATAGCCTGCTACCGCTGTGGGCCAGGACGGTGTTTAAAAACCACCGTGGCCCAGGGCGACCAATGCCTGGGCCCACGGCAGCGTCATCAGGCCGTGACGACAGTTGTCGGAGGATGAAGCTCCAACCGCGGGAGGTTAGGAGACCCCCTTTGAGATTCGGCGAGGGGGGCTGTTCCCCAGGCGGACCGCGGTGTCCGATGAGGGTATCTGTGCACGGGCCCGGGCTGAGAGACGAAGGGTTCGGACCGTCCGATCCGGGTCCGGACCGTCCGAACCGTGATAACCGCGCGGGAGAGAGGCCGATCATCTGGAAGGCGGAGAACCGTGGGGCACAGAGGAGACGGGAGGCGTTTAGACATGTTCAGGCCGTTTGGAAGCGTAATACCCTACTCCTGTGTGTATGCTATGCGGAGGTGAATACGGTTGCGGTGTTACAAGATGAGCTCAACCCGCTTGACGGAGCTGGGGAAGAAGAACAGTGGCGACTGTGTGTGATCGAAGGCCGGTCCTAGCCGGAGAGCGGTTGCTAATGCTAAAGCTTGCTCCTCCCCCTTCTCTCTTCGGCTGGGATCCTCCTTTATAGAGCAGGGGAGTCCACAGTGCCAGCACACCGAGAGAGAGAGTTTCTGGTGAGTTCTCCGGTCCTCCCCTCCGCCTGCAACGCCTGCACCGGAGTTGGTACTGCTCGCCCAGTCACACTTGGTCAGCACGTCGCCGTGAGCGGATGGAGCATGGAGATGGGACGGCACCTGCCTCCGCTGCCAGGGCGCGGACTTTCAGAGCCTTCTTAGTCAAAAGCGCTCTGCCTGTACAGGGAATGAAGCAGGCGTTGGGGGCAACACGCCCTGTCAACTTGCCGTCAACTCGCCATCAATGCGGTGGTTGGCACTGGTCAGCTCGGGTCAGCCCGCCATTAATGCGGTGGTTGGCGGCTGACCAGCTCGGGTCAGCTGTGCGCCTGGGCGTCGAGGCTGCGGGCTCCGGACCCGAGGAGAGTACCGGGGAATGTGGGACCCCCATTCCCGTTTCGCCGACAGTGGCCCCTGGGCCTGTTGCTCGACCGGGGTTTTAACCGGGCAGGAATAGGGCCATATCTCGGGGAAACGAAAAGACGCGGGGCCCACCTGGTTTAGCAGGGAACGAGGCGAGGTTGCCACTTCCGGTCCGCCAATCGAGGGCCATAATGGCGGAGCCGAAGGGGCGCATCACGGGTTCTTGAGGCTATAAACAGCAGCGGCAGCAGCCGGCTTCCCCTATAGCCGAGTTCGAATCGCCGTCGCTTCGGTTGCTGCTTGCGCCCAGAGCTTAGGTCTCCCGTTCGCGCGCGCTCCTCCTTGCTTTCGTTCTTCCATCAACCATTCTTGCCAGTAGATCCACCATGCCGCGCGCCAGCCGCGGGGTGAGGCCGCTAGGTGGCGAGGCGATTCCGCCGTCGCGCCTGGACGACGACGCCGGGGTGGCGCGCGTGAAGAGGGTGATGCCGGCCGCCACATGGTGGGGGGCGGCGCCCGAGGTGCGCGCTGGTGAGTCGAGGCCGGCGCCGAGGGAACCCAACGAAGTAGTGTACTTCGTTGATTATGCGGTCGGCGGGTTAGTTCCGCCGTTCTCTGATTTTTTTCTTCCAGGTGCTGGAGACGTATGAGGTGCAGATGTTGCACTTGACCCCCAACGCCGTGATGGTGCTGGGGGTTTTCGCGCATTTGTGCGAGATGTTTGTGGGCGTGATGCCCTCAGTGGACCTTTTCCGGCGCTTCTTCACCATGAAGAGCGCGTCGAAGAACAAGGCCACCGACTTGCCTGAGCGGGTTGGCTGCGTATACTTCCACGGCCGCCCCGGCGTCGAGTTCATCCCCATGGCGCTGAAGAACAAATGGGAGTTGTGGCACCAAAATTGGGTCTACATCGGCGTCGACGCGAACGACCGGCTTCGGCTTCCGGCCGCGGCGGCCCAGAAGGCGAGGAGCTGGACCGAGTCGCCGCCGGAAGACGCGCGGCTTGCGCCAGTGTTGGCACGCATCGCCGACCTGGTGGCCGGTGGGCTGAATGCGTATATGGTCGTTGGCGATTTCCTCGGCCGGCGACTGGCGCCGCTCAGCCGAAGGTCCCGGCCATGCTGGTTGTATACCGGGCCGAAGGACATCACAAGGACCCACCCCGACAACCTCAGCGAAGCGGCGATGGGTCAGCTGATGGCGTCGGCGCTGGAAGGAGGGGGCACGGCGGTCCGCGCGCTTCCGCGTGGTGTGACGCCGCTCTGCACTGACCGCGGGCGGACAAGGATCCAGAAGGCCCTCCCGCAGTTCGACGCCATGGGCATCGTCATTTCGCAGGTCACCCCCAAGATCGTCGAGATACTCGACGTCTCGGGGGGAGAGGGTGTACCGGCCGAAGAGCCGGCGCTGTCGAAGAAGGAGGGGAAGCGGTCCGCGGGTCCCGACGTAGGACTCGCGGCATCCAAAAGAGCGAAGACCGCCGCTCCAGAGGCCGTTGTTCTGGCCGCTGCCTCTCCGGGCCGCACGGAATCCGAGCGAACCGGGGCCGTTGTGGCGGCAGCCGCTCGTGAGGCGCCAGTAAGCGCCGCCCGGGTGCAGCCCCCAGTGCCGGGGCAGGCTGCCCGGGACCCCGGGACCGTGCCAGAGGCGGTCTCAGGCGCAGTGGGCGGCGTCGAGCTGGCGTCGGGAGCGTCGCTAGGGAAGGCGGGGCCCCGCGGTGGCGACCGGTCACTTCTGAGACCCACGGCGTGGAGCTTCAAGGGGCCCCGGGCCGAGTAAGTGCTTCAACCTTATTCGGTTCTTCTTGCTTAGTTCGTCTCTCGACCTAATTCTCATCTATCCGGTTCCGGCGCTTACAGGGAGAGCCAGGGGCCGACGATGACGCCGCCGGCCCCGGCTGGGGGCTGTGCTGGGGACGCACCGATATCGCTGTCGCGTCCCGCCACGCCCCGGGCATCGCCGGGCGCGGTGGTGGATATGGAGGTCGCGGTGGCCACGCCGGAGCGGGCCTCCGCGGGACCGACTGCGGTCCCTGCCGAGGGGGGAGAAGAAGACACCAGGGCCCCGCCGTGTCCCGCGAGGGGGGAGCGGGCCCTAGTCCTTTTCGCTGCGCAGCGACCCGGCGCTGCGCGCAGGCCCGAGACACTGCACGCCGTGTTGGGGCAACTAGTGGTCGCCGCAGCCGAAGTACAAGTGGCGGCCCATCGCGAGCAGCGCGAGTCCGCTCGGCTCCGGGCGGAGCTTGAGAGGGGGCGGACAGCGATTACGGTGGCAACGGAGGGACTCATCATCCGTACAATTGCCACCGAAATCCTCGTGGCAACCCGCCGACAGGAGATCGAGGCGGCGGAGGGGCGCATCGCCCAATTGGAAACCGCCGCCAAGGTCGCCGCCGATGAGGCCTCCCGCGCCCGGTCCGAGGTGGAGGCGCGGGAGAAGGAGATAACTTCCCGGGAGGACCGCCTCCGGGGCAAGGAGGCTGACCTCGCGGCCCGGGAGCGCGGGGTCAGGGCGCGGGAGGTAGCCGCGTCGGTCAACGAGGAGGCCGCCAAGCTTTCCAGCGCCATGGCCCAGGACAGCGCGAGGCGCCTCCAGGACCAGGAGAAGAGGCTGGCGACCTGGGAAGAAGACCTCGTCGAATGGGAGGCCGACCACCAACGCGAGGCCGAGCAGATGGAGATGCTAGCCGCTGAGCTGGATGCTCAAGCCGAGGCCCTTGGGACGCGGGAGGCGATCCTAGAGGGCAAGGAAAACTCCCTGGCTCGGCGGGAGGCAGCGGTCGCGGCTGCCGAGTACCGGCAAATGGAGACGGAGGCCTCCGGGAAACGCACGGTTGAACCCGAGGCCGCTGTGCAAGTCGCGTCAAGCGGCTCCCCGCTATCGACAAGCGGGGTGAGCTCGACCGAGAGGCTGGCCAGAGCGGAGAAGCGACTGAGGTTGGCGCGCAGTAGCCTCTCCCTCTGGAAGGAACTTCACGACGAGATCACGGCCTGCCTGGGCAAGTATGGTTCCAGCGTCCGGAGGTGTCTCAAGCGCATCGGCGTCCGGGCGCCCCCACAGAAGACCGACATACCCGCCGGGGTCGGTCGGGCGCTGGTGGAGTTCGGCGATCTGGTGGACATGCTGGACTCGCTCCCCCAGCGCATTCATCAAGTCCTGGAGAAGGAGGGAGCAGAGCTCGCCAGGCAAGTGGCGGAGTACGTCCTCGGGTGCTACCGGGCTCGGAACGCGGACTTCTCCCTAGCCCCGGCGCTCGAGGGATTCCCGGCCAAGGGGGAGGGGGAAGCGCGAAGGGCCGTGAGCGCGGCCGCTGCAACGGTAGCGGGGTTCTTCGATCGCGGCAAGTGCCTCGAGGAGTCGATGGCTGACGAGGAAGACGAGTGAGCCCCCCTCCCTCGGGCGGCGACACCTCCCGACCTCCGCTTCAAATTGCCTATCTTGTACAAGGAAAAAACACTTGTGTATGTATGTAATGGTGTTTAAATTTCCGCACCTTGGATTATTGCGTTGCCTGCTCCGGGTTTCCAGCCAGTTGATCCGAAAGGTCCGATTCTTGAGGGGACGGTCCGATCTTAGGCATTCGGTCGGGACGACTTGGAGCAACAGCTAGACCGGTCACCGGTCCAGATCCCGCTCCCGCCACGCGGGGGACGACCCGGGGTTGGCCCCATGGGCGCTGCGTAGGTTAGGTACGGCCCAAGCGTTAAGCTCGTGCCCTTTGGCTCGCCGGGAGCCTCTCGGGGACCGACCTCGACCGTGCACGGGGTCGCTAGGTAGCGAAGCACCCGGCACCTTGGCGGTGGCCGGGGGGGAGCTGGCCGGCCGGGCACCGCTGCCCGTCCCGGGAATCTAAGCTGGCCCGACGGGGGGCGCTGCTCGAGACCCCGGGGCATCGACGGTGTCTAGGGCGCGGTCCACGACCCGATCACCAGGCCACGGCAACCGGGGCGGCACTGACCCGGCAGCCTATGTGCGCGGCTTTGGCAAATCCCACTTGCCCCCGGGGCCGAGGAGAGCGAAACGCGTAGTCGTACAAACGGAGAAAAGATAGATAGCCGAGCTAGCGTAAAGTTGAAAAAGATGCGTATCTGGATGTTGACAACCATGGTGCAGTTCCGAGGGAACGACCTCGGGGCCGGGAGCACTGCCAGCTCTAGGCTGGGCCCGAGGACCGCCCGAAGATGAATACGCTTTCCTGGGCGCACTCACCTCGGGCCCCAGTCCTGGGGACCAGCTGCGCGGGCACGACCTCGGGGTCGAGGTTACCGCCGGAGATGGAAAAGCCTTCCCACCTAGGGCCCTCGGGCCTGGGGACCTTCTCGGGGTGCTGCGCCGGGCGCCCTACTCAGGCCTGCCAGGGGAGATCTGGTCTGCACACGATGAACTGTGAGAGTACTTGGCTCGTCCCCCTGTCCATTCCATGCTACGAACCGTGGGGTCGACCACCTCCCGAAGGCATTCTCACGGTCGCGACCGTGCAGAGGAAAGGACTACGCACAAGCACTTCACCCCCAACCTCCAGAAAAAACCGATCCCGAAGCTAGCCAGGCGGGGCATCGGAGCCGTAGGGACGCGGGGTCGACGACGCCCTGGACCTAGCACGTCTGGGCACGATTACTCGTCGGTAAGGGGCTGATGATAATGCGCGGACCCCAACCGCCACACGGGCGCGGCCCGGATATGCCCCCAAGGGATGGGGCACCCGCGGATGCAACACACGGAAAAGGACAAAGGACGACACCTAAGAGGATATTGAAAAAAGTTGTTTATATGAAATGTGTACACACATGGGGCCCCCGGCCAGCGTTGAGTTTTGGAGGGAACCGACGCTGGCCTGAGCTCCCTGCAACTTACGGGGTATGTTTACGGATAAAATTTGCGAAGGTGCTCGATGTTCCAGGGATTGGGGAGCGGGGTCCCATCCTCCTGGCCCAATCTCACCGAGCCCGGTCGGGAGACACCGATCACCAGGAAGGGGCCTTCCCACATGGGGGAAAGCTTATTTTTTCCGGCACGTGTAAGGACACGACGGAGGACTAGGTCCCCGACCTGGAGTGATCGGGCCCGAATCTTGCGCTGGTGATAGCGCTTAAGGCTCTGCTGGTAACGGGCGACTCGGAGCGAGGCGCGCCGTCTTCGTTCCTCGAGGAAATCGAGGTTGTCGAGCTGCATGTTGTCGTGGTCGACGTCGTCGCTGTAGCGGTGCGCCCGGGGGGAGCCGAAGGTGAGTTCTGACAGTAGAACGGCCTTGGCCCCGTATACCAGGAAGAACGGGGTCTCCCCGGTCGCCCGGCTAGGTGTGGTACGATTGGCCCACAAGACCGCTGGGAGCTCGTCGATCCACTTGACGCCGTGTTTCTTGAGGTCGTTGTACGACCTTGTCTTGAGGCCCCATAGGATCTCGGCGTTCGCTCTCTCGGCCTACCCATTGCTGGCAGGGTGGGCAGGGGAGGCGAAGCAGAGCTTGATGCCGACATCGGAGCAGTACTCGCCGAAGAGCTCGCTGGTGAACTGCGTGCCGTTGTCAGTGATAATGCGGTTGAGGATCCCGAAGCGGCTGGTGATTCCCCGGATGAACTTGAGCGCTGAGTGCTTGTCGATGTCGATTACGGGGAACGCCTCCGGCCACTTCGTGAACTTGTCGATGGCGACGTACAGATGCCGATAACCCCTAACTGCTCGAGGAAAGGGGCTGAGGATATCGAGCCCCCAGACCACGAAAGGCCAAGACAGCGGGATCACCTGAAGCGCTTGCGTCGGCAGGTGGCTCTGTTTGGCGTGAAACTGGCACGCGCGGCAGCGCTGGACGAGGTCGAACGCGTCCTGCAAAGCTGTAGGCCAATAAAATCCTTGCCGGAAAGCCTTACCGACCAGGGATCGGAATGCGGCGTGACTGCCACATTCCCCTTCGTGGATGTCAGCGAGGATCTCGATGCCGGAGTCACGTGGGATGCACTTGAGTAGGACACCGTTGGCGCCACACCGGTAGAGGTCCCCATCTACCATAACGTAGCGCTTAGACACGCGTGCCACTCTTTCGGCTTCCGCGTCATCTTCGAGGAGGTGTGCTCGGAGAAGATACGCACGGATCTCGCTCATCCAGGAAGGCGCACTGGGCCCGGCCGCAAGGACCAAGTCCTGGGACTGGGCGTGCATATCCGGCTTGGGCCCGGGCTCGGAGGTGGCCCGCAGAATCCGGTGCGAGGCCGCCGAGGGGGCCTCGAGGGCTTCCTGGAAAACTCCCGGAGGGGCCGGCGCCCGAGAGGACGCCAGCTTTGAGAGTTCGTCGGCGGCGAGGTTGTGACTGCGAGGGACGTGGCGAAGCTCGAGGTCGTCGAAGTGGCGCTCGAGCCTCCGCACTTCGTCCACATACGCGGTCAATTGGGGGTCCAGAGTTTGGTATTCCCGGGATACCTGGTTGATGACGAGCTCGGAGTCGCCTAGCACACACAACCGTCGCACACCGAGGGCAATCGCTGCCCGGAGGCCAGCGAGAAGGCCCTCGTACTCGGCCATGTTGTTGGTGGCTCCGAAGTTGAGGTGGACGACGAAGCGGAACTCGTCCCCGGCAGGAGACACGAGGATGACCCCGGCCCCGGCACTGGGGAGAGAAGCTTGCCTGGCGCAGGAGCCATCGAAGTTCATCACCCAGTGGAGGCGCAGATCGGGTGCCAGCTCTGGGGCCGGGAACCCGGCGTCGAGCACAGGGTCCGGCTCGGGCCCGGGCGTCCACTCCACCAGAAAGTCCGCCAGGACTTGGCCTTTGATGGCGTGGCGCGCTTGGAAATGGAGGTCGAATTCAGCGAGCTCGACTGCCCACTTGGCGACACGGCCTATTCCCTCCCGGTTATGCAATATCTGCCCAAGCGGGAAAGAGGTAATTACTGATACCTTGTGCGCCTGGAATTAGTAGCGGAGCTTCCTGGACGCAATGAGAACTGCGTAGAGCATTTTTTGCGCCTGAGGATAGCGCGATTTTGCGTCGCGGAGTACCTCGCTGACGAAGTACACTGGCTTCTGTTGCGTGTTCCCCGACCTCGGCCCGACGGGGGCCGATGGCCCGGGCTCGGCCCCCCCGGAAGGGGGCGAGCTCTCGCGGCCGGGAGGATATGTTGACCCGGGACCCGGGGGCCCGGGTTGGAATGCGGTTTGGTGTGTGCCGGGATCCGGGGGCCCGGGCATGGATATGGGATGTGTCGGGACGACTTCCTCAGATTCGCTCTCGCCGAGGCGATGCTGTCCGGGTACTTGCGCCCCATCTGGTTGTGATAATGTTGGGGTTATTCCGGGCGCCGCGTTCCTAGGCCCGCACTCGCCTTGGCGAGGCTGCCCTGGTCCGGGCTCCGCGGCGTCGGGCTCGGAGGGCGGATTCTGGGACGTAGCCCCGAGAAGCTGTGCCCCGGCCGGAACATGTGCCCGAGACCCGGAGGCCCCGGACTGAAATGTTGTCTGATATGTGCCGGGATCTGGAGGCCCGGGCTTGGATATGGGATGTCCTGGGGCGACTTCCTCAGACCTGCGTTCGCCAAGGCGATGCGGTCCGGGTACTCGCGCCCCGTCTAGTAATGGGCGCTCGACGACGAGTGCCGCGCTCACCACCTGCGGGGTTGCCGCGATATAGAGCAACAAAGGTTCCTCTGGTGCTGGTGCCACGAGGACAGGGGCGTAGTTAGGTACCTCTTGAGTTCGTCAAGGGCTTGTTCGGCCTCGTCGGTCCAGGTGAACCGCTCGGTTCTCTTGAGAAGCTTGAATAGGGGGAGAGCGCGCTCCCCTAGCCTGGAGATGAAACGGCCTAGCGCGGCCACGCATCCGGTCAGCTTCTGGGCCTCCCGAAGTCTCGCCGGGGGGCGCATGCGGTCGATTGCCACTATCTTCTCCGGGTTCGCCTCAATGCCGCGGCTGGACACGAGGAACCCGAGAAGCTTGCCGACCGGGACCCCGAAGACGCACTTGTCCGGGTTCAGCTTCATCCTCGTGCATCGAAGGTTGCTGAACGTCTCGGCCAAGTCGTGGAGCAGAGTGGCGCGGTCGCGCGACTTCAGCACCAAATCATCGACGTAGGCCTCCATATTGCGACCTAGCTGCGATTCAAATGTTACACGGACAGCACGCTGGAAAGTTGAACAAGCATTTTTCAACCCAAAAGGCATACACATATAACAAAAGGCCCCCTGGGGGGTAATAAAGGAAGTTTTTTCCTCATCCTCCTCTGCCATGCGGATCTGATGGTATCCTGCATAAGCGTCAAGGAAACACAAGAGGTCGCACCCCGCGGTGGAGTCGACTATCTGGTCTATGCGAGGCAGAGGGAATGGATCTTTGGGGCAAGCCTTGTTGAGGTTGGTGTAGTCTATACACATTCGCAGCTTCCCGTTGGATTTGGGGACGACGACTGGGTTGGCCAGCCACTCCGGGTGGACGACTTCACGGATGAAGCCGGCAGCGAGGAGTTTGTCGATCTCCTCACGGACGAAGGCCTGGCGCTCCGGGGCCTGTCGTCGTACCTTCTGCCGCACCGGGCGCGAGCCCGCGCGGATGGCCAAGCGGTGCTCGATCACCCCCCTGGGGACCCCGGGCATGTCCGACGGTTGCCAGGCAAAGACGTCGGTGTTTGCCCGAAGGAAGGCGATGAGCGCGCTTTCCTATTTGTTGTCCAACGAACCGCCAACCCTAACGGTCCGGGACGGGTCATTGCCAAGGACCACCTCCTTGACTAGCTCTGCATCGGTGGCGACGATGCGCGGCTTGGGGGCGCGGCGCAGCGAAGACCCCGCGCCGCCCGCTGTGCCAAGTGCTACGGGGATGATGTCGGCCGCGCGCTGCTCGGCGCACGAGAGGGCGGCTTTTACGTCCCCGAGGACTGTTATCGGGCCCGAGGGTCCCGGGAGCTTCATGGTTAGGTACGCATAGTGCGTAACCGCCATGAACTTCACCAACGCGGGGCGCCCGAGGACCGCGTTGTACGGGAGGTTGCATTCGGCAACGTCGAAGACGACGTGCTCGGTGCGAAAATTGCCGCGGTCACCGAAGGTGACGGGCAACGAGACCTGGCCGAGAGGCCACGTCAGGCCCTTCGTAATCCCAATAATGGGCAACGAAGGCGCAAGGTTCGCCCCCGGGGCCTTGATCTTCTCAAAGACCTTGGGGGAAATGATGTTGAGGGCGGCGCCCCCGTCGACGAGGACGCGGCCCACCTTTACGTTGCATATGGTGGGGGAGACCGCCAGGGCGAGCTGCCCCTCCCCGGGTACCCGGGCCGGATGGTCCGTGGGGCCGAAGGTGATTGGAACGTCCGACCACTTCAGCCTCCGGGACGGTGCCAGCCCCGGGGTCGCGGCCAATAGCTCGCGCTTCATGGCCTTGAAGCCACGGCGCGAGGAGTGAGCGTGTGCCCCGCCGTCAAGAGTGGCGAGGACATTCTCGGGCTCTTGGAACTCGAGAGGTTGCTCTGGATCGGGAGCGGGCTTGGCCTGCTGCCGCTCCTGCTGGAACTTCTTGGTGCGCTCGGCCAGGTTCTGGACGGCGCGGCACTCCGTGAGGTCGTGGCGGTCCGTCTCATGGACGGAGCACCATTTCCGGCTCGCGGCCGGTGGCGGTGGCGCACGCTCAGCCTTCTGCCGTTTGCCGCCGTAGTCGTCTTGGCGGGCGGCACTGCCCCGGGGGCCGCCGGACGCCGCCAAGGCGAAGTTCTCGGCGATCTCCTTGCCCTTCTGGCGCTTCCGCCTGTCCCGCTGAGCCGCGGAACGTGAGGCCTCGCCATCTTCCCCAGGGCCCTCGACGGGGGCCTCAGGGCGCGGCTTGTTCCACGCCCGAGCTTCCTCCTTGCGGGCGCAGAGGTCGGCGAGACTGAACAGTTCCGCCGTGGTTTGGACGTCGCGGGTGCCCATCTTTTCGAGCATGCGCTGGTCACGCACGCCCGAGCAGAACGCGTGAATAACCGCGTGGGTGGCGATGTGAGGAATGGTGTTGCGAACCTGGCTGAAGCGCTACAGGAAGTGCCTCAACGCCTCACCCCTACTCTGACATAGGGCGTGGAGGTCCGCTTCGGTGCCAGGGCGCGGGAAGGTGCCCTGGAAATTTGCCACAAACTGGTGGCAAAGGTTCTCCCACGAGTAGATGGATCCCTCGGGGAGGTTCATCATCCAGGAGCGAGCCTGGGCCTTGAGGGCGACGGGGAAGTAGTTCGCCATCACCGTCTCGTCTCCGCCCGCCGCCTGGATGGCGGTGGTGTATATCTGCAAGAACTCCATGGGGTCCACGGAGCCGTCGCATTTCTCTGGCAGATTGGGCCGGAACTTGGCCGGCCAACGCACCTGCCGGAGGCCAGGGGAGAGGGCCAAGCAACCTGAGGCGCCGTAGTGGGCAGGCTCGGGCGAGGGACGGCAGTTCCCCGTCGGCCAGTTGGAGCTGGAGGCCTGGGCCTCTGGAATCTTGGAGGCGTCCGCGCGCCGCTCGCGCTGTCGCTCCAAAGTGACCCAGGCATCCTCATGAGTCCGCCACCGGTTTAGCTGGTGGCGAAGGTCGCTCGGGGCTTTCTTGGTCTTCGGCGGGGCGTGAGGCGCTGTGCCCCGGGTTCGGTTCTGTTTTGGGGCGGTAGACCGGCTCGCGCTAGAGGTCGCGCGGTCGGTGCTGCCGCCCCCTGCCTGGCCGCTTGCGGCGACCCGACGATGGGCCGCGGTTACCAGGTCAGTGACCTCATTGAGCCAGCGCCGCTCCCGGCCTCCGCCTTCGGTAAAAGCCGGGGGGTGGCATAGGAGAGCTTCTGCCGCCAAGAGGGCTCCCTGCGGCGTCGCCGAATGAAAGTTGAGGCCACGACGTGCCGTAGGGCGATGCCTCTGTTCACGCCTCATGGATGAGGCGGCGGCAGACCCGGCGGGGCACTTGCCGGCCCCCTCCGCGAGGGAGGGGGCCGAGGCCGCACTACCAGGCCGCCGCGGGGCGCGCTTTGCCTGTCGGGTACGCGCCGTGCGCCCCCAGGAAAGTGAAGAGGGAGAAAGTGGCAGGCTTGCCACAGGGCTAACGTTGCCCGGCGGGGTGTAGTCGCCGGACTCCTCGTTCGAGTCCCGCGGACGATGGCCTCCAGCCATGAAGAGTGTCGGTGTCGGGGGTGCCTGCACGTCACCTGAGGAAGAAAAAACCCCCCCCTACCTGGCGCGCCAGCTGTCGGAGGATGAAGCTCCAACCGCGGGAGGTCAGGAGACCCCCCTTTGAGATTCAGCCAGGGGGGCTGTTCCCCAAGCGGACGCGGCGTCCGGTGAGGGTATCTGTGCACGGGCCCGGGCTGAGAGACGAAGGGTTCGGACCGTCCGATCCGGGTCTGGACCGTCCGAACCATGATAACCGCGCGGGAGAGAGGCCGATCGTCTGGAAGGCGGAGAACCGTGGGGCACAGAGGAGACGGGAGGCGTTTAGACAGGTTCAGGCCGCTTGGAAGCGTAATACCCTACTCCTGTGTGTATGCTATGCGGAGGTGAATACGGTTGCGGTGTTACAAGATGAGCTCAACCCGCTTGACGGAGCTGGGGAAGAAGAACAGTGGCGACTGTGTGTGATCGAAGGCCGGTCCTAGCCGGAGAGCGGTTGCTAATGCTAAAGCTTGCTCCTCCCCCTTCTCTCGTCGGCTGGGATCCTCCTTTATAGAGCAGGGGAGTCCACAGTGCCAGCACACCGAGAGAGAGAGTTTCTGGTGAGTTCTCCGGTCCTCCCCTCCACCTGCAACGCTTGCGCCGGAGTTGGTACTGCTCGTCCAGTCACACTTGGTCAGCACGTCGCCGTGAGCGGATGGAGCATGGAGATGGGACGGCACCTGCCTCCGCTGCCAGGGCGCGGACTTTCGGAGCCTTCTTAGTCAAAAGCGCTCTGCCTGTACAGGGAATGAAGCAGGCGTCGGGGGCAACACGCCCTGTCAACTTGCCGTCGGCTCGCCATCAATGCGGTGGTTGGCACTGGTCAGCTCGGGTCAGCCCGCCATTAATGCGGTGGTTGGCGGCTGACCAGCTCGGGTCAGCCGTGCGCCTGGGCGTCGAGGCTGCGGGCTCCGGACCCGAGGAGAGTACCGGGGAATGTGGGACCCCCATTCCCGTTTCGCCGACAGCAGTCCACGGCGTTAGCGGGGCGGGGGCCACGTGGCATTGCCGCCCTGGGCCACGGCGGCGAATGGCCCCGGGCCAAACGCAAAAATGCCCATGCCTCTTCCTCCCCGCGCGTCCGTACCCGTGCCCGTGCCCATGCCCGTCCCCGCGCCTGCGCCTGCGCTCGTCTCCCGCTCGTTCTCTCCCTGCGCTTGGGGCCCGCGCGTCAGAGCGCCTCCCGCTGACAGGCCGGGCCCGCCTGCATTCTGCGGGCGCGGGCGCGGGCGAGGGCAAGGGCGAGGGTGCGGGGACGGGTAGGGGCACGGGCGAGGTCGCGGGCGCAGGGTGCGGGCGCGGGCACGGGGACGGGCACAGGCACGGGCGCGCGGAAAGAAAGATGCACGGGCATTTTTGCGTTCGGCCTGGGGCCATTCGTCGTCGTGGCCCAGGGCGGCAATGCCACGTCACCCCGCCCCGCTGACGTCGTGGGCCGCCGTCACGGCCTGGTGACGCCGCCGTGGGCCCAGACCATTCGCCGCCTTGGGCCACGGCGGTTTTTAAACACCGCCCTAGCCCACGGCGGCAAGAGATTACTTCTGAAAAAAACAGAATAAAAAATTAGTTTTGTAAATTAAAAAAAAAATTAAATTAGTAACAGTAAAAACTCCGGGTCCCGCACCGCCCCCTACAGCCCATGAGAAGAAACAGCAACCGCCGGGCCGCCGTGCACCAGAAAAACAGTCCGAATCCGGAAAGGGGAAGACCCATAGGCCGAAACAGGAAAAGGGCCGCGTTCGCGCGCCGATGGGCCGCCCATTAGGAAATTCGACCGATTTATGCATGCGCAACAGGGAAGGTCGCGAATCAGACCGCGTTTATTGCCTAACAACCACAAGTAGCCGGTGGACCGGTGGACGTGGCAGATTGGCAGCGTAACACGGAGCTGGCACACCGCTTTTGCCTTTTCTCGCCTCCGGCCTGCCGCCTACCTGCAAACAAACCCCGAAGAGAACCTGACTGCTCTTCCAGTTTCACATCGTGTGCCTATTCTTTTACTTTGCCCCGACTCGACCCCCGGCTTCCGCTCTCGACAGATCGAGAGGAAAGTAGTACCACGGCGGCGGCGGTGATGAGGTCGGCCGTAACCCGCCTGATCCGTTCCTCGTCTCCCGTCTCGTCCTCCCGTCTCAGGTGAGCTCCGCGCCTGCCTCTTGTCTCATACCGTGGAAACAGTGCCGTTGGAAGAGATAATAAACCCTTAGTTCAGATGATGTGCAATGGTGCGGTGCTTCATTAGGATTGGAGCCGCATTTACCTTATTGGCTTACCCACAAAGGGGATTTTGCACTTGGCTGAAGCGCTTAAATTTCGGTTACTTAGCTAAATTAATGTTCTTGTTTTACCTTGTGTCGGCTATGCCAACAGCGCCACGATCCTTTTAAAGAATAATAATAGGGCTTTCTTGAGCGAGGATGCGCACGGCGATTCCAAGCGTGTGGATGAGCCTTTTAAGGTGGAGGAAGCAGAAACCGTGAAGGTGCCACCACCTTCCCCGGATAAGGTAACAATGTGATTTGGAGACTTTTTTTGTGTTAGCTTGTTTGGCAGTCATTCTTGTTACCAGTCGATGTATCCTTTTCTTACCCATATATTATAAGGTGCATCGTTCCTTTTTTCTGAATGAGCAAATGTATCCTAGTGGCTAGTGTATTCATTCATTGAAACTGTCAGTGGGATGAATTTTTGTTATGCGGTTGTATCTGATGTAGGTTATTGACATAGAATGAACATGTTGGGGAGATATCCAGTGCTAAAGCACAATCAGTTACATAACTGAAAAAAGTCACAAAGTAAATTCTATAATCTCAATGTAGTCCTTCGAACTGCATGTGCATTAGAGGAAACATAAACATGCTTTCTGTGTGCCGTTTTATCAGAATTTTTTCATTGTCATTGCTCTCAATGTTGAAACAGTTCAACTTGAAATTTTATCTACATAAGCAATGTAAGTTCACTACACCTACAATGTTTTTTCCAGATCTTCATATCGATTTGATATGGAAACCATTTTTTTTCTTTGTGCACCATATTGTGCTTTTGCTTTAGGCATTTCTCAAAATACGTCATGGATACATCTTGCTTTATGATATTTAAATCTCTGTAGTATGCTGTCTTGATGGTAAAGCAATTCTTCATTTCCAACAGAAAGTTCATATATAACTAAAATATTCATGTAGTGGACAAGACAAGATGTACGTAGCCTATTTCTCACTGTCTTCTTATCTTGCTTCATTATCCTGAGCAATATATTACATATCGATAAAAATCTCTGTTCTGAACAGTGTTCCTGCAGGTTCTAACTGCAAATAATAATTTCTGAAATGTATTTTTTAATGTATGTTGACAAATTTTAAGCCTTAACAGGTGTAGCTAACTGTGCTCTATTGGAACTTTTAGATCAATTATGTACATTTTCTATGGAATTATTCTTCATACTTTCCATTTGGTGAAGATTACTGAGTTGCTACTGACATATATATCGACATAGCTTCTTGTGCTAGGTGGAAATGGTTTTGTTGGTTCACATGTTTGCAAGGAGGCTTTGGACAGAGGATTTATTGTCGCTAGTCTTAATAGGTATTTCTGTAAGCTGTGTGTGTTGACGTGTTCATTTTCATTTTATTGTCAAACTGTTTGATTTTGAGATATACTTTTCATCTGTCTGTAACTTGCCAAAATCATTAAAAAAGATATTATAATAAATCAAAATTGCTACATAGGCTGTATGTCTATTGAAACTTAAACACAGTTTTGCCCTGATATCTGATACGGAAGAGCAATGGATACTCTGCAATCCTCAAATCTAACTGTAGATAACTTCATATGGTTCTGTTAAGTTTGTGTTGATGCCTTTAACTTTATAAAATTTTATGGGAGCCTCTCATTCTCCTTTTGCTACTTTACTGTTGTCATTGAACAAAACTGTTTGAAGCTGTTTCTACTCATATTAGATTTCGATTCTAGAAGTTTTGCTAACAATGTAAAAATATAATCAAGAGTTAGTTTGATCTTTTTTTTTTCATCTTATTCTTTTGTGAGTGTTTCCAAGGGGGTGCCAATGGTGTATTCGGAGGGCAATATACTCATGTAATTTATGAATCTTGTAATTGCACTTCCCATGTATAGATTCAGCAGCTGTAGTCTTGCATTGAATTTCCTTATTGACACCTCTGTCATATTATCAGACAACATATATCAAATAATTTTATATATTTCAAAACCATCAGGCTTTATTTTCATTCAGTAACTTACCATTCTCTGGACTTTTGACTTTAACAGATCTGGAAAGCCATCAATAAGTGAATCTTGGGCTGACAAAGTTATATGGAACCAAGGTTGCTTGCTAGTGAGATAAATTTCTTGCGCTTATAAATGGTTATGTTGCTTACTGTCTCTTTTATTGGATAGGCAATCTCCTTGAACCTGATTCACTGAAGGATATTATGGAAGGTGTTTCTTCTGTGGTATGTTTACACTTTTATTTTCGAATTTGTTAACTTGATGAATTTTTTGTACTGAAAACTGCATTCTTGCATTTATACTTTCCTTTTTTTTTGTATTTATACTTTCCTGGATCTTTGGTAAGTCTCTTGAAACAGGCTTTCTTGTTTGGTCTTAACATGATCACCAAAACAACTACATAATATTATACTATGATAATCTATGATTCTGAAATGATATATTTGGTACCTCAAGCATCAAATACTAACTTCATTTTGCCAGTAGTAACTGTGTTTGCTTTTATTAACAGATGATACATGGTACACCATATGTTTTTTTAGATAACGAGATGGTATACCACATGTGATATTAGGAACAGTAATTTTTTGTATAGCTGCTTGGCACAGTTTTTGTTGGCGGAATAATCAGAATTTATGTAATAAAATCTAGAATTTGGGATAATAACCTTAAATGATTTGCAATTACAGGTCTAGTCTAACAATTCTTTATATTATATCAATAGTATCCATACGTCATTGTATCATCTATCATCTTCTGTCTTTTGTAAGTCATTGTAATAAAAAATGCTGGTTTAATGCAACTTGAAAGCTCGATGGTATAAAGCGATCTTATGGGACAAAAATCATAAAGGTAAATGAAATTTTTAGTGGTGGGCACAAATTTCCTGAAAACCGAGGCCGAACCAAACTGGGCCGAGCCGAAAGGGCGTTTTTTTGGGTGTCGGTTTTTTCTTTGGTTTTAACTTTTGCGTATATCGGGGTTCAGCTCAGTGTTCAGAAGCTGGAACCCGATCCTACTGCATAAACCGAAGTAGGCTGTAAGCCTCCTGTTCTCTTCTCAATTCAAGCACAAAGCTATTGTTAAGGCCCATCTAATCCCATCTCCGGTCCACACATAGGAGGTACACAGGTGCTAACCCTATCTAGCCACCAGTTGAAGCAGTCATGCCCACGCCGTCACAATCCAATTGCTTGCACAATCCCCTCTGCAGCCCTTTAATTGAGAACCGAGAAAACCAAGCCGAAATAGTTTGGCTTTTTTGGCTTGGTTTATTTTTTTGTGACAATTTTGGTTGGCATTTCTCAAAAAGGAAGAAACCAAACTGAGAAAACCGTATTAACTAAACGCCTGCCCCTATAGATTTTATTGAAACCAACTGTCAGGGGTATTGGGCCAAGGGCCATGGTCCACAGTCAACCAAGAAAAGGTGCAAAAGGGGATATATGTGACCTGTCATGCATGGTACGCAAGTCCATGGCCTTCTGGAAGGGGGGTTTCCATAGAGATAATTTGATTAGATTAGTTAGGGGGTTTGCAGGCTCCAAATCCATAATTTGCTAATCAAGATCAACCTCCATGGAGAATCCTTCCCCACCACAGATTTGGATCTATGTTGGTAGAACCTTCAAAAAGCTTAAAAAGTGAGAGTGGAGCATAGTTGTGGTGCTGGGCCAAGGCCGCTCCGCCCCTACAGTTGTTTTCAGCAAAGCTTTAGGCCCTGCTCCACTCCTTTTTTTTCAGGATCACTTGGAGTTTGGCTCAACTCCTCTGGATGAGGATTTGAGATTTGAAGCCCTGCCAAACACCCCCTTAGTTTGTTATCTGTTTGATTGGATTGTTAGGTGCCGCCTATAAGAGGCATTCAGCTAGTCATTTGGAATTAAGTAAGGAAGAAGATTATTGTCTTAAGGAAGAAGATTATTGTCTAGTCTCTCCCCAGTGTTCATGATGATCATCCCAGTCTAAGTCCTCCCTTCATCCCTAACAGCCACCCTGGCCCGGCTATCCTTCAGCAGTGTGTTCTCATCACGGATTCAGATTATGACACCAACTGCTTTGAGTACTTTTCCTCTCCAGTTATATAGCATTGCACTAACTTGTGTCATATATCTTTATTTCATACCAGTTATAGTTGAGATAACATGTCATGGGTATTGATCATGACGACTGCTTCTCAGCCTCTCGGCCCAATACCCATGACATAACATTAGAAATGTTAACATTCACAAATGCCACCTAGCACTATTTCTTAGTTAACTGCCTTCACATTCAATGCATTCATTTCATTCTTTAGACAAACCATAGTGCATGCAATTTACATGGAGTGGAACACCAAAGGTGCATACAGCTTTATGCACTTTATTTGGAGTATAAGAGGAACAACCCTAAAACAAGTAAATTCCTTGAGACTCTTAACTAGAATATACAAAAAAAAACATCAGGGGAATGGAAACGAAAATCCTTATTAGTGATTGGGTTGGGGTTAGGGTTTGTGTGTGTGCATTATTGTTACTGTTGTCTGCTGTTACTGTCATGGAAATCTAATTAAAGGTACCATCCAGTAGACTACTCGACTTGAAATTACCAAGAGGTACCATCCAGGTGCCATCTGATGCCTTCGACTCCATACATGTCGGCACCGATGACTATCTGGTGGATCTGTACAGTCTTCTAGGTACTAATCTTTTAGTTTCTAAAATCCATCCTTTGCTTAATATAAAGATACGCATTTTGCGTATTCCAGAAAAAAAAATCCATCCTTTGCACTCCCTTGGCTCAAGTTGCTCATAGGCCTTGGTTGATCTTGATGGAAACAGTTCCTTACAGGCCATGCTTTTAAATTGTTATCACTTACGTATCAAAATCCATCCCTGCCACTTCCCTTGCCACAGCCTGCAGATAATTTTGGGTTATTGGGTCATACTATCTAGGTTGTATGAGCACTGGATTAATAAGAAGTAAGATGGAAATATGTTCTGTTCGTGTTAAACCTTTTATCATCATCCCTGGCATACCTTTTTCTGTTTTCATTATGATACTCTAATAAGGTATAATTAGTAACTGCTTTATGCTAACATGAATCTGTAAATCTTGAAACATTACTGATAGGAGAGGAAATTGTCATAGGTATCATGTGTTGGTGGCTTTGGGTCAAATTCTTACATGTACAAAATTAATGGAACTGCAAACATCAATGCCATCAGGGTTGCAGCTGAGAAAGGTATTTTATGTTTGAGGAGAACATATTGTTGCAGCACCATATTCATTTTCTATGTTATATTTGCAGTTTCTGTCAACTTATTTTCTATGTTATATTTGCAGTTTCTGTCAATTCATCAAATATGTTCTTTTTCACACGTATTGATACGATTCTCCCCACTAGTTTGTAATCTGCCTGAGTCATTGTATTGTGCAGTTCTTATGGCTAGATCATTAAAAACAAAAGAGTAAATGTCAGAATACTTCAACTCGTGTCATAATTTCCAGAAAACTACAATTTCTTACAAAGTTAACTTTGGACGAATAATTATCTAAAAACAAGCACTTTATTTCCTTGCATATTGGGCTAGTCTGTCATGCACAAATGGTGGAGAGGTACCATTCAGCCATGTACTGTATAAGCATGACATCAAGTCACTAGAGTGCCATACACTTCCTGGTGCCTGCTTAGGTCGAAGGAATCAGTCCAAATCTGGATGCGCAGTTCAACTCCAGGGTGTACATGGCTGAACAGTGTCTCTCCACCTTGTGTGCATGTCACTGAACCCGGTATGTCATGACTCAGGACAAGCGGCTTGGAATATAGTTTCTTGATAAGTATTGTTCTTCTTCTTAAGTTCTAATTTTGTGAAGTTCGAAATGAAGTAGTAGTTTTCTGACAATTATATCACAAAAAATGAACTTCTACAGAATTTAGGCCTGTTCAGTTTGTTGCCACTTTCAACCCTAACCACATTTTGATAGGGTAACAAACCAACCTTTTGTTACCATTGCTACTCTACTAAAATTTGGTAGCTCCGGAAGTTTCCACTCATAAAAACACAAATCAAACACATCCAATGCTACCAACATTTGGTAACGCCCAAATGTGCCAAAATTTGGTAATGCCAAATTTTGGTAGGTTCATTTGGGCAACAAACTAAACAAGCTCTTACTCTTAACATAAGATCCATATTCAGTTAAAAAAAAAATCTACCCACAAACTAACAGCAGATTTCCAAATAAACTATTGATACCACAAATTGGTTATTATATAAGTGGAACATAACAAATAGATTGGAGTATTTCTAACTATTGGAATACTGCCAATAAATTTTCTAAACATCACAGTTAGACTAGTGAAACGCTAGCCACAAACCAATAGAGCAATACTAATGATTAATCTATTCTCTCGTGAAGGAAGGGTGTTTAATTTGTTATATCCATTGTATCCTTTCATCGAAGTCTTTGTGTATCCTCCTCTCTTTTAGAACTCTAATCTCTTCAAGCGAAGCTGTTTGTCCTTCTCTTAGCACAATAATATGCTGTTGAGCACTAAATGTTCATCACAACTGTCTAACCTGTAATTTTTTGTATTTAGATACAATACAATTAGTCGATTCGCTATACAATTCCTAACGGTTCGTAAAAAAACATTTTTGATCAATTATTTCACATAATATGGCAAGTAAAAACTAAGTCTATGCTGACGCACATTAATTTTGGCCTGAACTTCACCAATTTCACATCATTCTCTACCTGCAGGTATTAAGAGATTTGTGTATGTGTCAGCAACGGATTTTGGTTTTGTGAATTACTTATTGCAAGGTTATTATGAGGGCAAGGTAAGTTTCTCCAGGTTATTATGAGGGCAAGGTCATAGTTCCATGGTACTGCTTGTTTTTCTGACCCTGTAAGTAGTAGTTATTGGTATAAATTTGATTGGTTTCATTTATCCTTTGAAGAGGGCCGCTGAAGCTGAACTGCTGTCACAATTTACCTATGGCGGTGAGTTCTCGTTCACATTGAGCCTTTCTTTTCTCATGCCAATGTGTTCTTACCCTTCTTTTCTTGTAAGAAATTATTTCTAAACCTTTCTTAATCGTTTTTCTAAAATGAAGTCATGGGGGTATGCTTTTCTTAAACGAACCTTCTGGCTACACCACACAAGGTTGCATGGCAATCATGTGCTGCCATGATCCACATCATTGCAAGTGGCATGGCCAAATCTTTGCAACACCATGACCTCCTCCGAACATGACAGTATTGTCCTGTAGCACAAGCTACAATGGCATTGCAAATACATTCAGATTTGGAAATGAGAAGTGTGGAGGTGTATCTTAAACTTAGATTTAAAAATTCCTAACCAGTATTGGACTTGATATAGCACCACATATACCATGGATTAAGCGACAATATGGCTGTCCTTAACGAAAAATACCAGTTCAGAGGGATTGCATTTTGTCAATGCCATCCTGTTTCCATCCATTGCCACTATCGAGGGTGTGGATGTATTTGGCCGGTTGGCCCTTGGTTTTCTTGTTGGAGTGGCATGACATGTCTTATCCAGCATATTCATCCATGACAACATAGATAATGCCCATGATGGCAACCTGATCTGCCAGGATGACAACGAATAAAGCCCCTTGGCTCTGATGGTGGCCTTTGCTCCTCCGGGGCCTGTGTTTTCCTTGTCCTCAAGTCCTAATTGTTTTTACTGGATTCTTGCTTCTCAAGCACCCTATGCCATGAGGTGCTATGCCTGCCAATTTTGTGGATGGATCTTGATGGTGCCATCGTTACAAGTATAGTTACCATGGAGTACTCAACTCCATCTTCGCCAGTCGATTGTATTGTCCATTATTGCAAGTGGTTGCCAGTATTCATGGTTCTTGTTGCAACATTGTTGACAACACAATTCCATGATAAAGAGGCCAAACCACCAAATTTCTTCACATGCAAGAGGTCAATGGCCAATGGTTGTTGCAGCTAGTTAACTCTAAACACTTTGGTAGTCGATGCATTGCCCTCGAGCATAATAGGAAGCACTGTCAACAGCCCTTTCTGTGGTTGTGCACAGGGCCATAGTGTGAAGGCGTAAGCTAGATCCAAAGCCCCCTTTCACTATTGCTCTTCCATCACCTCGGCTTCCTCCTCTTCCTGCCTGTCTTTTTTTGTTTACTCCTTTGGCCTTAGTGTGCAATGCTGTTATCACTCTACATGTGTACGAGAGCAAGGGCTTCAGAATTAGGCAGCTACTACTTGATGTGCTTGTGATCTGGCAAAGGTTGCAGACTTAGATCTAGAGGGAGAGCAACCAACTGCAGCCGTGAGCTATTGCGACAAGAAAATGGGGGGATGGTAGGGGATAAGGCCTGCTTGAGTGTGCAAGTAACTGGCAACTGTCCCATGCCTTAGTGTTTATCTCATATATATATTGCTTGAAGCAATGAGATTCGCTTATCATGTCTATTTGAAATGGAACATACCTAATTTTCTCTTATACTGTTTTGGAGAAGGTTACCAGTGCTAATCTGTTATATGTACATATTATATGCACATACTTGGACATTAATGGAAATGTGTTAGAATATTGGCTTCAAATAGCCAAACTTGGACTGACCAGTAAAAGCCAATTTTATTTTGCTAAAATTATTTCACATACTAAAAACGATATGGAAATTCCTGACTGTACCAGCCACCGTTTCCCTTTTTTACTGACCGTTTCTGTCAGAAACGGTAATGTGTTGTGGAAACGGTAATGGATACGGGAGAAGGTTTTACCTGACCATTTTATTGGAATCCATTTTAGTCCGGTGATTTCTGAAAGAATTCCAGCAAAATTCCGAAAGGTAGACCATGTAGAGAACATTCCTCCAAAAATGGTGGAGAGGGGGATTGGGTTCTTTGGAGGCTGGAGCAAGACCATCTCGCTAGCTTGCAACTTGTGTTCATGTGTAAACATGCACATTATATCACCCTTCTGGTCTGCAAGTCTTGACTTTTTCTAATATGTTGGCCACTGATAAACATCGGGCTTAACTTGGGTTTATATTGTTTTACTATCTATCATTCAATTATTCATATTATATGTTCATAATATAATGTTGTTATATGGCTATACATATGTGCTCAATAAATTACGAATGACATGATGATGCCAGGATGAGGTTATATAATCATGTATAGTTAAATATGTGATGTTACAGTTGGTTGTTTCCGACATTAATTTTCGGTCGGTATATTTCCGCTCCGACAGTCCGATATCCTGATAGTGCTGATATCGTTATCGTTTCCGGCTCCACCGTTCGATTCCGTTCCGAGAAAGATATGATATATGGAAATGGGGGAGGGGTTTTTTTCTGACCGATTTCATCCCTACTATGTGCAACGATAACCTTGAATCCGCATGCACTGAAATCACTATATTAGTGCGAGCAAGTTCATAACTACCACTCCATTACTCGTGAGCCACTTATTTCTCTTATATCTGAGATCAGAGTGATTTTCCTTTTCCTTCTTTTTCGCAAATAATTGATACTGGGAAACTTAGGATAAACTGGAGTACATGTATGAGAGACCGGTGCTGAAACCTTTTCTCGAGATGTCTCCTAAATTCTTAGGGTCCTTGCTCCGATCTTGTTCCCCCGGTGTGAAAGCAGTTGGTTCCTTAGTTTGAGAATTCTGATAATTCCAAGTATTCCATTATTATTTTTAATAAGAGAATACAAAAACTAAAGAGGAGACATAACCAGAAGAATTGTGAGAATTAAGTCAATTTTCGATCTGGATTTCAATTCAATGGCGGTTGAGATTATTTTGGACAAAGTTATCATCTCAATATGTATTTCTAGTCTGCAAAACATTCCCAATCATTCTATATCATTTTTTTTATATTTTTCAGGAGTGATTTTGAGGCCTGGTTTTATTCATGGAACTCGTCGTGTGGGTAGTGTAAAAATACCTCTTGGACTTGTTGGTTCCCCTATGCAAATGGTAAAGTTTCTCTTCATTTTCTCACAAACAACTAGTGGAGCCCTGCTATTTTTGCAAGCTTTGCGACAGTTGTTTGCTCTTATTCCAAATACAAGTTGTTTGTAGACTTCTGCATAGGATTTAAGTGGCTGAAGTTACTTTATTGCTACTTAATTTGAAGATCTCCGTCTGCAGGTTCTCCAAAGTGCCAAGCCGTTGACCAGATTACCGCTCGTTGGCCCACTGTTGACCCCTCCAGTGAGTGTTGCCTCCGTGGCGAAGGTTGCTGTAAGAGCAGCTACAGATCCAGTTTTTCCTCCGGGTATTGTCGATGTCTATGGCATCATGCGATATAGTGAGCAGAAGTAAGCATCTTTCATTGCTGTTCTAGGTGTTCACAACGTTTCTCCGAATGAATAAGCAAATATGGCACATTAGACTTTGTTACGGTTAGCAGATATGGCACATTAGACTTTATACAAATACTTCTTGTTTCGTTAAATTTTACAGATGTCGTGCTCACGATGTTTAATTGCAGTCGATGATGTATTCTCGTCATGTTGCGACTGTGTTGATCTAACGTTTGCTAGTGGCTACATTTTGTACTCCGTCGGTTTTACGATATGTACGTCACGTAGGACAAAATATCCTATGGCAATCTACTAAAGGATAAAATATTAATATGACATCATTTGTTGCGAATTTGATGGCAATCAATTTTTTTCGCGAGTTTATCGCATGTAAAAGAAAATGATTTAAACTGTCATAAAGTAACTTTTGTGTCTATGGGGTGATTTGACACGTATGAACTTATATTTTGCTCCAATTTGATGGCATGTAAAGAAAAATGCTTGAAACTCCACTAATGTGAATTTTGTGTTTATAGGAGTGATTTGACAATATTTGTTACAAATATATATTTTTCGTGAGTTCGATGCCACGTAAAGAAAAACATTTGAAACTTCACTAATATAATTTTTGTGCTTATGGTGATTTGATCCAATTTACTGTAAACTTATATTTTTTACAAGTTGTGCATCTAAAGAAAACGTTTGAAACTCATTTAACGTTTCTTTTGTGCATAAGGGAGGGATACACCTTTTGTTGCCAACTTTTGTTTTGCATGAGTTCAATGGCATGTAAAGAAAACGCTTTAAAGTCTCCTAATGAAACTTTGTGCGTTTGGGAGTGATTTTGATGTGCCACACGATGTGGATTTGATTGGCCCGATCTTTTGATGAGGGATAACTATTGTTTTGAGGCAGGATATGACGTTGATTATCTGGCTGCAAACCTGAGGTCAACACCCATAATCGCTACACACGCCCTTGTCGTTATCAATAACCATGGCACACCCAGCTGACCTGTTCATCGTCACGTCTAGAAATTCACAACTAGAATTCTGAATAATATGTGTATTAAATCCCTACCTAGGAAAGACAGGGTACACACTGACTGTGTGTCGATGTTTTGTATCGGCAATAAAAATATGAGGCTATTCGTGAGACCCAAACTTAATGGATTGCAAAGGAACATGAAACAATTTATACTGGTTCAGGCCCTCGAGGTGAGGTAATACCCTATGTCCAGTTGTTGTGTATTGCCTTTGAGGTTTCTCTGGTGAGATTGCGCTATATGCCCTCAAGGGGGCGCCCTGCCTCCCCTTATATACCTGGGGATAGGGTTACAGAGTAGGAATCCCAGTCGGACTCTGACCAAGGGATTTCCTTCTAAGAATACAATGTGCCCTACTAGAACTATATCATTTCCTTATCGTATAAGGTTATGTATGTCAAGTTCTATTGTATCTATAATTATAAGGCTAGGCTCATCCTCTATCCGAGTGGCCCAAATGCTTCTCATAAGGTACCCGGGAGACCATGGCCTCCATAGCAGCCCTGAGAACTTCATAGTTAAGTCACAGCTGATGCCGAGTGCTCATCCTCTATGGTGAAGAATTCCTGAGTGCATTGCTCCCGAGTACTCTTTGTCCGAGTGCTTCTTCTCTCGAGTCCTGCTTCATGTCAACTGGCAACGAGGCTATGAAGGGTTTCATAGAAAAATATAAATAGTGTGCGCCGAATAGGCGCACCTATTAGGTGTAGCCCCCAACTTTATGCTTAATTATAAAACAATTAAACATAAAGTCAAAGATTTTTAACCTTGTAGTCTTTCCCGAATAGTATACTACACGGTATGTAGACTCTTCAGCATCATGTCAGCTGGTATAATTTTTGCTCATGACAATTGGTGGCTAAGCATGTAAGCTGAGTACTATTTCTTGGATTTTAACCCAATATGTGATTAGGTGTACTTAAGAGATACCTGCATCCCTAATTTTAATGGAGACCAGCTGTCGATCCTTATAAGGATGTATGCTCAATACCTGGCAAACAATGCAGATATCTAAATACATGTGTCCAGCAATTAGGCTTTCATGAAGCATATCTGATTATTTAATCGGTATCTGTAAATAGTATCTACATTGTGATTTTAACACAGCCAGCAGTGGGCTCTATAGGCATACCATTTAGAAACTCATATCTTGTGGCCTAGTATCGAATCAGCCGGCCCAAGCCTACTTATCAGCACGGGCTCTATAAAAGCGGGGAGAAAGAGAAAAGATTCTCTCATCTTCTCCAATCCGCCAATCGCTTCGTCTTCCAGCTTCTGCGCCGAAGTTTCGCGCCTTGTCTCGCTAGGGTTTGCCATAGCCAGCGTCTCCCGCTTGAAACTCACGTGATTCTGCTCCGCCGCATCCATCCCAAGCCTTCAATAGCATTTCCCCCAAATTTTCTCACTCCTAGTAATGCCGAGAGCTTCGCTCGAGATCCCGGAGATGTTCGCGGAAGCTTGGCGGGTTTCGGACTGCGGTTCGACGAAGCTGAAGTACTTGGAGAAATAATTGATGCTGCAGCGACAAGAAGTTATCCATTGGCGCACCACCGAAAGGGAATCTATGCCGGCGCCCCGATCTGGTGAGACAGTCGCTTTCACCTCTTTCTTTCATCGTGGTCTTGCCCTTCCCTCTTCAGATTTCTTTCGCCAACTTCTGTCCTTCTATCAATTAGAGTTGATGAATTTAAATCCCAACTCCATCCTGCAAATCTCCATCTTCGTCACATTGTGCAAAGCTTTTCTGGGGGTGAAGCCTTATTTTAATCTCTTCCGATATTTGTTCCATATCAAACCCCAGCCATCCAAAAATAAAGTCCAAGTGATTGGGGAAGCCGGTCTCTATCTCAGGAATGAAATGAAAAAGATCTATCTTCATGTTCCTTTGAAAACCTCCCTTAAGGGCTGGCATAGAGAATGGTTCTACTGTTCCAATATCGAACCTTCTCTGCCCCCTTTCACTGGTTCTCCACCAGTGGTTCTGGCCAACTGGTCTTCTGTGCCAAGTTATGAAGAGATGGGCCAAGTATACCAGTTGGTGGAGAAGATAGATGTGCTGAAGAGCTCGGGGTTGACTGGTCCTTGGGTAGCGAGATGTTTCTTGAATAGCTGCACCAGGCCTTTGAAGCTGAGAAACCACTTCGCTTGGGATTATTAGGGAAAAAATGATCCCAATCGAGAATACCCGGACTTAACCGATAAGAACAAGGTGACCGATACCCTGGTCGGTTTTTTTGTCAACGGGATAGTGGAGACAGAAGACGCAGAGCATGTCACCAAAGCCTATAGCCAAAAAAAAGCCTCGGCCACATGTAATCCTGAAAAGCTAATGTTAAATTGCTGTCCATCCGTGATGAATGTCCATGGATATCCGTCTTGGATTGCTATGCAATGTATGATGTGTGTTGTTGAAACGCTTGCAGGACTGTGAGGAATTTGATGATGACTCCCAAACCCTGTTAGCCACCAAAACGAAGAAGAGGCCGGCCAGTCCTTCTGCTGCCCAACCCAGCTCCAAGAGGGCCGGGAAGAAACTCATTGAAGATCCGGGCAAGAAAAGAGCAAGCAAGCCGAGCGCAACACCGGGGAGTCTGAAGATCAAAGACCCTGCTAGTTCAGCCCCCAGGCCGCCAAGCCCAAGACCATCTTGTCCAAGTCCGAGGTTAGCAACATCAAACCCAAGGCTAGCACCACTGAGCTCAGCAACGTCGAGTCTAGCAACATCGAGGCCAAGGCCGGCGCCACCGAGTACGAGATCAGCAACATCAAGCCCAAGGGCGGCACCGCCGAGTACCTCGACACCCCAGTCGGCTGCGCCAGAAACAGAGCCAACTGGAGATAAATCGCCACCGCCGACTGCCGTGCTGTCTGGCCCGACTGCCAGCAGCTCTCCACCGCCGATATCTTCTGGAGCCCCCTCATGGAAGTTCAAGACTTCTAAGAGGTAAGCAATCTTCAATCTTTGAAGAATCTTGAATGAAGTGACAATGCCTTGATTTTTGTCATATTGTTTAGGAAGCGAGTTGACATAGATCCTAAGAGGACTATGCCAACTGCTCCTATCACCAAGCCGACCTCAGCCGAGCCAGCACTGACGAGTCTATCTATTGAGCTAGAGGCTACCCCAGCTGCAGAAGCTGAGGCAGTCCCGACAGCAGGACCACTAGCGCCAACTGTCCAAGGGGCGAGTGCTGAAGTTGTTGCTCCAGCCCCCGAACAAGCCATCGAAACCCTAACAGCTGTCGAGTTGGGAGTCGGGACCTCATCTCCAACAATTTCTTTGTCGTCTTCTGATGAAGTGGACTTCCCCAGGCTTGAAGCCCCTCCGCATAATTTCCCAAGAACATTTCATTGGGTCACCCCTGAGGGAGTCGCGGAGAGCTATGAGCATGACGAACGAGTAGCATCGAGGGAGCATGAAGTCCTTCTACGTGCTACAATTGCCGTGTCCAGGGGAGTCTAGGTATGTAGCAAGTCTTGCTGTGTTGAGTTCTAGACAGTTTCCATTTGACCTGGTACTCTGCCTTTTTGTTTTGCTCGGAGCAGAAGATTGTCGATTGTTCAGAAAAAATGAACAAGGTCCTGACCCAGCTCGCCCCCCATCTCCAACGACTGAGCCAGCTCCATGTTGCCAAGGATGACCTGGAGCGGACTAGCTAGGAGAAGGAAACATGGCTGAGGGGAGCAGTTGACAAGCTCAGGGATGAAAAGTGGGCTCTAGCCAAAAAGATCAGAAGTAAGTATTCTATGTTATCTTCCCAAGTAAATCCCGAGTATATTTCTCCAGCTTTGTTGATTCCCGACTACCTTGTTGAGTTCTGACTGCAATCTCGAGTTCTTGATTGTTCTGATTTGCAGCCCCCGAAGCCGAGTTAAAGGCCTAGGCAGAGGAGAAAAAACAACAAGAGAACAAGCTGAAGGAGATGGAGAAGGCCAAAGCCGAATTGGAGAAAGCCAAAGCCAAGTTGGAGGCCGACTATGCTAGTAGGTCTCCTGCCTGACAATAACCTTAATCCCTTTTCTTGTCGCTCCGACTGCACGTTTTGGCTAACAAGTATACCTGTTGATGCACCTGAACAGCTTCAAAAGCCAATGCCCAAATCCAGTTTAACGCCTTTGTAGAGGAGATCAAAGTTGTCAAGGAGTCAGGGGAAATCCTCATCGGATCCGTGAAAGGGCTTCTTGACATTATGGAGCCTCACCATGTTGGAACCAACTCCAGTACTGTCTCCCAGGTGCAGGCATGCCTAAGCAAATCTCTAAGCATCTTGAAAAAGTACTCGAATGAGCGTGTCGCTGCCGGTGTTGCCCAAACCATGGCCATGACCAAATCGATCTGCCCTAGGGTAGATATCGAGGCCATTGGTGAAGGTTTTGCCGAAGAGACAACTCCCGAAGAAGCATTGGAGTTGATCAACTAGGTGAGGCCGACTACGGAGGCCATAGCAAAGGACCTGGGTATGTAAGAACAAACAATTATGTAGTCGGTGTATATAACTTTTGTAAGGACATTTGTAAATATCTTGTAAAATGCTGCTGAGTACTTGCTTATTCTTAGTTGTCATTAGTTTCACTCGACTATGTAGTCTACACCGAGTAGATTGATAGGAACTTAAGAAAAAAAGTTTATTTCTAAAAGCTATACTCGGGCAAACTTAGCATAATCATTGTAAAACTTCATCACTTAGATAAAGAAAGCTCGTATTTTATTGACAAGGCACATAATACATGCAGCCCCCGACTCACTACTCGGTTGAAACAAGCGATGTAATGAGTCAGAGAAAAAACTTTATACATATATATAGAAAAAAACAAAACTCAGGTATAGAAAGGATGTAGCTGTTCTATATTCCATGAGTTGGTGACGAGGGTGCCGTCTTCAATCTTTAGTCGGTAGGCGCCCGGACGTATCACCTCAGCGATAATGAACGGTTCTTCCCATAGGGGGGATAGTTTATACCTGTCTTTGTCGGTTTGTATTTTTCTCAAGACGAGATCTCCCACCAAAAAGGCGCGGCCACGGACATTTTGACTGTGATAACAACGCAGGCCTTGAAGATACTTTGCCGACTGGATAGTTGCGATATCCCTCGCTTTCTCCAATTGATCGAGTTCGACCAATCGGGCTTTGTTTGATTTGTCTTCTGAGTGGGCCCAAACTCACGGAGAGCCAAACTCCAACTGGGTTAGTAACACAGTCTCAGCACCATAGACTAGGAAGAAAGGGGATTACCCTATTGCCCGACTAACCGTGGTTCTTAGAGACCAGAGAACAGATAGGAGTTCTTGTACCCATCGCCCTGCATATGGTTGTAGTCGGTCAAGCACCCTAGCCTTGATACCTTGTAAGACCATGCCATTAGCACGCTCGACTTGCCCATTACTTCGTGGGTGTGCCACAGAAGTATAACAGATCTTGATGCCAAAATCGTCACAGAAATCTTGAAATACGCCTCCCGTGAACTGAGTACCGTTATCCATTATGATGCGGTTAGGAATCCCAAATCGGTATAAAATACTTATGATGAAGTCCTTTGCTCGTGCCGCTGTTATGGTAGCAACGGGTTTTGTCTCAATCCACTTTGTGAATTTATCCACTACGACGAACAAGTGTGTGAACCCCCCTGGAGCTTTTTTGGACGGCCGGACCATGTCGAGCCCCCAAACTGCAAAGGGCCAAGAGATTGGAACTGTTTGAAGTTCTTGAGCTAGAAGATGTGTTGGTCTTGCATAAAATTGACATCCCTCGCATGTGTGAACTATATTTTTAGCGTCTGTTACTGCAGTCGGCCAAAAAAAACCTGCCTGTAAGCCTTTCCGACTAATGTCCTGGATGCTGCATGGTTGCCATAGATACCCGAGTGGATTGATTGCAGAATCTGCTTGCCCTCCTCGGGTGTGACGCAGCGCATGAGGACCCCGGATGCGTTTCTGTGGTATAGGTCTTATCCGACTACAAGGAAATATTTGCTTCGACGCTTGATCCGTTCGGCTTCACTATGTTCTTCTGGAAGTTCGTCGTCTAAGAGGAATTTGAGAACTGGAGTCCGCCAATCTTGAGAGATGAGTAGTACTTCATTTATTGTCGGGGTAGGTTCAGCCCCCGACTGTTCAAGCACTGGTTTCTTCTTGACTGATGGCTCCAGTAGTTGTTCAACAAAAATCCCAGTCAAAACCACTTCTCATTTGGATCCCATGTTGGCCAATTCATCTGCAGTATTATTGTATTGTCGTAATACATGAGTTATCTCCAGCCCGTCGAACTTGTTTTACAGCTTTTTGATCTCCTGAAGATACGCCGCTATAGTATCGTCGAGACATGTCCAGTCTTTCATGACTTGGCTGACCACGAGTTGAGAATCCCCGCGCACAACCAGTCGATGGATGCCGAGTGATATGGCAATGCAGAGCCCGTGGATGAGTGCTTCGTACTCGGCGACATTGTGGGAAGTCGGAAAGTGAATCTGGAGGACATACTTGAGTTTTTCGCTGGTGGGTGACGTCAACACAGCGCCAGCCCCCGCGCCGCCGATCCGTAGAGAACCGTCGAAGTAAATCGTCCAGTACTCTAGCTTATTCACTGAAATTCCCGACTTGGCTGCTTTTTTGGCCGGAACCTGATCATTCTCACATGCAGTTATAGCAGCTAGCCAAATGTTGTTGCGCCGACTGCTGCTTCTTGAGATTGAGCCAGCTCGTAGCTCTCCTTGTCGCAGGTGAAGGCTTGCTTGACATCGTTGCGAAGAGAAAGAACTCCTGCTGGTTCTGGCATTTTGAGCATCATGTAGGTATAAAGTGGCACTGCCATGAACTTGGCTAGCGCCGGTCGTCCGAGTATCGCGTGATACGCGGTCTCGAAGTCGGCAACCTCGAAGCAGATATTCTCGGTGCGAAAATTATCCCTCGTGCCAAAAGTAACTGGCAGAGTTATCTGTCCGAGTGGAGTAGAAGACAGGCCGGGGATTACCCCGTGGAAGGGCGCTGTACTCGGCCGTAGCTCTGAATGAGGAATCTTCATCTCGTCCAACGTTTTGGCAAACAAAATGTTGAGAGAACTGCCTCCATCAATGAGAACCTTCTTTAGTTTGATGCTCCTGATGACTAGGTCTAGGACAAGTGGATAGCGTCCTGGATGAGTAACCCGATCGCGATGATCAGCGCGGTCAAATGTGATTGGCGTTTCTGACCAGTGCAAGTTTTGGGGGGCATCTGCTACAGAGACCGAGATGATTTCGCGTGCTGTAAGCTTCTTCTTCCTCTTGGACTCATATGCAGATGGCCCTACAAAGATGTGGTTGAGCTCAGCCTGGGGATCTTGGTAATCACCGGCTGTACCCAAATCTGGCTTGTCCTTGTCTTTATCGGTGCCAGATGTTGAAGCCTGCTAGGAAGCAAACTTCTTAAGCATAAAGCAGTCCTTAGCCGCGTGCTTGCCCTTTGGATGAAAGGGGCATGGCCCGTTCATCACTTTTTGGTATTCGTTGTTCCTTGGGGGTCGTGGCCGAGTACGCTCCACGGTAGCCAGCACGTTATCCAACTTCCGCTTGTGGTTGCCGGATTTATTCTGTGTTGGCTCATCGTTGTCTTTCTTGTCCTTCTGTCGGGGCTCTTTTTTGTTGTCGAGAGCCTAAGCTACTGCGTCTGTCGAGTCGGCGTACTTGTTCGCCATATCAAAAAGAGCCTTGACAGAAGCGGGAGGTTTCCAAGTGACTTGGCCTTTGACTCCCTTGCGGAAGGCAGTGATGATGACCTCGTCCTTGATCATTGGGATCGAATTCCGCTTCTTAGAAAACCTCTTGATGAACTCGCGAAGAGACTCGTTCCTCCTTTGGTGCAACTGATAGAGATCATGCTCAGAAGATGGCCTCTCGTAAGTTCCCTAGAAGTTGGCGATAAAGCATTCCCGGAGTTCTCCCTAGGAGCCGATTGACCTCTTTGGGAGTCTTATTAGCCATGTCCTCGCCGAGTCAGCTAGAGCGACTAGGAGGTAGTTAGCCGTGGCCTTATGATCTCCTCCAGCTGCTCGGATAGCTAGAGTGTAGACCGTGAGCCAGGACTTAGGATTGGTCTTCTCGTTGTACTTCTCGATTCCAGTCGGCTTAAAACCCGACGGCCAGTTGATCTATTGCAGCTCCTGGGTGAAGGCTGGTACTCCTTCATTTGCATGAGGACTCCGGCTCCGACTATGGCGGTGAAACCGCTCATGGTGGAGGCCAAAGCGCTCGTTTTCGTCTTCCAGTCGGCGATGCTCATCGTCCTTGCATTCACGGCGCTGTGCGTTGATGTCTTGCCGAAGATCACGTCGTAGTCGGCCTTGGAGATCCTGGTTGTCATAACAGTCGTTTTGATGTCGACGCCGCTGGTGGTTGTTGGGGTTGCCGAGTGACGTCTGGCGTGACTCCGTGTGCGGCTGACTGGGCCGGCCGCTCGGTGTCGTGTTGAGGCAGATGAGACCACCGTTGGAGAAGTCGACCGTTTGGTCAGTATGAGGGTATCGCTCGACTATTGGTGCTGCTGGCATGTAGCAGCGCTGATCATGGATTTTATCCTTGCTATAGTCAGGGTGGCCTGATGATCAGGCCCAAGTTGGAGCGTGTCCAGTAGAGTCGCAGCGGCTATGATGTTTTGCTGAGGCATTATGAAGACTTCGTGGTCGCCGACTCAGGTTTGGAGGATTTGTTGTTGAGCAGTCCACCTAGCCCTACGCAGATCATCGTTGCAGGCATCGTGCTCGGTGTGCAGGCGTCTTGCTTCTTCCTCCTGTTGTTCTCACAATCAGCAGGCCTCCTCCTCTTGCTGCTCACATGGTCGGTGTGCCTCCTGAGTGGGAGTAGAGCCCTAGGACGCCATGAAAACTTCGCGTGGTGGAGAGAAGCTTGCCGAACTGCTGTCCAACTTAGAGTCGGAATCAGAGTAGTTGATGGGTGTAATCACAACTCCGACCTCCCTAGATCCGATCTCGAGTGGCTTTGGGCCGTATCCGAGTCGAGCTCCAGGGGATCGGGTTTGCCGCATCGGATGTTGATTGAAGATTTCTACAACGTCGCCGAGTCCAAACAGGAGATTGACGATCTCCTCCTTTCTTAGCCCGATCTCGGCTGGCTCAAGGCCGAGTCTGAGTCGAACACCGAAAGAAAGAGTTGTCCGGAGACCCGGGCATGTTGAAGATTGCCGCAGCATGTCGACGAGGGTTGCTACAGTGTTACGTAGGCCGACTGGAGCAGAGTCGGCTTGGTCCCTGGCCGATCGGATCGGGTCTGAGTCGGACATGGTGAGGTTGCCAAATTTGTCGGCGATGAAGTCGAGGCTCTCGAAGGTGATTGTTTGCCTGGGGACGAAATTGATGCTGTCGACTCCGGTGGTTGGATCCATCAGGCTTGTTGAAGATGATCTCGACGAAGCCCCTACCTGTCGGGCCAACTGTCGATGTTTTGTATCGGCAATAAGAATATGGGGCTACTCGTGAAACCTAAACTTGATGGATTGCAAAGGAACATGAAACAATTTATACTAGTTCAGGCCCTCGAGATGAGGTAATACCATACGTCTAGGTGTTGTGTATTGCCTTTGAGGTTTCTCTAGTGAGATTGCACTATATGCCCTCAGGGGGTGACCTGTCTCCCCTTATATACCGGGGGACAGGGTTATAGAGTAGGAATCCCAATCAAATTTCGACCAAGGGATTTCCTTCTAGGAATACAACGTGCCCGACTAGGACTATATCCTTTCCTTGTCGTACAATGTTATGTATGCCGAGTTCTATTGTATCCCTAATTACAAGGCTAGACCACGACCAAGTGTCGTGAAAATATCACCATTAATCATTAATTAATCAGAATGAATGAATAGTTTTCCATATAAAATGACACTACAGTTTCTAGGCATTGGCTAAGCAACTCCTAAACAATCTAGCTAGACCATTAAATAGTCATCTAGCTAGTCAGTGTTATTACCCGGGGTATCAAGGTACAGATATCAACATCAAAATGGCCATAATTATCAATGGATATTGGATAATAAATAAATACCTATATAATGTCATTCAAAAACATTTCATGCAATAACTTTAAAATAAAATAGATTTTGCAAACAGGATCAACATGCTTAAGGAGATTGTCGTGTGACTTGCCTTGCAATCGCAAAAGTCTTTAAATACTCTTCCGAACTCTTCCGCAGACTCCGCAGTCTTCCGAATCGACGATATACATAACTACACGCAAAACGATGAAAAATCCTAAGAAACTCCAAATAAACAGTACATAAAAATATACAAACAAGTAAATTATGATTTTAAATGAATTTAGGAAGAAGAACGGGTCAATTCGGACTTCAGACGGAAAAGATATGGCTTTTGAAATATTGAATTCGGAATAATTCCGAAAAGAATTGAAAAAGATATATTCTCTGAAATATCTCTGGATTTTAGGTCTAGCAAGAATGGCTGTGTCATAGGAAAAGAACGGTCGTCGAGCTCCTGCCATGGGGCTCGGCCGAGGAAGACTGGCAACGGTCACTGAGGGCGACGGGCAAAGCGACGACCGGCGACGAAGCGATTAGGATGACGACGGCTCGGCCAGGAAGGAGCAGGCGATGGCTGGCTGGCGGACTTGACGCAGAGCTGAGGCGAGAGCGACGACGATGCAGCACCGACGGCGACGGCAACAACAGGCAGAGGAGGATGGGCGACGATGCCGAAAGAACGATGGCGGCGACAGACGACAGTGCGCCAGTGGCTTCTCACCTGCGAGCGAAGAGGCAACGACGGCGACGGCAGCGACGATAGGCGACGGCGCACAGGAGCAGGCGCAGGAGATCAGAGCAGGGCGGCGGCGCTCTCGGGAGGCAGGGGCAGGAGGAGGAGGGCAGCGGCTTTGGCTCACTGGTGGTGGATGAAGGACGACGACGGGCGGCGGCAGCGCTGGCGGCGTGGTAGGTGCTCACCGGCGACAAGAGGAGGCGGTGTCTGGCGGCAGCGGCGCACAGGATGAGGCGGCGCGGTGGCGGCGAGCTCAACGTGCGGCGGCACGGCGACACGGGCGCAGAGCAGGGCGGCGGTAGGGAGCAGCGGGACTAGGGCTAGGGCACGGCGGCGGCACAGCTTTATAGGAGAGGGAGTCCGGGGCGGCGACGGGAGCGGCGGCGCCGGCGGATTCGGCGGCGGCAGGCGCGGAGGCGTCGGCACGGCTCGGGACTCGGCCGGCTAGGCCGAGTCGGCGGCGCGGCGGACTGGGCCGGGCGGTGGAGCGGCGGTGTGGGCCGAGGGCGCGGAGACCAGGCTGGGGCGGGCGCAGGTGCGGAGGCGACGCGGTAGGCCGGGCCGGCTCGAGGCTGGCCATGGCCTCCAGCGGCAGATGCAGAGAGAGGGAGCAAAGAAGAAAGGAGGAGATAAACAGGAGAGAGAACCAGAGAAAAAAAAAGGGAAATAAGAGAAAGGATGGGAAAAAAAAGAAAGGAAAGGAGAGAGGTTTTCTGGCAAAATTCCAAAATTTGGAAAGTTAGAATTTATAAATTTAAGGAATATTTCTGAATCAAAAATTGTAGAAAGATTCAGAATTTTGGGAATATTGGAATTTAGGGAAACATTTTGAATATTTTGGTTTTATTTTCGGGAATGAAAATCTTGGGAATACTTTATGGGATCCGGAAATTGGAAAAACTCTTAAGTGTTTGAGGATTTGGATTTATTTCAAAGGACCTGGGTTTTTGTGGAGACCAAGGAAATTTAAATAAAAAGGAACTATCGATATTTGGAAAAGGGAAGGAATAGATTTGAGACACTCGGATTTAGAACTTTGAGGATATTTTCTAAAGTCGGACTTTTCAGGGAATCAAAGATTCGGGAACGACAACCCGAGAAAGGTACAAAGGGATTTGAGCAGAGATCGACCCGAGAAAAGGAATTGGGAGTTATTTAAATAATTACTAAAATTGATCTTTGTGGTATTAAAATTAATCCTGGAGCTCTGAAAAATCCAAGCAAATTTCAGAGAGTGTAATTACACACAACGAATTTATTAAAAATAATTTCAACCATGATTTATTAAAGAAATTTTTATTTTCAATTTTTACTTTACTTAATTAATTTGCTTTATAATTTAATATAAATTCTAGAAAATCAATTATTAAATAATTATTTAATTCCCGAAAAAATCAGGCTGTGACAATTGGTACCACCACACTCTCCACATTGAATGCGGTCTAAAGGTTACAACGAAGCCGTTACATTGTTTATTTGTCTAACCTTGCATGAGCACGATGAGTGGGAATCCACACTAAGTCTAGATTCTTAATGTCGTCATGGTGGTTAGCCAAACACCGAGATGCCGTATAGAAACAACCCACATGGCACTCACTGTTGTATTGGACACGCTTAGACCCCCATGTTGTAAGTATAGAAACAACCCACTTACAGAACACACGCACACTGGAACAATTCCAATCCCATAAAAGTTTTAACACACGCACATGGGTAGCTCCTATAAACAATCGCCAAGAGTAGTTCATACTACAACCGCCTCCTGAATGCAAGGTTAGATGCATATACAACTTAATAGGCTAAGACTATCCCATACTAGTACATGTGGTTGTACTGTAAAAGATAGAGGGTGACATAGAGTTCGGTCCTTAATCGACTTAGGTGAACACTACCCCTATCGGTGTGCAACTACTCCATATGCACACCACTTGCCGCCAAAGTCTGAAATCTCATTTCCAACATTTTAGTTCACAAATAATCAGAGACTTCACCTCTGTTCAGAAGTTATAAAATTTCCAAAATCTCATTTATAAAGTGATCACAATCTATTCTAACATATCTCTAAGCATGGCTAAGCAATTTGCATATGTATAAGCATATATAATCCCAAATGAGCACAAGTAAATTGCCATAACTATTTCTAAGGTTACAATTAGCAAAGGATACAAGTTTTCAAGGTTGAGTATGCAGCAATTAGGTTGTATCTACCAATTTCCACATTTTAAATATCGATAGTTACAAATACGCATGCAACTTTGTAAATAAACACATTTCTTTCCCCAAAACATAGGATTCAAATTGTTCAAAGGAGGCAAGAAGAATACTTGCCTTACTCTTGAATACCTAGAGCAACTTTTACTTCACTCTTTCACCGACTTCGAATTTGTTCTCTAAAAGAAAATTATCATACGATCGTATAAGTAGCAAATAATGCGAAAAATCCAAAATACTCTAATATGCATGAGGTTTACACAGTGCCTAGGTACTGACCTAAGGTGAATTTAGGTGAAATAATCTCCATTTTATGACTTTTCATTTGAGAGTTATGAATTTTACAAGTTCTATATACGTAATACGGAATTTATACCTTATATAAATTTTAGAGATGCTTTATGAGATGTTTTACTAAGTGTGAACTTTAGACAGTGGATAGGTATTGGTTTTGGATGATTTTTAGTGAAGGAATTTCTATTTTATTATTTTGCATTTTAAAGATATAAATTTTAGAAGTCTTATATGCAAAATACTGGGCTGGTACCTTATATGAATTTTAATATGTACTTCATGACATATTAAGAAGTGCAACTACAAGGATATCATGACCAGCTAATCAGAAGTGCTTTTTTTCACATTGTTTTGTAATCAGACATACCATCCTTCTATAAAAACTTATACTTTTTGTCCTTTTGATTGTGTAGTTCTGATATTTTGAACTTATTTTTGATACTTTCATTACACTGTAGGAATACTTCCAAGATGCATATCTCAATCCATCCGAGATAATAAATTATTCACTGAACAATACATAGGATATAAGCTTGACAAGATGGACATGGTCAGTTTTTAATTTTCTTCTTACACTATACAATATTTAATATATATTCAATGATATAAGTCCTTTACATCTTTTTTTTACTAACTATACTCTGTTATGTTTGTTGTTGTATTGAAACTTTTAAAGATTATTTTCTAATCAACAGGTTTTTATCCCGCTGTCTTCAAATTTCTGGCATTTAATTGTTGCAAACTTCAAGATAAGGAAATTAGAAGTGCTCTGCCCCAATGTAAAAATAGAGCAAGTGCGCACCGAGGCTGAAGCTGCTATATGGAATTTTAAGAGAACATTTAAGCCTGCATACCCAAGGTACGTTAGAGTCAATGTTTATGATATAGATATTTCATTCCGCAGCGTGTCCTGCTCAACAAAAGAGTAAGTTACTTTCGTCTTATTCATATACATCTCATACAAAATATTTCTTTCTCTAATCAAAAACTTCAATTTTCTTTTAATCAAAATTTTATTTTCTCTAAAATTCATCTTTCATATCTTGAAACAAATTTTCATTCTTGGAACCAGCTCTGACGGTGCAATTTATATCATGAAGATAATCCAAAATTATGATGGGAACACGCATATCTTTTTCAGACCTGTGAGCTATTTTTTCTCCTGTTCTGCCTTAAAAGCTTACTACATGCATTAGAATTTTTTCCTTGGAAATGCCACATATTGATCAATACGGTTAACTTGCACATTAAAAAAATTCAGAATAAATAATGTATCAAATGTAATAACCTGAATGGTTCAATTTTTGTTTTCCTGTCCCCCACCACCCCCAAACCAAAATTGTTCCTTTTTTCCTAACGTTTCTAGTTATTTATGCGAATAACTTTTGTGAGAAGAGAAATTTTATAATCCTCCTGCTCTATATAATCTTTCATTAACTTTTTTCTAAGCAGACAATTTCAAGTCTATTACCTTTTTTGAGCACATAGTTTTATTCCTGCAATAACTTGTTGAGAATAAAAGTTTATCCCAGAATTATATAAACTTTTGTGGGGCACAATAGTCTTAACCATGTAATAAGGTTTTGAGAGCATATTTTATTCATGCAAATAACTCTTGTGAGAAGAGAAATTTTATAATCCTTTTGCTCTAAGAGATTTTCAAGTCTATTAACTTTTTGAGCACATAGTTTTATTCCTGCAATAACATGTTGAGAATAAAGTTTATCCCAGAATTTACATAAACTTTGTGGGGCAAAATAGTATTACTCATGTAATAATTTTTTGAGAGTTATCCTTCTGCTACATATTATTTAACTGTTCTTCTAAGCAGAGTTATTCTAGTCTATTAACTTTTGAGCACATAGTTTTATTCCTGCGATAACTTTTTGAGAATAATGTTGTCGGCGAAACGGGAATGGGGGTCCCACATTCTCGGGAACACAGGGGCCTTCGGCCATATCAGCCCCCCGGGGCCCACTTTCTGTGCAAAAAACAACTGGCCATCGCTGGTTGTTTTCTAAGCGCCTGTGGCTGCGGGCGCTGCCCGGGGAAAGGGACGCTCGGCCTCGGCGCTCCACGCGCGCGGCGCCCGGGCGCGGAGCCGGCTCGAGCTGGCATCACCACCAGGCCGCATTTTAGGTGAGCCGACGGCGTGTGACAGGGCGCGGTCACCCCTGTCCACCGCACGAGACCCTGAGCAGTCAGAAGACTTTTTTGACTGACGAGAGCTCCTTTCTTCCACGCTCTGGCAGTTACAGTATGCTCGGTCACATTCGCACGACTTTAGCCGCCTGCAGCGGGCTGCTCTCCGAGGCGACCTACCCCTGTGCTGCACAACTCCGGCGTGGGTGTCACAGGCGGACAGGGGCGACGGGACGCTCCACCAACTCCGGCGTGGCGTCGCAGGCGGAGGGGCGCACAGGAGAGTCACCGGAAAATATCTCCCTCCGCGTACCGGCACTGTGGACTCCCCTGAGCTCTATAAAGGAGGATCCCATGCCGCAGATGAGAGGGGGCAGCACAAGCTCGAGCATAGAGACAACAAGGCAACCTTTACTGTTCTTCTTCCCCAAGTCTCCCGGTTTACGCTTCCGAGCTCCCCGGGTACACCTTGTAAACACAACCGTACACATTCTCCCACATAGCATACACACAGGACGTAGGGTATTACGCTCCGGCGGCCTTGAACCTGTATAAATTCCTCTCGCCTCCTCTGTGTGCCATTGTTTCTCGTCTTCTCCAACGCCTCGTACACCAGAGAACAGCTCCCTGGCCAACCTCAAAAGGGGGTCTCCCGACTTCCGCCGTCGAGGCTTCGTCCTCCGACAGCTGGCGCGCCAGGTAGGGGGAGTTTTCTTCCTCAGGTCGGACGCCGACGTTCCCCGACACCCGACGCCCCCTTCATGGCTGGAGGCCATCGTCCGCGGGATTCCGACGAGGAGTCCGGGCGAACCCCTACACCCCGCTGGGCAACGTGAGCCCAGAGGCAAGCCGCCACCTTCTCCCCTCTTCGCCTTCCTGGGGGCGCGGCGCGTACCCCGGCGGGCAAAGCGCGCCCCGCGGCGGCCTGGTGGTGCGCCTCGGCCCTTCCCTCGCCGAGGGGGCCGGCAATGCCCCGCCGGGTCCGCCGCCGCTCATCCATAGGGCGCGAACAAAGGGCCCGTCCCACGGGCACGTCGCAGCCCTCCACTTCCATTCCGCGACACCGCAGGAAGCCCTCTGCGGCGGGGCCTCCTGCGACACCCCCGACATTTGCGGGGATGGAGGCCGGGGCGGCGGTGGATTAACGAGATCGCCAACTTGGTAGGCACCGCCCACCGCCGGGTCACCCGCCGGCGGCCATAAAGCGCTGGGACTTCGACCGCGCGACCTCTAGCGCGAGCGGCCGACCGCCCCGGGCCAGAAACAAATCCCGGGGCACGAGCGATCTCCGCAACCGGCTCGACCGGACCCGGGCCCACGAGGAGAACGCCCGGGTCACAATGGAGCGCCAGCGTGAGCGGGCGCAAGGACGCCGCCAGGCATTCCGAGGCCCCGGCCTCCAGCTCCGAACCACTAGTGGGAAAACCGCTATTCGTCACCAGAGTCCTACCCAGTACGGCTGCTCGGTTGCCTGGCACTCTCCCCAGGCCTGCGGCAGGTTCGCTGGCCGGCTATGTTCCGGCCCAACTTGCCGAGAATACGATGGCTCCGTGGACCCCACAGAGTTCTTGCAGATATATGCCACTGCATCCGGGCGGCGGGGGAGACGAGAAGGTGATGGTGAACTATTTCCCCGCGCCTCAAGGCCCAGGCTCGCTCCGGATGATGAGCCTCCCCGAGGGATCCATCCGCTCGTGGGAGAACCCTTTGCCACCAGTTTGTGGCAAAATTTCCAGGGCACCTCCCGCGCCCTGGGACAGAAGCGGACCTCCAGCCCTACGTCAGAGTAGGGTGAGGCGTTGAGGCATTTCCTGCAGCGTTTCAGCCAGGTACGGCAACACAATCCCTCACATCGCCCCCCACGCGGTTATCCACGCGTTCCGTTCGGGCAACCGTGCGCGACCAGCGCATGCTCGAAAAGATGGGCACCCGCGACGTCCACCAAACCACGCGGAACTGTTCAGCCTTGCCGACCACTGCGCCCGCAAGGAGGAAGCCCGGGCGTGGAACAAGCCGCGTCCTGAGGTTCGCGAGGACCCTGGGGAAAGAGGGGAGGCCACACGTTCCGCGGCGGCGGACAGCCGGGAAGCGCCAGAAGGGCAAGGAGGTCGCCGAGAACTTCGCCTTGGCGGCGTCTGGCGGCCCCCGGGGGGCCGCGCCGCCCGCCAGGACGACTACGGGCTGCGGCAAACGGCAGAAGGCTGAGCGTGCGGCCACCGGCCACGGGCTGCGGGCCGGAAATCGGTATGCTCCGTCCACGAGAACGGACCGCCAACGACTCACGGAGTGCCGCGCCGTCCAGAACCTAACCGACCTGGCGAGCGCACCACTAAGAAGTTCAACAGGAGCCGGCAGCAGGACAAGCGCTCCAATCCGGAGCACCCTCTCGAGTTCCAAGAACCCGAGAATGTCCAGGGCCACCCTTGACGGCGGGGCACACGCTCACTCCTCGCGCCGTGGCTTCCAAGGCCATGAAGCGCGAGCTGTTAGCCGCGGACCCCGGGCGCGGCGTCCGGAGCGGAAGTGGTCGGATATTCCGATCACCTCGGCCCCACGGACCATCACAGCCCGGGTACCCGGGAGGGGCAGCCGCCCTGCGGTCTCCCCCACCATATGCAAGTGAAGGTGGGCCGCCGTCCTCGTCGACGGGGCGCCGCCCTCAATATCCTTTCCCCGGGTCTTTGAAAGATCAAGGCCGGGGACGAATCTCGCGCCCTCGTGGCCCGATCCACGGGATTTACAAGGGCCCCACTTGGCCTCATCCGGCCAGGTCTCTTTGGCCGTCACCTTCGGTGACCGTGGGCAAACGCTTCCGCACCGAGCACGTCATTTTCGACGTTGCCGAGTGCAACCTCCCATACACGCGTCCGGAACAAAGCCCCCGTTGGTGAAGTTATATGGCGTTACGCACTTACGCTACCATAACCATGAAGCTCCACAGGCCCCTCGGGCCCCCGTCCACAGTTCTGTGGACTTGAAAGCCGCCCTCTCGTGCGCGAGCAGCGTGCGCCGACGGCGCCCCTGCAGCTCCTGACCTGCGCGGGGGGCCGGGCCCTCGCCACGCACGCGCCCCAAGCCGGCCGCTCGTCGCCACCGCATGCGGAGCAGTCAAGGAGGTAGTCCTTGGCGACGACCCGTCCCGGACCAGTCAAGGTTGGCGTCGCTGGACGACAAATAGGAAAGCGCGCTCATCGCCTTCCTCCGGCAAACACCGACCGTCTTCGCTGGCAACCGTCGACATGCCCGGGTCCCCCAGGGGGGTGATTGAGCACCGCCTTGGCCATCCGCGCCGGCTCGCGCCCGGTGGGCAGAGGTACGACGACAGGCCCCAGAGCGCCAGCCCTTCGTCCGTGAGGAGATCCACAAACTCTGCTGGCCAGCTTCATCCGCGAGAGGTCGTTCCACCCGGAATGGGCTGCGCCCAACCCAGTCGATTCGTCCCCAAATCCAACGGAAGCTGCGGAAATGTGCATAGACTACACCGACCTCAACAAGGCTTGCCCCAAAGACCCATTCCCTCTTGCCTCGCAGGAGACCAGATAGTCGACTCCACCGCGGGTGCGACCTCTTGTGCTTTCTTGATGCTTATGCAGGGATACCATCAGATCCGGCATGGCAGAGGAGGGATGGAGGAAAAAACTTCTTTTATTACCACCCCCAGGGGCCTTCTGTTATATGTGCATGCCTTTCGGGTTGAAGAATGCTTGTGCCACTTTCCAGCGTGCCTGTCGTTTGTAACATTTGAATCGCAGCTTGGTCGCAACATGGAGCTACGTCCGACGATTGGTGGTGTTTGAAGTCGCAGCGACCCGCGCCACTCTGCTCCATGATCTGGCCGACACGTTCGAAACCTTCGATGCACAAGATGAAGCTGAACCCGGAGCAATGCTTCTTCGGGGTCCCGGCCGGCAAGCCTTCCTCGGGTTCCTCGTGTCCGACCCGGCATTGAGCAAAACCCGGAAGATAGCGGCCAATCGACCGCCATGCGCCCCCCGACGAGGGCTACGGAGGCCCAGAGCCTGACCGGCCGTGCGTGGCCGCACTAGTCGTTCAGGCCTCCAGCTTGGGGAGCGTGCCCTCCCCTAATTGGTTTTTTTTTTCCAAAAAACTCTCAAGAAATCCGGCAGTTCGCCGGCGGATGAGGCGGATCAAGCCCTTTGATGAGCTCAAGCAGTACCGACTACCCCCCTTGTCCTCGTGGCACCGCACCAGACGAGCCCGTTGCGCAACATCGCGGCAACCCCGCAGGTGGGGAAAGCGCGGCGCTCGTCGCTCGAGCGCCCCTTGCCAAGCAGTGCGGGCCACCCGCATTCACCTCCCGGCCCGCCCATGCCGCGAGAGCCCAAACCTGGCAAGCCTCGCCAAGGCGAGTGCGAGACGGGAACCCGCGCGCCGGACCATCCCCAAACATTTGCACCCGGGCCCCCAATGTCCCAAAAAAAAAAAAAAAAAAAAAAAAAAAAAAAAAAAAAAAAAAAAAAAAAAAAAAAAAAAAAAAAAAAAAAAAAAAGCTCCATAACCGTCCCCATTAGGCGAAGCTCGCTCCCTCCCGGGGGCTTCGAGCCCGACCCCCGGCCCTTGTCGGCCGGCGTCGCGAAAAACACACAACAGAAGGCGGTGTACTTCTGTCAGCGAGGTACTCCGTGGACGCCAAATCCGCCTATCCCCAGCGCGCCAAAAGATGCTCACGCTGATTCTCATCGCGGTCCAGGAAACCTTCGCCCACTACTTCCAGGCCGCCACGCAACAAGGTATTCGTAGTTCACATCCTCCCCCTCGGGAAAAATGATCGGGCAGCAATTGCTTAACCGGGAGGGAACCGCGCTCGCGAAGTGGGCGGTCGAGCGCTGGAGTTCGACCTCCGCCTTCCAAGCGCGCAAACGCCATCAAAAGCCAAGTCCCTGGCGGATTTCCTAGCGAATGGACCCCGGGGCCCGAGCCGACCCTGTGCTGGACCCGGGTTCCCGGCCCCCGAGCTCGCCGACCGCGCCTCCACTGATAATGAACTTCGACGGCTCGCTGCGCCCGGCGGGCTTGCCGCCCCAGCGCCGGGCCGGGATCGTCCTCGGATCGCCCACCCGGACGAGTCCGCTTCTCCGTGCCACCGCAACTTCGGGCCACCAACAACATGGCTGAGTACCGAGGGCCTTCTCGCCGGCCTGCCGCCCGATCGCCCTCAGTGCGACGGCTATGCGCGCAAGCGACTCCGCAGCCTCATCAACCAGGTGTCCGGGAGTACCAGACCCTGACCCCCAATCGGCCGCATACGTGGACGAAGTAGCTGGAGGCCTTGAGCGCCGTTTCGACGACCTCACGCTTCGCCCACGTCCCTCGCAGTCGCAACCTAGCCGCCGAGAGCTCTCAAGACTGGCTTCCTCGCGGGCGTCCTGTCCCCTCGGATTTCCAGGAAGCCCTCGACCTCCTCGGGCGCGCTTATCCGGACCTCTGGGCCTCAAACCCCTGAGCCCGGGGCCGACCTGACCACGCGCTCCCGCCCCAGGACTTGGTCCTCGCAGCCGACCCAGCGCGCCGTTCCTGGATGGACGAAAATACCGGCATATCTTCTCGAAGCACATCTCCCTGAAACGACGTGAAGCAGAAAAGGATCGCTCTTGTCGAAGCGCATTCCTGGTAGAAGGGCACCTCTACCGCGTGGCCGCCAAGCAGCGTCCTGCCTCAGTGCGTTCCGCGCACCCGGAGTCGATCCTCGCCGACATCCACGAAGGATGTGTGCAGTCACGACCGGCATTTGCGATCCCTGGTCTGGTAAGGCTTTCCGGCGTGGATTTTATTGGGGCCCACGGCCTTGCAGGACCGCGTCCGACCTCGTCCAACGTTGCCGCGCGTGGCCAGTTGGTCATGCCAAACAGAGCCACCAGCCGCGCAAGCACTCCAGATGATCCCCCTGTCCTGGCCCTTCAGTGTCTGGGACTCAGATTCCTCGCCCCTTTCCCGCGCCAGTCGGGGGTTATCGACATCTCTATGTCGCCATCGACAAGTTCACGAATGGGCTGGAGGCGTTCCCCGTAATCGACATCGACAACACTCAGCGCTAAGTTTATCGGGATCACCAGCCGCTTCGGATCCCCAACCGCATTATCACCGACAACCGGCACGCAGTCAGCGAGCGAGCCTATCTCCTCTCT
>RYFJ01003014.1:0-159882 GCA_003991445.1 Oryza meyeriana var. granulata | reverse complement strand
CGGATAGAGGAGGGCCTACCTTGTATTAGAGATATAGCTAATTCGGCAGACCTTCGCTTGTATAGAAAGGAATATACAGTCCTAGTCGGGTGGTTATATCTCTAGGGGAGATCTCCTAGTCGTAACCGATGGGGAATCCCTAGCCTTTGTAACCTGTCCCCAGTAACGTAAGGGAGGCAGGGCGCCCCATGAGGGCAGGAGAACACTCATAAGCTCACGGCCATAGGGTTCATCAGAATCGCCACCATAATTCCTCAAAGGAATACATACAAACTGGACGTAGGGTATTACCTCACATCGAGGGCCTGAACCAGTATAAAATCTTCCTGAGTTCCTTTGCAATCCACCGAGTTTACATCCGCCGACTAGCCCCATATATTTATTGCCGGTGTAAAACATCGACAGGTACAAGGTAGGAGTCCCAGCTAGATACGGCCAAGGGATCTCCTCTTAGAGATACAATCTATCCGACTAGGACTGTATATACCTTACTGTACAAGGCAAAGTCTGCCGTGTGCTACTATATCTCTAATTACAAGTCTCGGCCCATCCTCTATCCGAATGGCCCATATGCTTGTGATGAGGTACCCAGGGCCCATGGCCTCCACAATAGCCCCTGAGACCTTCATAGTTTAGTCACAGCTGATGCCGAGTGCTCATCCTCCACGGTGAAGATTGCCCGAGTGCATTGCTCCCTAGTACTCTTTGTCTGAGTGCTTCTTCTTCCCGAGTCCTGCTTCATGTCAGCTGGCAGCGAGGCTATGAAGGGCTTCATGCAGATGTATGAATAGTGTGCGCCGAATAGGCGCACCTATTAGGTGTAGCCCCTGACTTTGTGCTTAATTGTGAAGACAATTAAACATAAAGTCAAAGAACTTTAACGTTATAGTCTTTCCCGAGTAGTATACTACTGATTGTTATAGACTCTTCCGGTATCATGTCAACTGGAATATGATTTATAGTCTTGCCGGTAGCATGCACCACTCGTATATGGGACTCTTCAGCTTCATATCGTCAGCTAGAAAGGGGTTTATAGTCTTTCCGAGTGACGTCCCACTCGGAAGTTAAACTCCTCAGCGTCATGGTCAGTTGAAGTAAGGTTCATAGTCTCTCCCGAGTAGTGGCACTACTTGAAAGTTAGACTCTTCAGCTTCATGTCGGCTGGAATAAGTTGCTCATGACTGTTGGCCAAGCATGTAGGCCAAGTACCACTTTATGAAACTAAATCCAATGCGTGGTCAGGTGTACTCGAGAAAGATACCTGCATCCCCAATTTTAATGAAAACCAACTTGTGATCCTTATAAGGATATGTCCTCGATACCTGGTGAATATCACAGATACCAAAACACGTGATGTTTAGCAATTAGCCTTCATGAAGCATATCTATTTACCTCATCGGTTCCTATTGGTAGCATCAGCACTGCGATTTTAACCCAGCCTGCGAGCGGCCCATATTGAGCGTGCTACTGTAGAAACTCATATCTTGGTGGCCCAATACTGACTTTGCAAGCCCAAGCCCACGAGTCGGAAATGGCTCTATAAAAGGTGGGGAGAGAGTGAAAAGATTCCTTCATCTTCTCCAATCCACCAATCATTTCGTCTTCCGCTTCCGCGCCGAAATTTCACCTCTCGCTCCGCTAGGGTTTGCTATTGCTTGCTCTTTCCCACCGGAACTTGGGTGATTCCGCTCTTCCTTGTCCATTCCAAACCTCCAGCAGCATTTCCCCCAAATCTCCTCAACCCCAACCATACCGAGGGCATCGGATTTCGTGGATGCGTAGGATGATATCTGGCCGACTTCAGATTGCAGGTCGGCGAAGTTGAAGCTTTTGGAGACACAGCTAAAGCTGCAGAGCCAAGAGATCATCAACTGGCGTCCAGCTGAGGGCGAATCAGTTCCGGAGCCTCGGGAGGGTGAGACTGTCGTTGTCGCTTCTTTTTTTCCACCGAGGTCTTTCGCTTCCATCTTCTGAGTTCTTCCGCCAGCTCCTTACTTTTTACAAGCTCGAGTTGGTGAATCTAAATCCCAACTCGATTCTGTAAATCTCCATCTTTGTAGCTCTTTGTGAGTGCTTCCTGGGTGTGGAACCCCATCTGAATCTGTTCAGGTATTTGTTCCACATCAAGCCCCAGCCTTCCAAAAATAAAATCCAAGTGATTGGGGGGGCTGGTGTCCAACTTAGGAACGAGATGAAGAAGATCTACTTAGAAATTCCTTTGAAGTCTTCTCTCAAAGGCTGGCATAAGGAATGGTTTTACTGTTCTGATCTAGAGCCATGCCTTCCCCCTTTTATGGGTCTACCCCCGGTGATTATTGCCAAGTGGTCGTCTCTACCCACCTCTGAAGAAATGGGGTAGGTTAACACTCTTGTCGGCAGGATTAGCAAGCTGAAGAAAGCCGTGTTGACTGGTCCATGGGTGGCTAGACGCTTCTTGACTCGGTGCCTCAAGCCGCTGAAGCTGAGGTGCCACTTCGGCTGGGACTACAAGGGCAAAGACAATCCCAGCCGGGAATATGCTGACCTGGTAGGCAAGTGCAAGGTGACCAACATCCTGTTTGATTTCTTTGCCATCGGGGTGATTGTGACTGAAGACACAGATCGGTCCGTGGCGGCTTATAGCAAGAACAGGACACGCCCGAAGGTAACCTTTGCTGATGTTATCTTGTAGTTCATCTGTGGTGAATGCTTGTAGATATGTGCCCATATTGGCTCCACAGTGTATAACTTGTATTGTTGAACTGCTTGCAGTCATGTGAGGAGTTCGATGACAACTCCCGAAAATTGTCGGCCTGGAAATCGAAGAAGAGGCCAAGAAGTCCTTCTGCTGCCCAGCCCGACTCCAAGAGAGCGGGGAAGAGACCTGTTGTAGATCAGGGCAAGAAGACGGTTATGAGGCCGAGTGCCGCTGCTGGGAGTCTGAAGATAAAGGACACGGCCGGTGCAGTGCCTAGGCCATTGAGACCTAGACCAGGACCCGTGCAGTCGAGCTCAGCATCAGCAAGCCCAACCAAAGTGCCGCCAAGTACAGGACCAACTCCAGCGCCGCCAGGCTCAACAACATTGAGCCCAAGAATGGCGCCGCCGAGTACCAGGGCACCCCAGCCGGCTGCACCAGGAGTGGGGCTAGCCAGGATAAAAACGCCGTAGCCAACTACCACGCCGACTGGCCCGACAGCTGGCCACAGCCCACCGCCGGGATCTGGATCTCTCGGGCAAAGGCTTAAGTTCTCCAAGAGGTAGGTTGCTCTGGATCTTCTGAAAATCTTGTTTGTCATGGTAGTGTCTTGAAGTTTGACTCGTTACGCAGGAAGCGGGCCGATATTGATCTCAAGGAGACCGCTCTGGCCACTCCCGTTGTAGAGCCAGCCCCAACCGAGCCAACGCCAGCGAGCACACCTGCTGAGCCGGTGACGGTCCCAGTTGTAGAAACTAAGACGGTCCCTACTGCAGGGCCGCCGAACCAGCCGACCAAGGGGTGGTCGTTGAAGCTGGCTGCTCCAGCCCCTGAGCCAGCCCCGAGGCCCCGGAGGCTGCGCCGAGTTGGGGGCCAGGACACCGTCGCCGTCCTTGTCGCCGTCGTCGTCTTTGTCATCGTCGCTATCTTCTCCTCTGCATAGGCTCCCTAGGCTCGAAACTCCTCCCCGCAAGTTCCCGCGGACATTCCGCTGGACGGCGCCCGACAGAACCACGAGGAGTTACAAGCATGACGAGGTTGCGGCGGAAAAGCAGCGCAAAGACTTGCTTCATGCCACAATCTGTGGGAGCCATGGGCCCCGGGTACCTCATTACCAGCACATGGGCCACTCGGATAGAGGATGGGCCAGATCATGTAGTTAGAGATAAGATAGCACCCGGCAGGCTGTGCCTTGTACAATAAGGAAACCTAGCCTTAGTCGGATAGGATTCTATCTCTAAGAAGGAAGTCCCTTGGTCGTATCCGACTGGGATCCTTACCATGTACCCTTGTCCCCTAGTATATAAAGGGAGGCAGGGTGCCCCACGAAGGCACGCAAGATCATTGATCGCAAAACTACCTCAGAGGAATAACACCTCGACTGGACGTAGGGTATTACCTCACATCGAGGGCCTGAACCAGTATAATTCTCTTGTGTTCCTCTGCAATCCACCGAATTCCAAGTCGCCGAATAGCCCCATAGTATTATTGCCGGTGCAAAGCATCGACAGTTGGCGCGCCAGGTAGGGGCCCGGCGAATTCTTCATCAACAGATTCGATGGATCCCATCAACGGAGTCGAGGGCTACAAGTTCCTCCAATGGAGACACCATCACCTTCGGGCAGCCTTGATTTCGTCGCCGATCAACTCGGCAACCTTTCCTTGGCTGAGGCTTTTTGATCCGATCTTGCCAGCTGAGGAGACTAGCCGGCGTGCGCCAGTCGGCCCCAGGGACGTCGCCATCTCCTTCGACGATCTACTACGACAGTCCCTCACATCGCCGGACATCGGGACAACCCTCTCCTTCGGCGTCCGACTCGCGCTAGGCCTTGAGCCAGCGCGGGTTAGGCCAAGAGGGGGAGAGATCGTCAATCTCCCGTACGGATTCGGCGACGCTGTGCATCTACGACCCGCGCAGCAGACCCGACCTCCAGCGATTCAGTTTGGACACGGTCATGAACCGTTTCAGATTGGATCTAGGGAGGTCGGAGTCGTCCTAACTCCAATAAACTACTCGGAGTCCGACACTAAGTCGGATGGCGGTTCGAGCACCAACTCGGACTCCACCTTAGCAAGCTTCCTCCTCCCCCGCGAGATCTTCATGGCTTCAACGCCACCTTCCGAGGTGCGCCGACTGCAAGAGGAGCAGCAAGAGGAGGCGCGCCGACTACAACAACAAGAGGAGGCCAACCGACAAGCTCGCAATGACGGGCTTCGACAGGCTGGGCGAGCTGCCCAGCAGCAGATCCTCCAAACCAAAGTCGGCGACCACGACGTCTTCGTCACGCCACAACAGAACGTCGTGGCCGCCGCAACTCTGCTGGACACGCTCCAGCTTGGGCCGGATCATCAGGCCACACCAACTATCGCCAAGATCAAGGCGATGATTACTGCTGCCGCCTGCCAGCAGCAAGAACAGTCAGGCAACACTCACATACCGACCCATCGGACGGGCTCTCCAGCGGCGGAGTCATCTGCATCAGCGCGACGTCGGGCGGCCGCTCCACCGGCAGCACGAAGAGTCCCGCCAAACAACGCTCGCAATACCAACTACGACAACCGGCGGCGTCACCAATACGACTGCCGACCCAATCAAGACCTCCGAATGCGATTACAACGCGATCTTCGCCACACCCTAAGGGCCCGGCGCGAAGAACGCGAAGAGGATGAACGCCGCCGACTGGAGGATGAACACGAGCCGCTTCGGTCTCCACTACGAACGGCTACACCGCCAAAACTGAAGCCCAAGTCCTCACGATAACGAAGGCATTCCAGCCTTTACTCGGGAGTTATAGGACGTCCGCTGGCCAGTCGGCTTTAAGCCTACCGGAATCGAAAAGTACGACAGCAAGACCAACCCAGAGTCCTGGCTCACCGTTTACGTCCTAGCAGTTCAAGCTGCCGGGGGCGACAGCAGAGCCATGGCTAACTACCTCCCAGTCGCATTAGCCGACTCGGCGAGGACATGGCTGACAGGCCTCCCAAGGCAGTCGATCGGTTCCTGGGGACAACTCAGGGAGCGGTTCATCGCTCACTTCCACGGGACCTACGAGAGACCGGCTTCTGAGCACGACCTTTACCAGCTGCATCAGAAAAAGAACGAGTCTCTGCGCGAATTCATCAAAAGGTTTTCCGAGAAGCGCAATCAAATCCCAAGCATCAAAGACGAAGTCGTCATCGCCGCCTTCCGCAAGGGAGTAAAAGACGCCCCGCTCATCGCGAAGTTCACTCGGAAGCCACCATCCACTGTCCGGACTCTCTTCGACGTGGCCAACAAATACGCCGACTCGGCTGAAGCCGTCGCTGAGGCCTTCGACGAGAAGAAGGAGCCCCGACAAAGAGACAACAAGGCGAAAGCCGACAACGAGCCGTCTCAGAACAAGCCTGGCAGCCGCAAGCGGAAGTCGAACAACGAGGTGGCCAACATGGAGCGCAGTCAGTCGCGCCCCCAGCGGAACAACGTGTCGATGTTTTACACCGGCAATAAATATATGGGGCTAGTCGGCGGATGGAAACTCGGTGGATTGCAAAGGAACACAGAGAGATTTTATACTGGTTCAGGCCCTCGATGTGAGGTAATACCCTACGTCCAGTTGTGGTGTTATTCCTTTGAGGATTTGCGGTGGTGATTCTGGTGAACCAACTCAACCTGCGAGCTTATGTGTGCTCTTCTGTCTTCTGCCCTCATGGGGCGCCCTGCCTCCCCTTATATACTGGGGGACAAGGTTACAAGGTAGGAGTCCCCATCGGATTACGACTAGGAGATCTCCCCTTAGAGATATAACGTACCCGACTAGGACTGTATATTCCTTTCTATACAAGGCGAAGTCTGCCGAATCTAGCTATATCTCTAATTACAAGGCTAGGCCCATCCTCTATCCGAGTGGCCCATATGCTTGTCATGAGGTACCCGGGGCCCATGGCACCCACACAACGACTATCAGAAAGTCATGAGCGGGCCTTGCCCCTTTCACCCCAAGGGCCGGCACGCGGCCAAGGACTGCCACATGCTCAAGAAGTTCGCCTCCGAGCAAGCTTCATCGTCTGGCGCCGACAAGGACAAGGACAAGCCAGACTCGGGTCCGGCTGATGATTTCCAAGACCCCCAAGCCGAACTCAACCACATCTTCGGGGGGCCACTCGCGTACGAATCCAAGCGCAAGCAGAAGCTATCAGCGCGGGACATTAACACGGTCTCCACAGCCGACACCCCCCAATACCTGCGCTGGTCGGAAATGGCCATCACCTTCAGTCGCGCAGATCACCCAGATCGGATTTCCCACCCGGGACAATATCCACACGTCCTGGACCCGGTCGTCAAAAATATCAGGCTGAAGAAAACCCTCATCGACGGAGGCAGTGCGCTCAACATCCTGTTCGCCAAGACTTTGGACGAGATGAGAATTCCTCGTTCAGAACTACGGCCGAGCACTGCGCCCTTCCATGGGATAATTCCCGGCTTGTCATCAACCCCACTCGGGCAGATAACCTTGTCGGTAACCTTCGGCACTCGGGACAACTTCCGTACAGAAAACGTCTGCTTCGAGGTTGCCGACTTCGAGACCGCGTACCACGCGATACTCGGACGACCGGCCCTCGCCAAATTCATGGCGATACCGCACTATACATACATGGTGCTGAAGATGCCCGGGCCAGCAGGAGTCCTCTCCCTCCGCAGTGACGCCAAGCAAGCCTTCACCTGCGACAAGGAGAGCTGCGAACTGGCTCAAACACAAGAAGCGGTAGTCGGGCGCGACAGCATCCGGCAAGCCGCTACATCTGAAGTCGATCAAGATCCAGTTCCGGCGAAAAAAGCAGCGAAGTCAGGAATTTCAGCGGACTCTGACACGAAGAAGATCCCCCTGGACCCTTCCGACCCCTCCAAGCCTGCCTTAGTCGGGACCGGACTCGACCCCAAATAGGAAGACGCGCTCGTCACCTTCCTCCAAGCCAACAAAGATATCTTCGCGTGGAAACCGTCCGACATGCCGGGCGTACCAAGGGAGGTGATCGAGCACGCCCTACACGTAAAGCCAGACGCCAAGCCAGTCAAGCAACGGCTGCGGCGCTTCGCTCAAGACCGCAAGGATGCTATCCGGGAGGAAATCACCAAGCTCCTCGCAGCCGGATTCATCAAGGAAGTTACCACCCGGACTGGCTGGCAAACCAGTTCTGGTCCGGAAGGAAAACGGTAAATGGCGCATGTGCGTCGACTACACCGAGCTCAACAAAGCGTGTCCCAAGGACCCATTTGGTCTTCCAGGATAGTCAGGTGGTTGACTCCACGGCTGGATGCGACCTACTCAGTTTTCTCGACTGCTACTAGGGATATCATCAAATTAGCCTGAGGGAACAAGACTGCTTAAAAACATCTTTCATCACGCCGTTTGGAGCGTATTGCTATATCACAATGCCGTTCGGTCTGAAAAACACAGGCGCAACCTACCAAAGGGCTATTCAGCGGTGTCTGCACACTCAGATCGGGCGCAACGTGGAAGCCTACGTCGACGATGTGGTGATCAAGTCCAAGTCCAGAAAAGACTTCATTGCCGACTTGGAAGAAACCTTCCAAAACCTTCGAAGATTCTGAAAAGACTTCATTGCCGACTTGGAAGAAACCTTCCAAAACCTTCGAAGATTCAAGATGAAGTTGAACCCGGACAAGTGCGCCTTCGGGGTGCTGTCTGGGAAGTTACTCAGCTTCATCGTCTCGCACCGCGGCATCGAGGCTAACCCGGAGAAAGTCAACGCCATCAAGAACATGGCGCCCCCGACCAACCTTAAAGACGTCCAGAAGCTGACAGGCTGCATGGCGGCACTCAGCCGGTTTATCTCCCGACTGGGCGAACGGGGCATGCCTTTCTTCAAGTTCCTCAAAAAGGCGGACACCTTTCAATGGACTCCGGAAGCCCAGCGAGCCTTCGAAGACTTCAAAGAATTCCTCACATCACCCCCCATGCTGGCGTCACCCCTGCCCCAGGAACCACTAATGCTTTATCTGGCGGCAACAACACAGGTAGTCAGCACGGTGCTGGTAGTGGAGCGATCCGAACAGGGTCACATTCAGAAAATACAACGGCCAATCTATTTCGTCAGCGAGGTCCTTGCCGACTCCAAAATGAGATACCCGCAGGTCCAGAAGCTGCTATACGACCTACTCCTCACAGTCCGAAAGCTGGTGCATTACTTTCAAGCACATCAAGTCACGGTGGTCACAGCGTTTCCACTCGGGGATGTCCTTCATAATCGCGAGGCCACCGGCCGGATCGCTAAATGGGCACTCGAGCTGATGGCGTTCGACATCACCTTTCTGCCACGGACAGCTATCAAATCTCAAGCTCTAGCCGACTTTGTGGCCGAGTGGACAGAAGTTCAACTCCCAACACCAACAACAAAGCTAGAGTACTGGACAATGTACTTCGACGGTTCCCTACGGATCGGCAGTGCCGGGGCTGGAGTCATACTGACATCCCCCACTGGCGAAAAATTGAAGTACGTACTACAAATCCACTTCCCGGCTTCCCAAAATGTCGCCGAGTACGAGGCACTTGTTCACGGGCTCCGCATCGCCATATCACTCGGCATACGTCGACTGGTTGTGCGCGGAGACTCCCAACTCGTCGTCAACCAAGTCATGAAAGATTGGACCTGTCTCGACGACACAATGGCGGCATACTGTCAGGAGGTTCGCAAGTTGGAAAACAAGTTCGACGGGCTGGAAATCACACACGTCCTGCGTCAATACAACGACGCGGCGGATGAGCTGGCAAACATGGGATCCAAGCGAGAAGCAGTTCCGACTGGAATCTTTGTCGAGCAACTTATGGAGCCATCAGTCAAGAAGAAACCGGCACAAGAGCAGTCGGGAGGCGAGCCTACCCCGACCACCGACGAAGTGCTGCACATATGTCAAGACTGGAGGGGTCCTGTTCTCAAATTCCTCCTGGACGATGAACTCCCAGAAGATCGCAGTCAAGCCGAGCAGATCAAGCGTCGAAGCAAAAGCTTCCTGCTAGTCGGAGAAGACCTGTACCGAAGGAGCGCATCCGGTGTCCTCATGCGCTGTGTCACCACCGAGGAAGGCAAGCAGATCCTGCATTCAATCCACTCGGGCATCTGTGGCAACCACGCTGCATCCAGGACGTTAGTCGGAAAGGCTTACCGGCAGGGATTCTTCTGGCCCACCGCAGTCACAGACGCCAAAGACATCGTTCGCAAGTGCGAGGGTTGCCAGTTCTTCGCAAGACAGACAAATCTCCCAGCCCAGGAACTCCAAACTATCCCTATCTCTTGGCCATTCGCAGTATGGGGGCTCGACATGGTCGGGCCCTTCAAGAAAGCGCCAGGGGGGTTCACACACTTATTCGTCGCGGTGGATAAGTTCACCAAGTGGATTGAGGCTAAACCCGTCGCAACAATTACAGCGGCATGAGCAAAGGACTTCATCACGAGCATATTATACCGGTTCGGAGTCCCTAACCGCATCATCACCGACAATGGCACTCAGTTCGCGGCGGGCCTATTCCAAGATTTCTGCGACGACTTCGGCATCAAGATCTGCTATGCATCTGTGGCACACCCGCGGAGCAACGGGCAGGTTGAGCGAGCCAACGGCATGGTCTTACAAGGCATCAAGGCCAGGATATTCGACCGACTACAACCATATGCGGGTCGGTGGGTACAAGAACTCCCATCCGTTCTCTAGTCTCTCAGAACCACAGTTAGTCGGTCAACAGGGCAATCCCCTTTCTTCCTGGTCTACGGTACCGAGGCCATGCTACCGACAGAGATACAGTTCGGCTCTCCGCGAGTCCGGGCTTACTCCGAAGACGACTCCAACAGCACCCGACTGATCGAATTAGATCAGCTGGAAGAAGCAAGAGACGCCGCAACAATCCAGTCGGCAAGGTATCTTCAAGGCCTGCGTCGCTACCACAATCGCAATGTCCGTGGCCGCGCCTTTTTGGTCGGGGATCTCGTTCTAAGGAAGATACAAACCACCAAGGACAGGCACAAACTATCCCCCATCTGGGAAGGGCCGTTCATTATAGTCGAGGTCACGCGGCCAGGCGCCTACCGACTGAAGACCAAAGACAGCGTCCTCATCACCAACTCATGGAACATAGAACAGCTACGTCCTTTCTATACCTGAGTTTTACATTTTCCATGTGTACAGTTTTTCCTGACTCACTACGCCGCTTATTTCAACCGAGTAGTGAGTCGGGGGCTGCATGTATATATGTGTTCTGTCAATAACATACAAGCTTATTTCACCCCGGTTATGAAGCCTTGCCACGACTAATGCGTTCGCCCGAGTATAGCATCTTACTCCGAACGTTTTTTATCAAGTTCTATCGGACTAACTCGGCGCATGCTACATGGTCGGGTAAAGCTAATGACAACCGAATAATGAGCTTGGCGGCACGACACACATATTTACACATGATCGTATATGAAAGCATATATATATACCGACTACAAAATGTATTGCCTTTACAGACCAGGTCTCGGGTAATCGCTTCAGCAGTCGGCTTCGCCTGTGCGATCAGCTCCAGCGCTTCCTCGGGCGTCGTCTCCTCGGAAAATCCCTCCCCGATGGCCTCAATGTCCGCCCTCGGGTAGATGGACTTGGTCATTGCTAGGGTCTGGGCCACGCTGGCGGCAACCCGCTCGTCTGAGTACCTTTTCAAGGCACTCGGCGCGTCCTCGAGACGCCCCATTATTTGAGGAATTCTGCTACAGCTGGTCCCCACTGGGCGGGGATCTACAAGGTCAAGGAGCCCCTTCACGGACCCGACGAGGGCCTCCCGTGACTCCCTGATTGACCTTATCTCCTCCGTGTAGAACCGGTACTGGGCCTGGACGTTAGCTGTCATGCCTGCCCAGATCGGCCGGCAAGTAAGCTTGTCAAATTCGGCTACACACAGGATAACTAGTGGATTGGCTGAGATCACAGTCGGGTTGAGGACTTACTTTCGTAATCGGCCTCCCACCCGGCCACGGTCTTCTCCAGTTCGGCCTTCTCCTTACCGAGCTTGACGACGGCCTTCTCCAACTCGGACTTCTCCCGGTCAAGCTCGGTGTTGGCCTTTGTCAGGTCGGCCTTGACCCTTTCAAGCTCGGCCTTGGCTTCTTCGGCCTCCTTCAGCTGCGACTCCCTCTCTGCTCGGGTCTTTAACTCCGCTTCGAGGTCTGCACCACAGATTAGCCAAGAGCTCAACCGTGCAGTCATGACACCACCGGGCAGTCGGGATCGACGTGGCTGGATGAATACATCAACGGTTCAGTCGGGAAGATATACTCGGGGATTTTACCTCTGATCTTCTCGGCTAGGGCCCATGTCTCCGCCCTGAGCTGATCGGCGCCGCTCTTCAGCCAGGCCTCCCTCCTCGTGTGACGCGCCTCCATCTCGGCCTTCAATGCCCGGAGTTGTTGCAATTCCGTGAGGTGGGGAGCCATCTTGACCAGGATCTCCATCATCGCCTCGTTGCGGTCGACGAGCTTCTGCTCGGGACAAGGAACAAACCGACGACAGAGTCAAACATCAAGACAAGAAGATTGCTGGAGCTTCACTACAAGAATCATACCGCGACCCCCTGGGACCCGTTGATGGCGGCACGAAGCAGGCTCTCGCGCTCTCTCCTTGCAACGACTTCATCGAGCCTGAAGCTTTTCATAGTGCCGTCGCGAGTGGTCCACGTAAAGGTCCGGGGCATCACACGTGGGGGAGCTTCGATCCGAGGCAAATGTGGGATCTCCGGCGGTGGCGGCAGCGGCGGCGATGGCGATGATGATAACCACGATGGCGACAGGGTCCTGGCCTCGGCACCGCCTTCCCCTACAACATCGGGGGAACCGGCTCAGGGGCTCCGTCTCCCGCTTATCCGCGACGTACGGTGGCCTCGGGGGGCTGCGGGCCTCGTTTCAATAGCCACCTCTCGGTCGGGTGGCGGCAGTGGCCCTGTAGTCAGAGGCCACCTCGGTCTCAGCAACCGGGCTGGCCGCCGGCTCAACAGGTGTGTTCGCCGCCGCTGCCTCGGCTGGGGCAGGCTCATCAAGTGGAGCAGATGGGTCGACCTTTTTCAGATCGATATCGGCCCGCTTCCTGCACGACGAAGCAAGACATCAGGACTGTATTCTAACATACAACGACTACAGAAGACCCGGAATAACGCACCTCTTGGAGAAACCATCAGCTTCCTGCCAGCCATGCCCGCCCCCCGGCGAAGCGCTAGCATCGGCAGTCGCCCCGGTCGGTGTCATCGATGGCAGAGGCGTTATCAGCCCGAAGTCGGCCCCGACTCTGGTATGGTTGGTTCGGGTTCCTTCGCCCCATCGGCCTCTGCTCTGGTCGGCCCCTTGGTGGCGCTGTTGCTGAGTACGACAACGTCGGGCCCAAGCCTGCTGATCTCAGCCTGGGACTCGACCGCGTGGGCGTTGTGGCAGCCGTTGTCCTTTATTTTCAAGCTGCCGCTCACGGCGCGCGCTGTCATGGCCCCCTCGCCCCGATATAAAATCGGCTTCTTCCCCGCTCTCTTGGAGTCGGGTTGGGGCAGCAGAAGGACTCCTCGGCCTCTCTTCGACGCGACCGCCAACAATGGACGAGAGTCTTCATCAAATTCCTCATGCCACTACAAGCAAATCGACAAGAATACCATCACGCAAGGTTAAACAACCGCCGTTCCATAGGCGTTCACCACAGAAGAAGGTAGAAGGTTACCTTGGTCCGCGGCCGGATGAAGCTATAGGCCAGCAACTCGGCGGTATCATCTTCGGTGGCAACCACCCCTTCGAGAAGTAGCCAAACAAGGTATCGGTCACTGCCCCCTTGATCCCCGTCTCGCTACTCACTCGTCGGGATCGTGTTTACCTTTGAAGGCCCCAGCCAAAGGCCGCTTCGCAACTTCAGCGGCTGGACGCGCCTCGTCAGAAAACGATGAGCCACCCAAGGCCCCGTCAAGCCGGGCCCTCTTGAGGTCAACTATCTTCGTTAGCAATATATGTATGCCTGGCCCAGTTCTTCAAAGGTTGGCTCCGAGGACCAGCTGGCAACACCGCCGGCGGCATACCAGTAAACGGGCGCAGGAAGGGAGCTAGATCGGCGCAATAAAACACTCCTTGTGCCAGCCCTTCAGAGAAGATTTCAAGGGCAAATCAATATACGTTTCTCCATCGCTCCTCAGTTGAAGACCAGCCCCTCCAATCAACACTGATATTACTCTTGGAAGGTTGGGGTGACATGAACAGGTGTCGGAAGAGGATGAAATGGGGCTCAACACCCAGAAAGCACTCGCAAAGAGTAACGAATATGGAGATCTGAAGATCGAGTTGGGATTTAAATGCACCAACTCTAGCCGTAGAAATCAAGGATGCCGGAAGAAATCAGACGACGGAAGACACAAGCCCCGATCAAAGAAAGAGGCGAAAACTACCGTTTCACCAGGCCGGGGGTTGGGGCTCGACTCATCCCCTCGCCGACCGCAACGGATCACTCTTGGCTGGGCAACTTCAGCTCGCTCTCTAGCCGCCTCAGCTTCACCGAGCCACAATCTGAGATCGGCCAAGAACTCCCTTGGCGCACCCACGGGATTCGTCGCCTCGGCATGACTGGAGGTGGTGAGATTTGGGGGAAAGCAAATCGGGGCTTGGAATAAACGAAGAGGATTGAAATCGCCCGAGTCCGGGTGGGGAACGGCTGCTGCTAACCCTAGCCGGGCGGGAGGCGAAAAGCTAGGCGCGAAGGTGGAAGACGAAGAGATTGGCTGATTTGGGAAGACGACGGAATTTTTTTCTCTCCCCATCTTTTTATAGCCTGTACCGACTAGATGGGCCTAGGCCTGCACAGTCGTATTGGGCCGACAAGATATGAGTTCCTACTAGTAGCATGCTCCCATGTGGGCCGCCTGCAGGCTGAGTTGAAATTTATAGCGCTTGGTGCTACTCACAGGAACCGATGAGGTAAACAGATATGCTTCATGAAAGCCTTACTGCTAAACATATAGTTTGGGTATCTGTTTTATCCACCAGGGTCTCGAGGATATATCCTTACAAGGATCACAAGCTGGTCTTCATTAAAATTGGGGATGCAGGTATGCTTTCTCGGGAACACCTGACCATGTAATGGATTTATTTTCATAAAGTGGTACTTGGCCTACATGCGTGGCCATCAGTTGCCATAGAGCAACATTATTCCAGCCGACATGACGCTGAAGAGTCTAACTTTCGAGTAGTGCACTACTCGGGAGAGACTATAAATATTTATTCCCGCTAAAAAAAAAAAAAAAAAAAATTGGGAAAATGCGGAAGGTCTAGCTTTTGAGTGGGACGCCACTCGAAAAGACTATAAACTCATATTCCGACTGACATGAAGTCGAAGAGTCCTATATACGAGTAGTCTCCTACTCGGCAAGACTATAAATTATATTCCGGTGACTTGATACCGAAGAGTCTCATATACAGTAGTAATCTATCGGGAAAGACTTCCAGGTTAAAGATCTTGACTTTATGTTCAATTGTCTTCACAATTAAGCACCAAAGTCGGGGCTACACCTTTAATAGGTGCCCTATTCGGCGCACACTATCATATATCTACATGAAGCCCTTCATAGCCTCGCTGCCAGCTGACATGAAGCAGGACTCGGGAAGACTTACTCGGACAAAGAGGTACTCGGGAGCATCGCACTCGGGTAACCTTCCACCGTGAGGATGAGCACTCGGCATCAGCTGTGACTCAAAACTATGAAGGTCTCAGGGCTACTGTGGGAGCCATGGCCCCGGGTACCTCATTACCAGCACATGGGCCACTCGATAGAGGATGGGCCAGATCATGAGTTAGAGAAAGATAGCACCCGGCAGGCTGTGCCTTGTACAATAAGGAAACCTAACCTTAGTCGATAGGATTCTTTTTATATCTCTAAAGGAAGTCCCTTGGTCGTATCCGACTGGGATCCTTACCATGTACCCCTGTCCCCTAGTATATAAAGGGAGGCAGGGCGCCCCATGAAGGCACGCAAGATCATTGATCGCAAAACTACCTCAGAGGAATAACACCTCGACTGGACATAGGGTATTACCTCACATCGAGGGCCTGAACCAGTATAATTCTCTGTGTTCCTCTGCAATCCACCGAATTCCAAGTCGCCGAGTAGCCCCATAGTATTATTGCCGGTGCAAAGCATCGACACAAATCGCCACGTCCCAGGGATTCAGGTATGATTTCTTTGTATTGGAATCTTGTATCTTCCTCGCACGAGTGTTCTGACGCTTGACTCTGATTTGACTTGTTTCTCCCCGAGCAGAAGCTTGTTTATCGCTCGGAGAAGATGCACGAGGTCCTGACCCGGGTTGCCCCCCAGCTCCAAGAATTGGACCAGCTCCGGGCCCTAAAGACCGTATGCGAGGAGTGCCATCAAGGAGGGGAAACTTGGCTGAAGGACGTCGTCACCCAACTCAGGGACGAGAATTGGGAACAAGCCAAGAAGATGAGAGGTAAGCCTCCAGAATACCTGTGGGTGCCATGGGCCCCGGGTACCTCATGACAAGCATATGGGCCACTCGGATAGAGGATGGGCCTCGCCTTGTAATTAGAGATATAGTAATCCCTAGTAGACTTTGCCTTGTATGATAAGGAAAACACAGTCCAGTTGGGTGCGTTATATCTCTAAGAGGAGATCCCTTGGCCGTAATCCGGTTGGGACTCCTACCTTGTAACCCTGTCCCTCCAGTATATAAGGAGAGGCAGGGCGCCCCTTGAGGGCAGGTTGATTTGGTTCACCAGAATCACCACCATACATCCTCAAAGGAATACCACCACAACGATAGGGTATTACCTCACATCGAGGGCCTGAAACCAGTATAAAACCTCTCTGTGTTCCTTTTGCAATCCACTCAAGTTTCGATCCACCGAGGAGCCCCATTATTTATTGCCAGTGTAAAACATCAGCGTTGGGCGCCAGGTAGGGGCTTCGGCGGAGCGATCTAACATCTACAAGTCGATGGATCCAGTAACCGGAGTCGACGGCGGGAAATTCTCCCCAAGAGATACAATCTCATTCGGAAGCCTCGACTTCGTCACCGACATGTTCGGAATCATCTGAAGAACGCTTGGCCGTTGCCAGACTAGATCCAACCGGCCGAGCAATCAGCCCGACCTCCGTGCCAGTCGGTCCACACGATGCTGCAACGACCATCATCGACTTGCTGCGGCAATCTTTCACTTGCCAGGGTCTTCGGGGACAAACTCTTCCTTTCAGTGTTACTCAGGACTCGGTCTTGATGGTGGCCGAACCCGGGGCGTGATCGGCTATGGAAGGAGGAATCGTCAATCTCCGTTCGGATCCCTCGGCAACGCAGCGCGGATATCTTCAAACAACATCCGAGCGGCAAACCCAATCCTCTGCCGAGTTCAACTCGATACGGCCTAGAGCGCTAGAGATTTAGAGTGGATCTATGGGAGGGTCGGAGTTATAATCAACCCATCAATTTTCCGACTTCCGACTCTCAGTCGACTCCGACTCTAAGTCGGTAAAACACAAGTTGAGCTCGCAAGCTTCTCTCCGCACGAGAAATTCATGGCATCCAAAGGCTCTACTCCTACTCAGGAATCACGACCGACTACAGAAACAACAAGAAGAGGAGGCCTGCCAATGCGAGAACACAGAGGAAGAAGCTAGCGCCTTGCACTGTTACCTGCTGCGCAACGACGATCTACACAGTAGGCGAACCGCCCAGCAAACAAATCCTCCAAACCCGAGTCACGACCCACGACGTCTTCAGAAATTCTTCAACCAACAAACATCGTGGCTGCTGCAACTCTACTGGATACATCTCTAGTTCGGGCTTGATCACTTCTAAAGATGATTCTGGCTTGATCACCGGGCCACTCTGCGACTGATCACAAGGATATTAAAACCGATGCTTACCGCTGCTGCATGTCCACAGCACCAACAGGTTCTGGCGATACCCTCATACCGACCAAAGACCGGTCAGCATCCCCCCAATGGCAGTCTTGTCCACCTCACAAAGTGACGCCAAGTGGCTGGTATCTAAGTCGTGGCAGCACATGGAGTCACGACCAAACGTCAACAATGGCAACCCAGGCCCCAAGAAAGAAAGGCAACGTCGAAAGCACCGTCGGGAACAATCAGGATCTCACGAGGGGCCAACTCGGCGTGACCTCGCCCGGCGAGGGACATCAAACGCTCGGTGCCACGAACGAGAGGAAGACGAGCAACGCCTAGGATCGCAAGACGAATAACAGCGCGTCGGCCTCCACCACGAGCGGTTTTGCCGTCGTAGGCGGAGCCGAGAGCCTCTAAGAAGATGAAGGAGTACTGGCCTTCACCTCATGAGTACTACGGACAACAGGTCGACTGGCCGTCGGGTTTCAAGCCTACAGGCATCAAAAATACAACGGCAAGACCAATCCCGGTCTTTGGCTCACGGTTTACAAATCTGGCAATCCGAGCATCTGGAGGAAATCACAAAGTCATGGCTAACTACCTCCTAGTCGCTTTAGCCGACTCGACGAGGACATGGCTAACGAGACTTCCCAAGCAATTAATCAGCTACTGGGGAAAACTCCAGGAATGCTTCATCACCAACTTCTAGGGAACATACGAGAGGTCATCTTCCGAGTACAACTTATATCAATTGCATCAAAGGAAGAACAAGTCTCTTCGTGACTTCATCAAGAGGTTCTCTGAAAAGAAGAATTCAATCTCGAAGATCAAGGACGAGGTTGTCATCGCCGCCTTTCGAAAAGGAGTCAAAGACACCTCGTTCATCGCCAAATTCACTTGGAAGCCTCCCAACTCTGTCAAGGCTTTATTCGACATGGCGAACAAGTACGCCGACTCGGCCAACGCTGTTGCTGAGGCCCTCGATGACAAGAAGGCACCCTGATAAAAGAAGCGGGAGGGCACCGACGACGCGGTCCTGACTAAAGTTGGGAGTCGCAAATGCAAGTCAGACGGCTTCATTGTGGCAGTCGGTCACAACTGTCTTCGACCTTCAACAACTGAAGATTATCAGAACAACAAGTGACATGCTCGGGGGCTCAAAAGCCCAAACGCGAAGCAGATGGCATCCCCACTCCAACATAACCGAACAGCTAAGTCGCTTTTGATAATATTTCTTCACTTGGCCTCGCCAATCCGCAGCTGCTTACACCTAATAGGTGTACAAAGCTGCCACTTTTCTATTTTTTCTCTTAAATGATTTCAAAAAGTATTCGAGTAGCAAATCCTGATCCGTGAAACTTTGCCCATGAAACTGCTCCACTGAAAGACGAACTCAACACCCAAAACGCGTTCGGAAAGACCATGCAACCAACTCCCGACCTAGGCAATGATTAGTCGGGCAGAGGCTTAAACGTAAGTCAACTACCGCGAGAAATAAATCAATAAAAGGAAGAACTTCATATACATATATGTAAATTACATTGTATTCGCGTGATGTTTTCATCACAATGCTACTCATCCGAATGTTTATATGCTACTCTCAATATCTCCGGATACGCTACAGGAACTCAGGCTCCGAGCCTTATCTCCTACCTGGGGTGACAAAGCCTACCAAGAGTCACTCGAAATGCTCCAAGAGGCACTCATATCCCTGGACTATGCTCCATGTGAGCTGACAACCGACCTCGGCGCTACTCGGCGTATAGCTACCGACTGGGTGAGGTACGCCCCATGGAGGCGCGACCGAATCCTACGCAACGCAGGTCGACCTTATCGGTCGCAACGCGGCTAAGTAGGCTGACGACCCCATGAGGTCGCAGCCGAATCCTATGCTAAATGCAGTCGAGTACCTATTTGGTCACCAACTCTATCAACGGGTATGCCCCATGAGGTCGCTAGTCGAATTCCTATGCTAATGCAAGTGTCGGTACCCTTATTTGGCTATGCTCTGTGATATGACACCCATGAGGAAGGGGTCGCCAGCCGAACCCTATGTTAACGGAAGGTTCGGGTACCTTATTCGGCTTTACCCAAGTCAAAGAAGACTTACGTCGTCAAAGCGCATTCGGAGTTCTCATGTATCGCATCACACCTGAGGAGGGCAAGCAGATCCTGCAACATACCTACTCAGGCACCTGTGGCAACCAGGCTGCATCCAGAACATAAGTCGGAAAGGCTGGCAAACAAGGATTCTTCTGGCTGATTGCAATTACCAATGCTGGAGTACTCATCCTGACATGCGATGGATGTTACTTCTATAGAGCTATGCTGGGTAGGTCGGTTCAGGTCGGCTTATTTGGTAGCAGCCACCAAGATATGAGTTTCTACAGTAGCATGCTCAATATGGGCCGCTCGCAGGCTGGGTTAAAATCGCAGTGCTGATGCTACCAACAGGAACCGATGAGGTAAACATATATGCTTCATGAAGGCCTAATTGCTAAACATATGTGTTTGGGTTCTGTCTTATGCACCAGGTATCAAGGATATATCCTTATAAGGATCACAAGCTGGTCTTCATTAAAATTGGGGATGCAGGTATCTTTCTCGAGTACACCTAACCATGCAATGGATTTAATTTCATAAAGTGGTACTCGGCCTACATGCTTGGCCAACAGTTGCCATGAGCAACATTATTCCAGCCGACATGACGCTAAAGTGTCTAACTTTTGAGTAGTGCATTACTCGGGAGAGACTATAAACCTTCTTTCCAGTTGACATGAAGCTGAGCAGTCTAACTTCCGAGTGGGACGCCACTCGGGAAAGACTATAAACCCCCTTTCCGGCTGACATGAAGCTGAAGAGTCCCATATACGAGTGGCATGCTACTTGGCAAGACTATAAATCATATTCCGGTTGACATGATACTGAAGAGTCTCATATACCAGTAGTGTACTACTCGGGAAGGACTACAAGGTTAAAAATCTTTGACTTTATGTTTAATTGTTTCACAATTAAGCACAAAGTCGGGGGCTACACCTAATAGGTGTGCCTATTTGGCGCACACTATTCATACTTCTACATGGAGCTGTTCATAGCCTCGCTGCCAGCAGACATGAAGCAGGACTCGGGGGAAGAAGCACTCAGATAAAGAGTACTCGGGAGCAATGCACTTGGGAAGACTTCACCGTGGAGGATGAGCACTCGGCATCAGCTGTGACTCAACTATGAAGGTCTCAGGGGCTTGTGGGTGCCATGGGCCCCGAGCACCTCATGACAAGCATATGGGCCGCTCGGATAGAGGATGGGCCTGGCCTTGTAATTAGAGATATAGTAATCCCTAGCAGACTTTGCCTTGTATGATAAGGAAAACACAGTCCAAGTTGGGTGCGTTATATCTCTAAGAGGAGATCCCTTGGCCGTAATCCGGTTGGGACTCCTACCTTGTAACCATGTCCCCCAGTATATAAGGAGAGACAGGGCGCCCCCTGAGGGCAGGTTGAGTTGGTTCACCAGAATCACCACCATACATCCTCAAAGGAATACCACCACAACTGGACGTAGGGTATTACCTCACATCGAGGGCCTGAACCAGTGTAAAACCTCTCTGTGTTCCTTTGCAATCCATCAAGTTTCCATCCACCGAGTAGCCCCATATATTTATTGCCGGTGTAAAACATCGACAGAGGCCGACTACAAAAGTAAATCTCCGCCCTGACATTGATCTTAACCAATCCATTAATTACCCCATCTGTAGTTTTGCCTGACATGTTTGCTTGTTGGTGAACCCGGGTAGCTGCTAGGGCCAATGCCCAAATCCAGTTTCAGGCTTTCACAGGGGAGATAAGGGTTGTCAAGGAGTCACGGGAGACCCTTGCCGAGTTCGTGAAAGGGCTCCTTGACATCATGGATCCTCGCGATGTGGGAACTAGCTCCAGCACAATCTTTCAAGTGGAGGCGTGCCTTAAGGATGCACCGAGTGCCCTGAAGAGGTACTTGGATGAGCATGTTGTTGTCGGCATGGGCCAGACCCTGGCGATGACCAAGTCCATCTACCCAAGGGCAGATATTGAAGCCATCGGGGAGGGGTTCACCGAGGAGACGACACCTGAGGAGGCGCTGGAGCTGATAGCCAAGGTGAGGCCGACTGCAGAGATGATCACCCGAGGCCTGGGTATGTAAGAACAGTATATCATACAGTCGGTGTATTGTGGATTTTTGTAAAGACATGTGTAAATATATGTGCAATGCCGCCAAGCTCTGAATTGTTACTCAGTTGTCATTAGTTTTACCCGACTATATAGTCTACGCCGAGTTAGTCTATAGGAACTTAATAAAATCATTCACCGCAGAGAGCTGTACTCAGGCAAATGTGACAAAGTCATAGTAAAACTTCATAACTTAAATAAAACAAGCTCAATATATTATTGAAAAACACATTTTATATACTGCAGCCCTCGACGTCACCTGCGGTTGAAACAAGCGGCGTAGTGAGTCAGAGAAAACTGTAACTCAGGTATAGAAAGGACGTAGCTATTCTATATTCCATGAGTTGCTGATGAGGGCAACCGTCTTTCGTCTTCATCGGAGGGCGCTGGCCTGAGTAACCTCAGCGATAATGAATGGCCTCCCAAATTGGGGATGTTTTGTGCCTGTCCTTTGGTGGTTTGTATTTTTCTCAAGATGGAGATCTCCGAACAAAAAGGCGCGGCCACGGACATTGCGATTGTGGTAGCATGCAGGCCTTGAGAAACCTTGCCGACTGGATTGTTTGCGATATCCCTCGCTTCTTCAACTGTCTAATTCGCCAATCGGGTATTATTTGAGGTGTCTTTTGAGTAAGCCCGAACTCGGCGGAGAGCCGAACTCTAAACTCAGTTGGTAGCACAGACTCAGCACCGTAGACCAGAAAGAAAAGGGATTGCCAGTTGCCCGACAGTACTACCATGGTTCTGAGAGACCAAGAATGGATTGGGAGTTATTGTACCCACCGGCCACGAGGTTGTAGTCGGTCGGAATATCCTGGGCCTTGATACCTTGTAAGAACCAACCATTGGGCGGCGTTCAACCTGTCCCGTTGCTCCATAGTGTGCCAAAGATGTGTAAAGCAGGTCTTGATGCCGAAGTCATCACGAAATCTTGAAAACTGCGCCCGTGAACTGAGTAACGTTGTCGGTGGATGATGCGGTTACGGACCCCGAATCGTATACATATACTCATGATGAAGTCCTTTGCTCGTGCCGCTGTTATAGTAGCAACAGGTTTTTGCGTCAATCCACTTTGTTGAATTTATCCACTGCGACGAACAAGTGTGGTGAACCCCTCCTGCGCTTTCTGAAAGGCCAACATGTCGAGCACCCATACTGCAAAGGGCCAAGAGATATGGGTTGTTTGGAGTTCTTGGGCTAGGAGATTGGTTTTGTCTTGAGTAGAATTGGCAACCCTCGCATGTGCGAATAATGTCTTTGGCATCTGTTACTGCTGTTGGCCAAAAATCCTTGCCGGTAAGCCTTTCCGACTAACGTTCCCTGGATGCGGCATGGTTGCCTAATATACCTAAAGTGGATCGCTGCAGCATCTGCTTGCCCTCACTCGGTGGTGAACGCAACGCATGAGAACCGGATGCACTTGATTCTTCGGTACAGGTCTTCTCCGATGACTAGAAACTCTTGCTTCGACGTTTTGACTTGTTCGGCTTGACTGGATCTTCTGGGAGTTTGTCGTCCAGGAGAAATTGAAAAAGGGACGCTGCAGTCTGACATATGTTCAGTACCGTCGTCCTGTTGCCAGGGTAGGTTTGCTCCTAACTGTTTTGCACTAGGTTCTTCTTGACTGAATGGCTCCATTAAGTTGCTCGAGCGAAGATTCATGTCGGGACCCTGCTTCTCGCTTGGATCGCATGTTTTGCCAATTCATCTGGCGCGTCATGTATTGTCACAGGACATGTGTTATCTCAGCCTATCGAACTTGTTTTCCAGTTACGGACCTCCTAGCAGTATGCCCGCCCCCCGGCCCCCCCGCCCCCCGCCCGGCCCTGCCCCGCACGCGCCATGGTGTCTCGAGACAATGTCCAGTCTTTCATAACTTGGTTTTTACCAGAATTGAGAGTCTCCATGCATAATCCAGTCGACGAATGGCCGATGACTATAGCGATGCGGAACCCGTGATGAGTGCTCGTACTTGGCGATGTTGTGGGAAGCCAGGAAGTGGATTTGTAGAACGTACTTGAGTTTTTCGCCGGTGGGGGACGTTATACGCGACGCCAGCGCCGGTTGGCCGCCGATTTGTAGAGACCGTCCGAAGTACCATTTGCCAGTACTCTAGCTTCGCTGTTTATGTGGGCATTTGAAACTTCTGTCCACTCTTGGCATGAAGTCCGTGGCTAAAAGGTGATGTTGAAAACGCCATCAACTCGAGCAGCCCATTTGGAGCTATTTGGCCGGGCCTTCGCGGTATGTAGGACGTCCTGAGTTGGATACGATGTGACCTACCGTGACTTGATGATGCTTGGAAATAGTGCACCAGCTTCTTGGATAGTGATGAGTAGGCCATAGAGCAGCTTCTGGACCTGCGGATTATCTTCCTCTTTCGAGTCGACAAGGACTTTCCTGATCAAAGTAGACTTGGGCCGTTGAACTTTTTGGATGTGACCCGGTTTCGGATCGCTCGAACTACTAGCACCGTGGCCTAACAACCTGAGTAGTTGCCGCTAGATATAGCATTAGCGTTCTTGGGGCAAGGGTGACGCCAAAGGAGGTGATTGTGAGAAAATTGTTTAGCTTCGAAGGCTTTTAGGCTTCAGGAGTCCAATTGGAAATTTTGTTGCTTTCTTCAATAGCTTAAAAAAGGCTGCCCTGTTTGGCCCAGTCTAGAAATAAACCGGTGAGTGCCGCCATGGCAGCCTGTCAGCTTCTGGAGTCCTTTTGGTTATTCGGGGGTGCCATGTTCAATGTTGCGTTGAACTTTCTCCGGGTTGGCCTTGATGCCGTGATGCGAGACGATGAAGCTCTGAGTTAACTGGACGGATGGCACATCGAAGGTGCCTTTTTTTCGGATAAACTTTGTGAGGCCATGGGCCCGGTACCGTCATCACAAAGCATATGGGCCACTCGAATAAGAGGATGGGCCAAGACTTGTACTTATTAGAGATTATAGCACCGATAAGATTTTGCCTTGTACAGAAAGGAATATACAGTCTTAGCCGGGTAAGATGTATCTCTAAGAAGGAATCCCTTGGCTTGTAATTCGGCTGGGATTCCTAATCTTGTACCCCTATCCCCCAGTATATATGGGGGGGTAGGGTGCCCCATGAGGGCAGAAGATCATTGATCGACACACATCCTCAAAGGAATACCATCACAACTGGACGTAGGGTATTACCTCACATCGAGGGCTTGAACCAGTATAAAATCTCCTTGTGTTCCTTTGCAGTCCACCGAGTTTCCCCTTGCCGAGTAGCCCTATAGTTATATTGCCAGTGTAAAACATCAACAGTTAGCGCGCCAGGTAGGGGCTTCAGTGAGATCTACACCAGCATCCAATGGATTCCACTCCAATGGAGTCGATGGTGGAAAATTCTTCCCTGGAGACGCAATATCTTCGGAAGCCTCGACTTCTTCGCCGGCCAGATCGGCAATCTCACCTTGGCTGAAAGTAGATCCAATCCAACCGGCCTGAGGGACTAGCCGACTCGTGCCAGACGGCCCACAAGAAAAAAAAAAAAAACGCTGTGCCAATTATCATCAATCCGGTGCAGCAATGTTCACCTTCCACTGGCCTTGGGACAACTCTCTCCTTTGGTGTCTAACTCGGCTAGGCCTTGAGCTAGCCGGGTTGGGCTTAAGAGGGGGGAGAGATCGTCAATCTCCCACGGAGATTCGGCGGGCGCCACAGATTATTTGTGCGTGCAGACCCGATCCCTGCGATTCAGTTTGGACATGGCCAAGCGCCGTTTCAGATTGGATCTAGGGAGGTCGGAGTCCATTCTTACTTCGATGATTCTCGGATTCCGACTCCGCAAGTCAGATAAACGGTTGAACACGTAGTTCGGACTCCAGTCTACAGCAAATCTCCCTTTTGCCCCGTGAGATCTTCAATGGCTTCAACACCTACCTCCGGAGGTTGCCGACTACAAGAGGAGCAGGAGGGGAGGCACGCGACTACGACAACGGGAGGAAAGCCGATCGCAAGCTCGCAACCGCCGAGCTTACGCAAAGGCTGGGTGAACCGCTCAGCAACAGATCCTTCAAACAAAAGTCGGTGACCAACGACGTCTTTCGTCACGTGAGCCCAAATAGAACGTTGTGGCCGCCGCCCAACTGCTATTGGACACAACTCCAACTCGGGCCGTGATCACTAAGCCATCCGACCTATCGCCAAATTAAGGCGATGATCACAGCTGCCGCCTGTCAGCAACAACAGCAGTCGGGCGACCCAAATTTATAACAGCCCAGGTTCAGTTCTCCGGCAGCTGGCTCATCTACATCAGCAGCACGGCGTCGGCCGCTGGCTCAAGTGGCCACATCACCGAGGAATCATGCCAAACGACACTTGGCGACACCAAAACGATAATCGCGACGTCACCGAGTACGATCGCCGGCCAACCAAGAATCTCCGATCCGCCTAACAATGCGACCTCTGATACGACATCAACGTCGGCGCCACCAACATGAAGAGGAGAGCGCCGCTGACATGGAGGACAAAATGAGCATTTTTGGCCTTCCACCACGAGCGGTTTAACTACCCGTGATCGGAGCCAGAGCCCTACGAAGATGAAGGCGTTCTAGCTTTCACCCACAATCTCCCAGACGTCGACTGGGCCGTCGGGCTTCAAGCCTACGGGGATAGAGAAAATAACGATAGCAAAACCACCCCGAGTCCCCTAGGCTCACTGTATACACCTGGCAATCGAGCTATACCAAGGGGTGGACCACAAAGCCATGGCTAACTACCTCCCGTCCCGCATTGGCGACTCGGCAAAGGACATGGCTGACAGGGCTCCGAGGCGGTCGATCGGTTCCTGGGAGACTCAGGGAGCTGTTTCATACGCCAACTTTCAGGGAACCTACGAGAGGCCGTCTTCTTGAGCATGGATTTATATCAACTACACCAGAAAGAAAGAAGCGAGTTCTATGCTATTTTTATCAAGAGATTCTCTGAGAGCGCAACAAAGATCCCAATGAAACAGAGACGAGGCTGTCATCGCCTTCCTTCCGCAGTGAATAGTAAAGGATGCCCCGTTCATCGTGAAGTTCACTCGGATGCCCCGTTCATCGTGAAGTCGAGAAGGACGGAGAAGAATGGGTCCCTTGACAGAAAGAAAAAGGCGAAAGTCTGACAGAGCCATCTCTAATACAAGACCAGCAGTCCCCACAAGCGGAATTTGGGCGGATAACGGCGTAGGCCAACATTCTTGGAAGCGAACTGCTGTGTGGCCCCAACGCCACAACGGACTACCCCAAAGTCAATAATGTGTGCTTGCCTCGCTCTCCACCCAACGGGCAACTTTACGCCGGCCAATAGACTGCATCATGCTAAGAAGTTTGGCTCCAAGTCAGACTTTCTCATTGCTGGACACCCCCCCCTCATCCCGACAAGAAAAGACAAGCCAATAGCGGCCCGGTTTGCACGATTTTCAAGATCCCACAGCGAGCTTAACCAATCCTTCGGTCTCCGGGCTCGTCTACTAGAGTCGAAGCGGAAGCGAAGCTTCAGACGCATAATCTATTCTTACATGCAGACATCCCCCCCCATATTGCGCTGGCCAGAGACGTTCCTCGCGCTTCCACCCCCGCTTCCCTCGTCTAGATCCCAGATCGGGTTTCACACCCGGGAGATATTCTTCAGCCCTCATGTCCTCGGACGCCGCGTGGAAATCAAGTGAGAAGGTTTAAGACGGAGGCAGCCGCTCAGTATCACGCTCCTCTCGCCGAAGACCCTGGACGAGATTAAGATCCTCTATTCTCGTTTCGATCTGCGGCCGGAGTATGACCCCTTCCAAGAGATAATGCCCTCCTCCAGCTGTCGTACATACAACATCCCGGGCAGATTACTTGTTCTAGTAACTCCTGCTCGTAACCTCGATTCGCAATGCGGGATACATTCCACACGCAATAACATCTTGCTTGAAAACATCTGCTTCGAGGTCGCCCCCGCTTCGAGCCATACATACCACGCGATACTCGGACGCGACCGACGCTCGCCTGTTCATGCGGTACCCGCACTATACATATATGGCTGCTTAAGATGCAGGCAGCAGGGAGTACTCTCCCTCCGCCAGCGACGTCAAAGCAAGCCCACCCTACAACAAGGAGAGTTGCGAGTTGGCTCAAATCATCAAGACGGCAGTCGGGCGCAGTAGCAGTCAGCAAGCCGTCACAACCGAAGTCGAGGAAGATCCAGTTCGGCCAAAAAAGCAGCGAAGTCGGGAATTTCAGCGGACCTGACACAGAAGATCCCCCTAGGACCCTTCTAACCCTCCAAGACTGCTCTAGTCGGACCCCTCCCGGACTTGACCCCAAAGAGAAAGACGCACTCGTCACCTTCCTCAAGCAAAGGATATCTTCGCGTGGAAAACCGTCCGACATGCCGGGCTACCAAGGGAGGTGATCGAGCACGCTCTCAACGTGAAGACAGACGCCGAAGCCAGTCAAGCAACACTGCGGCGCTTCGCTCAAGACCGTAAAGATGCTATTTGGGAAGAGATAACACCTGTCTCGCAGCCGAGTTCATCAAAGAGGTTACTACCTGGACTGGCTGGCAAACCCAGTTCTGGTCCGGAAGAAAAACGGTAATGGCGCATGTGCGTCGACTACGACCGATCTCAACCAAGGGCGTGCCCCAAGGACCCATGTTGGTTTAAACAAGAATAGACAGGTGGTGGACTCAACTGCAGCAGGGTGCGACCTTCTCAGTTTCTCGACTGCCTATTCGGGATACCACCAAATCAGCCGAAGGAGGAGGACTGCCTCAAGACGTCTTTTATTACGCTGTTTGGTGCGTATGCTACCTCACTATGGGCCGTTCGTTTGAAAAACGCTGGAGCAACGTATCAACGTGCAATTCAGCGGTGTCTACACACTCAGTCATCGGGCGCGCAACGTGGAAGCCTACGTCGATGACGTGGTGATCAAGACCAAGTCCAAAGAAGACCTCATCGCTGACCTGGAAGAAACCTTCCAAAATCTTCGAAGATTCAAGATGAAGTTGAAGCCCGGAAAAGTGCGTCTTTGGTGTGCCATCCAGCAAGCTACTCGGCTTCATCGTCGTTCGCGGCGCATCGAGGCCAACCCCGAGAAAGTCAATGCAATCATGAATATGGCTCCCCGACTAATCAGAAGGACGTTCCAGAAAGCTGACAGAGGCTGCATGGCAGCATCTTAGGCCGGTTTATTTCCGAATGTTGCGAAGGGTATGCCCTTTTTTAAGCTACTGAAGAAAGCAGACAACTTCCAATGGACTCCCGAAGCCAGCAAGCCTTCGAAGCTTCAAGCAATTTCTCACATCACCCCCTGTGTTGGCGTCATCGATGCCCCAAGAACACTAATGCTATATTGGCGGCAACTTCCTAGGTAGTCAGACGGTGCTGGTAGTCGACAGACGATAGGGAACAGGGTCATATCAAAAAGTCCAACGGCCAGTTTACTTTGTCTAGCGAGGTGCTTGCCGACTGAAGAACAAGATATCCGCAGGTCCAGAAGCTGCTCTATGGCCTACTTATCACGTCCGGAAGCCTGGTGCACTACTTCCAAGCACATCAAGTCACGGTGGTCACCCACATCGTTTCCACTCAGGGACGTTCTGCAATAACCCGCGAGGCCACCGGCCGAATCACGGTAAATAGGCGCTCGACCGCTGATGGCATTCGACATCACTTTCAGCCACCGCGGACAGCAATTAAATCACAAGCTCTAGCCGACTTCGTGGCCAAGTGGACAGAAGTTCACATGCCCGCATCAACAGCGAAGCTAGAGTACTAGACAATGTACTTCGATGATTCTCTATGGATCGGCGGCCCTGGGGCTGGAGTCATACTGACGTCCCCCACCAGCGAAAAACTGAAGTACGTCCTACAAATCCACTTCCTGGCTTCCCACAACGTCGCCGAGTACGAGGCACTCATCCATGGGCTTCGCATCGCCATGTCACTCGACATCCGTCGACTGGTTGTGCGAGGAGACTCCCAACTTGTGGTAAACCAAGTCATGAAGGACTGGACATGCCTCAACGACACCATGGTGGCATACTGTTAGGAGGTCCGCAAGATAGAAAACAAGTTCGACGGGCTAGAGATAACACATTCCTATCGACAATACAATGACGCTGCAGATGAGCTGGCAAACATGGGATCCAAGCGAGAGGCGGTCTTGACGGGAATCGTTCGTTGAGCAACTCATGGAGCCATCAATCAAGAAGAAACCAGCGCCGGAGCAGTCGGGAGCCCAAACCTACCCTAGCAACAGACGAGGCGGCTGCACATATGTCAAGATTGACGGACTCCTATTCTCAATTCCTCCTAGATGATGAACTCCCAGAAGATCGCAGTGAAGCTGAACGAATTAAACGTCGAAGCAAGAATTTCTTAGTCGTCGGAGCAGACCTGTACCGAAGAAGTGCATCTGGTGTCCTCATGCACTGCGTCACCTGCCGAGGAGGGCAAGCAAATCCTGCAGTCAATCCACTCGGGCGTATGTGGCAATCATGCTGCATCCAGGACGTTAGTCGGAAAGGCTTACCGGCAGAGATTTTTCTGGCCAAACAGTAGTCACAGATGCCAAAGACATCGTTCGCACGTGCAACGGTTGCCAGTTCTACGCACGACAAACCAATCTCCCAGCCCAGGAACTCCAAACAATCCCAATCTCTTGGCCCTTTACAGTATGGGGGCTTGATATGGTCGGGCCTTTCAAGAAAGCACCAAGGGGTTCACACACTTGGTTCGTCGCAGTGGATAAATTCACCAAGTGGATTGAGGCTAAACCCGTTGCAACCATAACAGTGGCACGAGCAAAGGACTTCATTATGATATACTCTACCGATTCGGAGTCCCAACCGCATCATTACTGACACGGCACTCAATTCACGGGCGGCGTGTTTCAAGATTTTCTGTGATGACTTCGCATCAAGATCTGCTATGCGTCTGTGGCACACCCACGGAGCAATGGGCAGGTTAAACAAGCGAACGTATGGTCTACAAGGTATCAAGCCAGGATATTCGACCGACTCCAACCATACGCGGGCCGTGGCTACAAGAACTCCCATCTGTTTCTCTGGTCTCTAGAACCAACGGTTAGTCGGGCAACAGGGCAATCCCCTTTCTTCCTGGTCTATGGTGCCGAGGCTATGCTACCAACCGAAAGGTTCGGCTCTTCGCGAGTCCGGGCCTACTCAGAAGATATTTCCAACTACACCTGATTGGTCGAACTAGATCAGTTGGAAGAAGCGAGGATATCGCAACAATCCAGTCGGCAAGGTATCTTCAAGCCTGCGTCGCTACCCCACAATCGCAATGTCCGTGGCCGCACCTTTTTGGTTGGAGATCTCGTCTTGAGGAAAATACAAACACCAATGACAGGCACAAACTATCCCCAATCTAGGAAGGGCCGTTCATTATAGCCGAGGTCACGCGCCAGGCCGTCTACTGACTGAAGACCGAAGACAGGTGTCCTCATCAGCAACTCATGAACATAGATCAGCTACGTCCTTTCTATACCTGAGTTTCTTATTTTTTCTATGTGTACAGTTCCACTTCCGACTCACTACGCTGCTTGTTCAACCGAGTAGTGAGTCGGGGGCTGCATGTATCTTATATGCTTTGTCAATATATAACGAGTTTATTTTACTTAAGTTATGAAGCTGCACTACGACTTTATTATGTTTGCCCGAGTATCAGCTTTTTGCGGTGAACGATTTTATTAAGTTCCTACAGACTAACTCGGTGCAGACCATATAATCGAGTAAAGCTAATGACAACTAAGTAATAACAAGCTTGCGACACTGCATATATATTTTACACAATGTCTTTAACAAAAAAAACCACAATACACCGACTACATACATACTGTTTTTACAGATCCAGATCCTGTGATAATCTCTGCAGTCGGCCTCGCCTTGGTATCAGCTCCAGCGCCTCCTCAGGAGTTGTTCCCTCTCGGCAAACCCCTCCCCGATGGCTTCAACATCTGCCCTTGGGTAGATGGACTTCGTCATAGCAGGGGTTCGGGGCCACGCTGGTAATGACATGCTTGTCCGAGTACTTTTCAGGGCACTTGGTGCATCCTCAAGGCGTGCTTCCACTTGGCAATTGAGCTGCAGCTGGTTCCACGGGGGCGAGATCCACGATGTCAAGGAGCCCTCTCACGACCCAAGGAGGGCTCCCGTGAATCCTTTGACGACCCTTATCTCTCTGCATAAGCCTGAAATTGGGCTTAAGAATTGGCTCTAGCAGCCTACCCGGGTTCACCAACAAGTAACTTGTTTAAGTAAAGCCGCAGATGGAGTAATTAATTGATTGGTTAAGATCAGTGTCAAAAGGGAGACTTACTGTCATAGTCAACTCCATCTGGCTATGGTCCTCTCCAGTTCGACCTTTTCATTCTTTCGAGCTTGGCATTGGCCTCTTTCAACACGCCTTCTCTTGTTCAAGCTCAGTTTTGGCCTAGTCAGGTCGGCCTTGAGTCCTTTCCAAGCTCGGCATTGGCTTTCGTGGCCTCCTTCAGCTGGATTGCCCTCCTCTATTCGGTCTTCAACTCAGCTTTGAGGGCTTGCACGACAGATTAGTCAAGGACTCGACGTTGCAGTCAAGGCACAACTGGCAGTCGGGAACAACACAGCTGGAGGAATTACCAAGATCTGGTCAGAAAGATACATTCTGGAGGCCCCCTACCTCTTATCTTTTTGGCTTGGTCCATTTTTCAGCCCTGAGCTGAGTAACGCCGTCCCTTAGCCAAGACTCTCTCTCCTGGCTGCGCCCTTCTACCACGCCTTTAAGGCCCGGAGCTGGTCCAACTCTTGAAGCTGAGGGGCGACCGGATCAAGACTTCGCTCATTCTCTCCGAGCGATCAACAGTTTCTACTCGGGGAAAACAGAGCAAAACAGAGTCAGTCGTCAGATCACCCATATGAGCAAGACAGCCCAAGACTACAATACGATGAGGGTCATACTTGGATACCCCGGGACGCGTCGAGAGTAGCGCGCAACAGCTTTCGGCGCTTCCTTTCCGCCGCGGCCTCGTCATGCTTGTAACTCATTGCGGTTCGTCAGGCTCCGTCCAATCGAACGTCCGCGGAACTTGCGAGGAGGAACCTCGAGCCTGGGGAGATCCAGCTGTCTAAAGGAGGAGACAACGACGACGACCAAGATGGCGATGGACTCCTGGCCCCAACTCGGCAGCTCGGGGGCTGCTCAGAACTGCACCTGCGGCTTCAATAACGGGCGCTTGCTCGAGTTTGTCACGCGCGGTTTCAGCAACTGGCACTGCTCAGGGGCTGGAGCAGTTGCTCCGGCAACCGTCCTGGGTCGATCGATGCGGAGGCCCTGCAGTTGGGGGCTGTCTCAGTCTCTGCAACTGGGGCCGCTGCGGCTCAGCGGGTGTGCTCCACCGAGGCCGACTCGGCTGGGGCAGGATCAACAGTGGGGGTGGCCTGCGTGGTCTCTTAGATCAATATCGACTTGCCTCCTATTAACGAATCCAGTATCAAGACGTCGCAATCATAAACATAATTTTCAAAAGACCTAGAACAACCTACCCTTGGAAAAACTTGAGCTTCTGTCCGGGAGATCCAGAGGGCGCGCTGGAGAGCTGCTGGCTGTCGAGCCGCAGGGCGTGGCAGTCGCAGTGGCATTTTAGTCTGGTCAGCCCGTTCACGGTATGGTTGGCTAGGGCGCACAGTACTCACGTGCTACAGTCGACCTCGTACTCGCACACTCTGGTTGGGCTCGACGATGTGGAGCTCGACTGCACGGTCCTGGTCTAGGGCTCAATGGCCTAGGCGCTGCGCCGGCGGTGTCCTTATCTTCAGACTCCTGGCGGCAGTGCTCGGCTTCACAACCTTTGCCTTGCCCCGTCCACACTGGATTTCTTCCCTGCTCTCTTGGAGTCGGGCTGGACGGCAGAAGGACTTCTCGTTGCCTCTTCTTGATTTAGCGCCGACAACGGGTGGGAGTCATCATTAAACTCCTTGCACCACTGCAAATAATTCAGCAATATACATCATACAATGCTGGTCCATTACAGATACATGCCCACAAGCATTCATCACAGAAGAAAAGTAGAGGTTACCTCAGGACGAGGCCGATTCCGGTTGTAAGCCGCAATGCAGCGCTCTACGTCCTCGGTCTCGATCACCCCATTGGAGAAATAGGTGAACAAGGTCTCGGTCACTTCTTGCTGGCTGACCACCTCTCGGCTTTCTCGGTCGGGGGCATCTTTCCCTTGATAGTCCCAGCAAAATCGCTCCTCAACTTCAGCGGCTGAATGTGCCGGGTCAGAAAACGCTTGGCCACCCAAGGGCCAGTCAGGCCAGCTTCCTTAACTTCTCCAATCTGGCCAGCAACTGATGCACCTGGCCCATCTCTTCAAAGGTTGGGTCCGATGACCAATTGGCGAGATCGTCGGGGCTTTCTGGTGAATGGAGGCAGGGAGGGTGTCAGATTAGAACAATAAAACCATTCCTTATGCCAATCTTTCAAGGAGGACTTCAGAGGGAGACTAATATATATCTTCTTCATCTCACTTCTCAACTGAAGGCCAGCCCCCAATCACCTGAACCTTGATTCTTGGAGGGTTGGGGCTTGATGTGGAATAGATGCCTAAAGAAATTGAAGTGGGGTTCCATACCAAGTAGCACTCACAGAGAGTCACAAATATTGAGATTTTGCAGGAATCGAGTTGGGATTTCAGATTCACCAACTCCAATCCGTAAAAATTAAGAAGACGGAGAAAAACTCGGAAGAGGGAAGGAACAAACCCCGGTCAAACAAAAAGGCAAATACCACGGTTTCGCCGGATTGGGGATTTGGGACCGACTCACCCTCAGCCGGGCGCCAGCGGATGATATCGCGACTTTGCAGCCGCAGAGACCTCTCCAATCTTTCAGCTTTGACCGGCTGCAATCCAAGGTCGGCACCCTTCATTCCGATGCCCCAGCGAAATCTGGCACCTTCGGCATGGCTGGGGGGACAGGAGATTTGGGGGAAATATAGTCGGGGGCTTGGAGTGGACAAATGGATGCGGAATTGCTCGAGCTTTGGTGGGGAGGAGCAAGCAATGGCAAACTCTAGCGGAGTGGGAAGCGAAATTTCGGCGCGGAGCTGGGAAGACAAAACGATTGGTCGCGTGGGGAAGATAGAGGAATTTTCTCTCTCTCTCAGCCTTTATAGAGTCTGTGCCGACTAAATGGGCTTGGGGCTACACAGTTGAAGCTGGGCCACCGAAGATATGAGTTCCTATAGTAGCACGCTTAATATGGGCCACTGGCAGGCTGAGTTAAAATCGCAGTGCTGATGCTACCAACAGGAACTAATGAGGTAAACAAATATGCTTCATGAAGGTCTAATTGCTAAACACATGTGTTTGGGTATCTGTCTTATTCAACCAGGTATTGAGGATACATCCTTATAAGGATCACAAGTTGGTCTTCATTAAAATTAGGGATGCAAGTATCTTTCTCGAGTACACCTGACCACGCAATGGATTAATTTTCATAAAGTGATACTCGGCCTACATGCTTGGCCACCAGTTGTCATGAGCAATATTATTCCAGCTAATATGATGCTGAAGAGTCTAACTTCCGAGTAGTGCACTACTTGGGAGAAACTATAAATATTTTTTTCACAGCTGACATGACGCTGAGAGTCCTAACTCTCGAGTGGGACGCCACCCGGGAAAGACTATAAACCCCTTTTTCGAGCTGACATGAAGCTGAAGAGTCCCATATACGAGTGGCATGCTACTCGGCAAGACTATAAATCATATTCCGGTTGACATGATACCGAAGAGTCTCATATACCAGTAGTAATCTACTCGAGAAAGACTGCAAGGTTAAAGATCTTTGACTTTATGTTTAATTGTCTTCACAATTAAGCACAAAGTCGGGGGCTACACCTAATAGGTGCGCCTATTCGGTGCACACTATTCATACACCAACATGAAGCCCTTCATAGCCTCGTTGCCAGCTGACATGAAGCAGGACTCGGAAAGAAGAAGCACTCGGACAAGGAGTACTTGGGAGCAATGCACTTGGGCAATCTTCACCGTGGAGGACAAGCACTCGGCATCAGCTGTGACTCAACTATGAAGGTCTCAAGGGCTACTGTGGAGGCCATGGGCCCCGGGTACCTCGTCACAAGCATATGGGCCACTTGGATAGAGGATGGACCAAGACTTGTAATTAGAGATATAATAGCACCCGGTAGATTTTGCCTTGTACAGAAAGGAATATACAGTCTTAGCCGAATAAGATATATCTCTAAGAAGGAAATCCCTTGGCCGTATCTGGCTGGAATTCCTATCTTGTACCCCTGTCCCCCACTATATAAGGGGAGGCAGGGCACCCCATGAGGGCAGAAGATCATTGATCGACACACATCCTCAAAGAAATACCACCACAACTGGACGTAGCGTATTACCTCACATCGAGGGACTGAACCAGTATAAAATCTCCTTGTGTTCCTTTGCAATCCACCGAGTTTCCCCTTGCCGAGTAGTCCTATAGTTATATTGCCGGTGTAAAACATCGACACGCGGTGGACCCGGTCCACCATGCACCGCCCTCTCCTGTGTCGCCGACCTATGAGGCCCGCCTGTTGGCACCGGCTCCTAGGTTCGGTGACGCAATAATTCATTTAATTGCGCAATAAATTATTTAATAGTTAAATTTGTATAGGAAATCACAGTAAAAGTTCAAAAATTCATAACTAATTCATACGAACTCCGATTAAGTCCATTCAAATTTTATTAAATCCAGAAAAATGCCAAGAATTCATTAAAAATATTTTAAGCTCATGTTTGGCTGTTCTCATGTACTATTTTTAATTGTTTGTGCATTGTATGTTATAGAATCCGACGCAATTGACCCTCCCGTTTACTTCGAGGTCGTAGCCGAGTACGTCGAGCCACAGCAAGGAAAGTTGCACCGTAATCTTGATTATTTTGCACCTACTTTTTGCTAAAATGCTTTGTTCATTTAAATAAACCTGCACGTTTTTATTATTTCATGTGATATGGATTATAGCCTTTATATAGATAGGACTATGCCTTAGTATTTGAAGCTTGTCCCTTGTCACCTGGGTAACAACATGATTAGAATATTATTCTTAGGATGCTTAGCCATGCTTAGAAACTATTAGTTCACCTGGGAATTAAATATTATCATTTACATTCTTGGTTCGACTCAATGTCGGAAAATAGAACTTTGGATATGTTAGAGTTAAATTACTAAAATTTGACCTAAATGGTGGGCTATGGGTGCATGGTTTTGCTGATCGCACCCATGGCAATTAAGGACCAGTTCGTAGGAACCCCATGAGCAATTACTCGTACATTCCACAAGCCAGCGTGGGCAATGGTTGGGCTTGTAGCATCTCTTCTCCCTCTCCTAGGCACCGATGGTGAGAATGGGCGTGATGGAGTTGCGTCAGCCTGGGGATGGGTTGATCGGCTTCCGGATCCATTGTGGCGCAAGGGAAGTAGCTTGGCCGATATGGTATGCCCTGTCGGTAGGTGCAACCTCAGTGTGGTGTGGATGGTTAGGGAGAGGTTGCATGAATGGTCTTGTCACAGCCTCTCGCGGGGTGTCGTTGTGACACGTTGGCACACGGGAACATATGTGGGGCTGTGTCTTGTGGGTACAGTTGTACACCTCTGATCAGAGTTAAATCTATTCGAATAGCCGCGCCCGTGGTTATGGGCATATTGGTCAAGACTCACAATGATTAGTCTCACCCTCACTTAATCAACTTGATTTAATGGAACTGGTGTAGTTCAGGTGAATGGTTGGGTCTGATTAACGTAGTGTAACGTTAATCAGTGGAGGATTAATATTGTTAAATTAATCAACCTCTTTATTGTTTGCGAACTACTACTGTTTGCAACTGCTTTTACGCAAATAAACCTCTAGCCTATCCTTGCCCTTGTGCATTGTGCATAATTGTGGGTGTGGTTTGTTGAGTACTGTGGGTGGTACTCAGCCTTGCTCCTTTTCCCCCTCTCAGTGGTGGAGTACGTGTCTGAGGATGGTCAACTGGAGGACTAGGCTGGCTCCGCCGTCAAGATGCATGTGGAATGGAAGCCTCCGCTTGTCTAGCTGTGTATAGGCTTTATTTGTTTTTACCGCTGCATTTATGTAATACAATTTCATTCTGTTTATAAGACACACTCTGTATGGCAACTTGGAATTGTGTACCTTGGCTTTCCTGGATAGGGATTTAATACACATGAATGTTCAGAATTTTGGTGGTGAATTTCTGGGCGTTACACAACTAAACGATCCTGGGAACACTAGTTACTCGGCCAGGGGCATCCTATTCCACCCGTGTGGTTGCACTGTGAGATGAATCAAATTCCCCAAGGAAACGGTCCTTATATGCGAATACGAAGTGCCACCACACAAGCGATCACTTTGCACTGTGGATTTTCACAAACAATTTTGTTTCGCAATTCCGTTGACATCGCATGTCGGGTTTTTAAATCTTTCGAAACCCTATTTTTCCCAGATTGACAAACAGTTGTACTGGAGGTGAAACCATCGGAATCCATGCTCAGATAGCACAGTCACCGAGGTATCATGGGATGAAGCGACAAGGAATATGGTACCAATATCCTATGGGGTTTATGCAACTACTAGGCAGGTCTGTTGGTTTGTCACGTAAACCGAGGCCGATTAATTTATCGTGCACACTAGCAATGCAATTTTGCAAACAAAACATTTTAAATTTAGGAGCAATATGGTCAAGGAGTGACTGGCCTCGGTCTTCATCTTCGAATCCTCGTGAAACTCCGACATTCGACGATTTCCGAAACGTCGACTACTCACGAAACGAGAGAAAAACATACAAAACCCAAGAAATAAAATGCTAATATTAATAAATAACAGTGCCATGAGGTAGATCTCAATTTTAGAAAAATTTGGAGACTTGAACGGGCTCAATCGAAGTTATGGATTAAAAGATATGGGTTTTTGAAGTTTTAGGGATTTTTCTAAAAAAAAGAAAAGGATTATTTGGATTTTTGGAAAATTGAATTATTTTGGGATTTTGTGGCTGACAGGTGGGGTCCTATTGTCAGTACTGGAAGAGAGGCTGAGAGTTGTGGCCCACTTGACAGAGAGAGAAAAGGCAGGGGCCACATGTCAATGAGGGATGAGAAAGAGGAGGGGACAGAGGCCCACATGTCATTGGCTTAGATTTAAATGGGCCCACATGTCATGCAGTGGAGAGAGTAGGATGGGTCCACATGTAGGTGAGATAAATATTAAGATGCATGGTTGATTAAATAATTAGGTTGGGCCCACATGTCATAGGTTACTTGAGGGGATTAAATGGGGTTAATTGAATGGGGCCCACATCTAAGCCTCATATTATTTAAATTGATGATTAATTAAATTTGTTAATAGGGTTGGGCCCATGTGTAAGTGAGATGTGAGGGTTTTTAATCTGTTGGGTCCACCTGTCATATGTATGGGAGGGGTTAACTTAGCGGGCCCACGAGTCAGTGATGACCGGGGCACACCGGAGAGGAGGGGCTATGGCCCCCGGTGGGTGAGATTGACAGTGAACGGCAGTCGGGGAGGATTCGGCGAGCGGCGGCTCGCCGGAGGAAGAGGACTAGGGCGGCAGGGAGAGGAGGAGATGAGGAATCAGTTAGACGGCTCGGATTGGATGGGAATTGGCCGACGTTGACTGTCGACGTAGGCCATAGAGCGGCGGCGAGAGGACGGCGTCGTGCGACAGCGGAAAGGCGACGACACTGGTGGTGGAGCTCAGGAACGGACGTGGTTGGGGGCGGTGTAATGAGAGGAAGAGAAGAGGGGAAAGGATTGGCTCCTACCTTCGACGGTGGCGAGCTAGATGGTAGCGACAACGACGAGTGGCGGAGGCCGGTTTGGGGGTTTTTGCCTCGGGGTTAATTGGGGGCCAGCTAGGGGTAGAAGGAGGTTGCAAGGGGGTGGTGAGTTCGGTGGTGTAGGTGGCTTGGTGGATTGGAGGTCAGGATCAGTGGAATTGGGCGGGTCCGAGCAGCGGCAATGGCAGTGTAACGCCCCACTTTCAGCGAAACGTTAAACAATATTTTACTAAAATCTACCTATGAAAATTTCGATTTTGTGTGCTGTGTTGTATGTCGTGCCTGAATCTCAATCTGTCCCTCCACCTTGATCTCGACAAATCCCTCCTCTCAAAATCTTCCGTTCCAAAATAATCTTCGATCTCGACTCGCCATCATCAAACTCTGCTCCAAAAACCCTGATGACGAAATCCTTGATCTTCTCCTGCAAAAGATTTTGCTTTGATATTCGAACCGACGTTCCAAAATATCTGCTTCGATTTCCGTTCCGAAAATCCGAGTCCGAACCCTAAACATCTCCTTTGAAATCTTCCGTACCCCTTTGTTCCCTGTTCTCCTCGAATCCCTAAAAACCCCAAGTTAAATATATGACTTGGGTGTCAAGCCCCTTTTCGAACTCCCTCCATCCTAAACCACATGGAAAATTCCTCAAAACTCCTTTGAGCATTTCCCCAAAAAGGATTTGGACTAACTATTGCAATTCGGATTTAATCCTCCCTCCTTGAGTTCCATTCTTTGAATCCCTTGTAAAATCCTGGGAAATTCAAGTACAAAATTCTCCAAAAATACCAAATATTCCCCCTTGAAATCCCTGCCCTTGACTCCCAGAGATTCTCTAAATTCATATGTATACATTTAAATTCAAATCCCCTTTTGAAGCACCAATTTTCCATCCAAAAACACCTGGAGAAAATGGGAATCAACACTATTCCTCTAGGCCGCAACCCCTTCTGTCCCAGCCCAGCAAGCAGCACAGAGCCGGCGGACCGCTCGGATGGCTGCCACGCGTCCTTCTCCCGCTCGGCGCCGTCGATCGGTCTCGGCCGCCCAGACACCGTGCGCTCCCCGCCACCGTACCGATGCGCGCCACGCGTCCGAGCCGCCCTACTCCACGCTGCCCGATCTTCATAACCAGCGCGCACCGCCGGCGAGCCTCGGATGCGTGCCACGTCTTTCCCCGGGCGTCGCCGCGCCATCCATTTCCTCCGCCCGCCCGCGCCGCTGTGAGCCGCGCTGAATCGCGGATTTCCGCCGCGTGTCCTGAGCGCCGCCCGGCCGTCGATTCCCCGAATACTGTTTATCTCCATCTCCGTCTCCTGTCCCCAACCCCCGTTCTCGCCCGCAAGGCGTTCGGGAAATTTCCTCCCCAGCCGCCCGCGCCACTCCAGTCCCCGTCTCAGCCACGCCTTGGCCGCCGCAAGACGCCAAGCCGAGGACGGCCACGCTGCCTCTCTCCGCCCCGTTTTCCGCCGCTTTTCCCCCTCCTCGTCTCTTTCTCTTGCTGTGGTCCCGTGGTCAAAAAAGGCGCTGCTCGCATCACCGCCGCCCCCACCATGACAGAGCTCCGCACCGCTCCTCCCGCGCGCGCACTCCAAACCTAGCAGTCCGATAGCCGCCTCGCGCATCCTGACGGCTCATTTGAATTCGCCGCCCCGAGGGAAATTTCGCCGCCGTGCCAATTCTCCCGCCCCTGCCCCAATCATTGGGCTCAAATGATTGGAGCCCGAGCGGAACCCCCAGCTCGAACTCCACCTCTATAAAACCTCCTCCGAGGCCCCGGACTTCTCCTCTTGCTTCGGGCGTCTCGAGCATCGTCAGTCGCGTGTCTTCCCGAGATGCGGCCGCACTCCGTCGCCGCCGTTCAATCACTCAGAGCACTGCACGTCGAGCCCCGTGTCGAGGACGCCACCTCGCTCTGGACTCCTCCCTCCTCGCTCGGTCTCCGCTAGAACCAAGCGCAAGGAGCCCCAAACTCCTTCGCCTCGTCGAGCCCACTCCCGAGCTCCGCCGCTCTCGCAATCCCGCGCCGTCTCCTCCGCATCCGTGCTTAGGCCCCGCGTCCTCCTCGACATTCTTCACCTCGCCGCCACCACCAGCACCGCTTCCCGCCGGTGAGCCCTCTGCAAGGACCCTACATCGCATGTATGACATCGTCGTCGGTCTATCTCTCTCGGTTCCCGTGGCCGCCTGCTCCTCCATTCCTCCTCCTCGCTGTCGACCAGCCCAACGCCGCCGCACGCAACCGTGCTACCAGACCACCGCAAGCTTCAGGAGCCGCTATTTCCGTCGCCGTTGTCACCTCTTTTCTCTCTCCGCTGCCACGGCATCCCGCCGCGGCCGCCGTAGAGCAGTTTCTTGCGAATCGGAACCGCTCAAAATGCTCACCGCGTTCTCCTCCTTCCGCCGGTGCTAGCCGCTCGGTCCGAGCCGCCGCCACTGCCGGAATCAAACCGCCGCGTGGGCCATCCGATCTCTCCGGCAGCAACTCCTCGCACTCACCGACCCGTGGCCCGCGTGTGCTGTATCGGTCTCCCGTTTCCCTGTGCACGCACTTGGTCCATCACGCCGTCGACACGACGTGTGGGCCTTTTCCCTCGTCCACCACGGACCAACCCCATGAACCCCGGCCCCCTGACAGAGGGCCTAGCCGTCATTGAGCGTGCCCCCCTTGTGCCACTGCATGCGGGCCACGCTAGATCACCCCGGCCACTCCCATTGTTTCCCTCTGCTCCATGAGCCGTTCCTGTCAGTGGGTCCCCTCTGTCAGTGTCACATTGAGAAGATTCCTGGAATATTCCCTGGAGAATCAAATTAATTCATTTTCCAGTTATCAGAAATTCTTTTAAACTTCTAAAATCAATATCTTTTCATCCGTCCATCCGATTGACTCCGTTCCAGTTCCAGAAATTTTCTAAAATTGAGATCTATCTAATGGCACTATTATTAGCACTAAATAGGATCTTTTTACTAGTCTTTGTGTAGATTTTTATGTGTTTACGCATAGTAACGATCGCCGGAAATTTCGTTTCGGAGTGGATTTCGCGACGATTTCTCAACGACCAGTGAAGGCTTAGAGCAAGGCAAGTCACCTTTGATCATCTCTAACCCATATTTTCGGAACAAGTATTTTATTTGACAAATCACATACGATAGGTTACACTGTGATAATTTCTCGACTGTGGTTGCAGGACGACCGACGGGCTTCCAACCCATTTGCTGCATGACTTCCTTGATTGATTGTGTTTCCATTACATATCCTTGTCACCTCCCTTGATAGATCCTAGTATCTGTGCTGGCGGGTGTGGTACCGGTGGTCGCCTATCAAATTTAAAAATGTCTACTATGGGTAAAATTGGGTTTACGAAACTTTGGAAAACCCGACACCTGGGTCGGTGCCTTGAAAATAAAATGGTTTTGCGAAAACTGCGGTGCGGGGATCGTGTCAACAGGACGAGTCTCCCGTACTGCAGCTAAGGACCGATCCCTTTGGAATTTCATCCGAACATACAACAGTACAACCACATGAGTGTTATGGAACTACTCCTGGCTGAGTAACTAGTCTCCAGGGAGCCTTGCGTGCATGGACTGTGGATCGTGCAGGAGGGGTGTCGGGGGTGCCTCTGAGTTCCTGGACAGCATGGTCTCGGACTCTACCCTGTCGTTGGTCTAGGACCTCTCCAGTTGGCATGGAGTAACCTGGGAAGGTTTGAAAAATACTTGTCGCGAAAACCTCTACGTCACCAAATCATACCAATGTCGTGTGAGCTGGTGACTAGAGTGAGTCGCGTCGTGTGGGTAAAGTGTACCCCCTCTGCAGAGGTCTAAACTGTTTGAACAGCCGTGCCCACGGTCATGGACGAATGTGAATGATTCCTTAGCGTAGTTTTGTTTTGACACTGCTTGTGAAATGATGTTTTTGCAGATTGGGAATCCGATTTCGGAAAAGGTTGTGAAGCTATCGTGGACAGCAGGGTTGTGGGCCTGATGAGGTTGGATCAGCTGATGGTGCTAGATCCCGGAGGCCAACTCTTGAGAGTTGCGCTGATTCAAAGATCCATATAACTCACTCCGATTGGGCGAGACTCATCTCGCCCTGATTGTTGAGAAGCACACACTAGTGGATTTAAAAAGATTTAAACAAAGCAGATTGCAAAATAACCAACCTCTCTTTGAAGCTTGCAATCCAACCACCTAAGTTCCCTCTGGCTTGCTAGTACGTAAATACTACCCTTGTATATATATATATATAGTTCTCTGCCGGAAGCTGGATGCTGGAGTGCAGTGAAGAGAAGATTAGGGTTTCATCTGGTTCAGCCGTTGCCTGTGTGTTGGGATTTAGTCCGCTGTTCACTGCTGCCGTGCTCTGTGTTGTTTCTTTGCTGTCTCCGGCTTGCTCCGAAGCTCCAAACTGTTTAAGGTAACGTAATGTTACTGCGCTGGTGTTATATTTGTTAGAGGCCACTCTATTTATTTATTTAAGGTATTACAATGATGCACGCTCTGTTTGCCGTGGATAAAACACTGTGTCTAGACTGGTATCTATATCGCGGTTTCGCGGGAAGTATTCACGCTGCAATCCTACGGCACGCTCGGAAGTATCTCAATGGTACCTTCGGTTCTGGCATGTTTGTTGTACGTTGACGGTACCCAGATCGGGGTGTGACAGGCAGCCTGGAGGGAGAAAGCCAATCGGCGAGGCAGTGCTCGGGATGAGCACAACAGGGGTCTTGGCCTATTTATAGGTAGCGAGTGGTGCTACCAACGTGAACAGAGGTGGTGGAGCACGTGGGGCAAGGCGCGACGGAAGCTTTGGCCATGGCGCGCACTGTGGCCTTCGTCATGCACTGGTGTCGAGGGAAAAAGGGGGAAGCTGAGAGAGATGGGCGTGGCTCGGGTGATGGGACGGGATGGGGAAGGCGAGGTTGACTTCGGTGGCTCGGCCGAGATATTTCTTCGGGGTGGGAATTTTGTCGAATGCCGCGCATGAGAGAGAAGACGGGGGAAGACGAATGACCGTATGCGGTCCGTCGCGTTTTGGGAAGTTGGAAAGGGTGGGCGGCGTCGCTACGCCTGACGTGCTGGCCCTCGAGGAGCGTGGTTAGCGAAAGGGCGCGGGCTGGCAACTTTGGTGGAATCGTTCCGGGAAGGTCGGGAACGGCGGTCATCCATTCGGCTGTCTCATGGGGCAGTCGCGGCGCTGGGGCGCGGTGCTCGGGCCATGGGCCAAGGAAATGGAGGAGAGGGATGGGCCGTGGGACTAGGCCAGAGAGAAAGAGGAGAGGAGGACAATCAGGCCGAGGGGAGAGAGGGAAGGCACAAGTGATACAGTGACATTTGAGAATTTCCGGGATTTTATTTTAAAGGGATTTTTGGAGGATTTCGGTTAGGGATTGAATTCAAAAACTTTTTTATTTCGGCCCACAAAATTCTTGAGACTTTCTGAGGAGGACTTTACCACCATGGTTGGGATATAAATATATATATATTTGGAAGAGATTTTGGGATGTGGATTTTGGAGGAAAAGATAAGGAATTCTGAGGGGTTTGGATTTTAGTTCGGATATTTGAATTTTGGAAAACAAGGGGACTTAGGGGAGGGACTTTTAGTGGAAATTTTAATAGGAGGTTAGGGAAGGTTTTTAAAGGAGATTTCAAATTTTTTGGAACTTGATCCAGAGTTTTATTTGAGGAATAATTTCGGGAGGGTTTGGAAAGAATATATAAATTTGAATTCAATTCTTGGATTTTGAGGTATTTTTAGAAATATATAAATTTGGCAATTTTTGGGAAAAGGATTTTTTTTATGGAACCTAAATTTTTGGGAGGAGCAAAATTAGAATATTTTAATCAAAGGATTCAGAGGGGATTCAAATTTGAATTTTTCTGAGGAAATTTTGAAAAAGACATTCGAATTTCAAAATTTGAGTCTCGGAATTTGGAGGGATTTGAAAACGAGATTTTGAGGATTCAAGAAGGGTTTAGGTAATATCCACGGCACTTAGTCCTTAATTACACTCAAAGAGCTAACAGTTTTTTGAAATTAGGATTTTTTACTAAATTAGTTTTTAACAGCCCAAAAAACCAGTGCGAGAGATTCAATTTGAACTGTCGCCACCGATAGACAATCCGGCTGCACTGTTGTTGTTGCAATTGTTTTCGCTTCTTATGTGAAAACTGTCAACCGTGGAGATTCACGCGTCGTGCTTTGCCTGGGAAGGAGCCCATTGCTCTGTCCATAAATCACCAAGTACTACCTTCAGTTTTTAATAAATAATTTGTTGATTTTTATCGTAACAATTTGACTCATTTTATATATTTAAAAAATTAATTTAAATATAAAAAAATATAAGTCATACTTAAAGTTTCTTTAATAATAATACAAGCCACAACAAAATAAATCATACTCTAATTTTTTTTAATAAAATGATGGTCAAACATCATGTTCAAAAAATCAAAACGTCATTTATTAAAAAACCGGAGGAAAATATATATCAAAACCTACGACTCGGTTAGGCTCAGTGGTTAGGCAATGCATTTGCACTAATTATTTTTCTGCAGTGCTATACGTGCTTAAAGAATACTTATAAAACTTTTACAAATAAATACCCAGTTGTTTGTCTTAATCAATTGGTAGTTATGAAAAATCAATTTAAGATTCATTCACATTGTGCCACATATTTTTGTAAAGAGTTTGTAAGATTTGTTTGTACATTTATCATTTTTATTATTGTTTTTGGAATTTCAGCCTGATAGGAAAGATGGACATGCAAGGATTGAGGCCTCAGGAGGGAATTTTTGAAAAAGATCGGAAAAGAAACGTGCATTGATCGAACGTGGTAGTCAGAATATGAATATATCTCAAAAAAGATAAAGAAATATATTTTATATCCATTCTTCATCATTAGAACCAATCAAGCAACGATATATGCTTAGTGGTTGCTCGACATGTAAATTATGTCTAAATTGTCAATGATTAGCCATGAGAATGGTTTTGTTTTAACTTTTGAGCTATGAATATACGATGGGTTAATGCTTGGGTATTTTGCTAGTATTATAATTTGATTTTTTTTAAGAAAACACGATGCCTATATTTTGAGAAAGAAGGGAATTAGATTGTATTGGTGATATTTGTTATGGTCATAAGAGGCAAAAGGGATAAAAGGAGTCCAACGTAATAAAACTATAAAAAGAAGTGTTGAAGGGGGTAAAAGTGTAATTTACTCTATTATTAATTTTAATTATGAATACATGCCGTATATACGTTGGTTACTTTGGAGTACAGTAGTACTAGATAGACAGACAGATTCGTCTTCCCCTTCAGAGCCGGCGATTCTGCTGCCTTCCATTCCACCTTTCAGTCGTCCGCCCCTGCTGCTGCCGCTGGCATGGCCGCGCGCCGTCGCCCTCAGACCTGATCCAACCGACCACCACGTCGGCACCGGCCGTTGACTCGAGCGGCGGACTGATGCGATTGACTGCTGATTGACTGGACTTGCCCACTGCTAGTGCCAAGCCCGAACGTGGCGCGTCTCACCTCTCAGGTCTGGCACCAACGCTCCTCCACGCCACCACGCAACTGTCTCTCTGTTCTTTTCTTCCGCTGTGTGTTCTCTTTCCCCTCTTGATCTCTCCTTGTTCCTTTTCTTTTCTTTTCTTTTCTTTTCTTGAGATGTTCATGACTCCTCTCCGGATCAGACCGCCACTAATTGTTTCGATTTCAGCTTTGATTTGCTGCACCAAAGAAAGAAATTAGTATATGTCCCTCCACGCCAATTAGACTTAGTTGTACAGAGAGCAAGTTGGGTCAAAGAAAGAAATTAATCAGCTCACTTCATCTCCTCGAGTCAGATCGATCTCGATCTATCCATCCGTGATCGGATCCTCCTTGCACTGCCTAATTGCCTGCGTGTGCTGTGCTTACTTACGGCTCATGCTGCAGCGGGCGGCAAGCAATGCCTACTCATGGTGGTGGGCGAGCCACATCCGCACCACGCAGTCCAAATGGCTCGTGCAACCTCCAGGTAGGTTTGTTGCTTCCAATTCCACCTCCACCTTCGATCTCTGTTTCTTGCTCCTCTAACAGAGGATTGATTAGCCCCGTCCGATTTAGTTAAGTTATCCTCCAACAGCGATTTATCGTTAGCTTGTTTTTGTTTTCTTTGGCGGACGCAGAGATGGAAACCAGAGTCAAGGCCATGCTCAGACTCCTAGGAGAGGAAGCCGATACGTTCGGCAAGAAGGCCGAGATGTACTAACGCAGGAGGCCAGAGGTGATCAATCATGTGGAACAAGTTTCAGGGCTACAGAGCTCTCGTGACGCTATGAGCACTTATCCAAGGAGCTGCATAAGGCCAACCACACAATTGCTACTGCATGCCCAGAACAGGTGCAATATGCCTTGTTACAAGAGGAGGAAATGTGATCTTCAAAGCATTAAAACATGCGACCTGCAGAAAATAGAATGACCTGTAAGAAGATTTTGAGAGAAAGGCAGCATCTGCAGAACAACAAGTTGTGCTCTCCATGAACCAAACAAAAGTTGCAAAGAGAGATAGCACACTCAAAGGCTATACTTTGTCCTACAAAACTGAGAAGAATTCGTTAAAACCTTATGAGAGTGGATTTGCTAGTTATTGGGAAGATCGATAAGCAAATTGGCAGATACAGGAAGGAAATAGTAAATCCAAAATGAGTTTGATATGACATGCATCCATTGAGATGATGAAAGCCGTGCTGTATGTGTTTTTACATCTTTAGTCTTTGTAGGGTACAGTGCTTAAGTTGTGAAAAACTTGAGGAGTTAGTCAGGACTGCAGCAGGGGAGTCTGAAAATAATACATTCCGGAAAAGTTTGTATGATGACACTCATTTGACCCGTCTAAGAGAAGCTGGAATGGAAATGAAGTGCCAATAGAATTGTATCTGAATCGGAATATGGGCTGCAGCTTATATGAAGAGATGTAATTTTTGGAGCGAATTCTGAATCCATTGTGAGGGTGCAAAGAGAAAGTATGATGAGCCTTGGTTTGATAGGTTCGTGACATTGGAGCTGAATTCCAAGCGTCCTTACAAATCAAGCAGCTGAAAGAAGATAATGATAGCCTAAAAGATAGGTTTAAGATTATTTTTTAAAGATGAGATGGCAAATTTCCGGAGATGGATCAGTGATTAGCGAGGTCAGCTAGCAGAGATGATTTTTGAACCAAGGTCAGGGGCTGAAAAGAATTGTTTTATTTGAGGAAAAGTTTTTGTCACGCTTTATACTTGAAGTTGTTTAGTTGATCACTAATATCTCAAAGGCTTTGGATGATATTGGGTTTTTGATAAACGAAGTTTTTTTGTTGCGCAGCGGAAAATGATGTGGATGAAAATTCAGAAGAAATCAACAGTTAAGGAGGGGGAAATTTAGGGACATAGAGGAAATACGAAAATTGGCGGAAGAACGGTTACAAGGAAAGATGTTCAAGTTTGAATGTCATGATTGAACTGATTGGGCATATGTGACTGTAAGAACAACAATGAGGAAAACATTCCAAGTGGGAATTTGCATTAATCCATGAAGATTGGGGATAAAGTTAAGTAAAGCTGAGTAATATTTTAAGTTGTTTATTCAGGAAAAGAATGAAGGGCAAAATAGATTTTGTTTAATGAAAGAATGATTCGCACTCATCTAGGTGGTACAAGAATATAGAGCGTAGGAAATGATTGTTGTTGACAATTCTGCTCAAGAGAAGTTTGAAAAGGTGAAACTTCACAACAGCAGTTAGTCAGATCCTCACATCAGGACTTTTTGCCAATATAGTGACCAATAATGGGGCCATCCGTGGTGGTTACTGTCAAATTGTTTTGGTGGCACTACGGAATATAAGGTTGAGACTGGTGGTAATTGAATTCTGGTGTATTGGAAAGCTTGATCCAGGAGGAAGCACTCGGAGATGGAATACTAAAAACTAGAAGCAGGTTTATTGGTTGGTTCTGCAAACTATATAGTTGAATGATGGAAACACATGAAAGAAATTAATTAAGACTCATAGTTGTTTCAGTGGATGCAAGAATAGAAGATAGGGCTTATTAATGCTGATAAGCAATATTGTTGAAGGAATGGCCAAAAGAGGTCAGCTTAATTGCAAAAACTATAAAAAGTTTGAACGGATGCAGCAAAGTTGCCTCATCTGAGGAAGGTGGTTTGACGTCATATAAGAATGAACAGCAATACAGAATTTTGAGAGAATTAGTTGTATTATGGTCCATCCCAAAGTGTCAGCAAGTGCAGAGTCCACAAAATAGAAATATTGCAATTTGCATTTCATATACGAGTAGAGAAGAGAGGAATTCAAAAATGGACGATTTGAAAGAAGAAGTCTTGACAAGCCTTGGAAGATGGAGTTTGCGCGTAATCCTAGTTTTTGCAGAAGGAAAAATGCACATAGCTGGAGAGTTTTTCTTATTGGATTGAGTTAAGAAGAATATTTATAGACCGACTATATTTCGGCAATTAAAGAAACAAGAGAGGGCTTGTGGATTTGGAAAAGAAGAATGAGAATCATACAAAGAGACAAGGCAAGTAATAAGAGTGAGGATGCGAATTCCATGAAATTGTTTGAAAAATAGTTCCCTAAGGGATCCTACCTTCTTCAGATATTGCACCAGAACATAGTAATGTGGTCTTAAGGAACAAGCACTTTGGCACAAAATTTAGTGCTGGATGGAGACTGATTTAAGCACATGGTGCACTGAAGAATGTTACAATTTGGGTAGTTGTATTGAGCATTGAATGCTCTGGTGAGGAAAACGCAGTTTGGTAAGGCTTAGCATGGTTGCCAGATGCAGGTTTTGCACAGCAAATTAGAGCTACAGGAGGGACAATGGGAAGGTTGAGAATAGAAGAAAGAGAGACTGATACTGCCACAGCCTGATCCTGCGGAGGAAGTTGAGAGAGCTAGAAAATGAACTGGTGTGTGGTTTGACGAAGCACTTCTTGAGAGTGATTAAACATGTTCTTTGCAAATTCAAGAGGAGATATTGAAAGCTGCGTCTAGCCAGAGCTGTGTGGCAAGTTTTCACATACAAGCAGCAGTTTTCAGGGGCAGGTCTGAAATGACATCTATGCTAAGATGAGAGGAGTTTTACGCAAGCATGAATGGCGTGGGGGAATATGAAGGGCAAGGTCAATTGGCTTTCGAAGTGCGTGAGAGCTTTGTCTTTCCATGCAGGATCATCTTTTGGGGAGGAGAAGAGCAGCTTACCCAAAGAATTTAGCTTCCGATGAACAGTGCATTGCGGAATTCCTATTGGGAAAAGAAAGAAATCAATTGGCTGATAATCTCACTCGAAACAATTCAGCGAATTGTGGAGGGTGCCCTGGTTGGCATGTTATATGGCTCATTTCAGTAGCTTAATTTTTGTTTGTTGCAGTTGGCAGCATCAGCTTGCAAGTATATGTTCTAAGCATATTGGCTGTTTGAATTTCGTGGAGTCACAGATTATGATGGGGAACAGGTGCATGAAGGAACACGGTGAATTTCTTACATAGATTGCTTATTTTGGAGATAGAACTCATTGGCCATTTGATATTGACAGGTATCTCTTAGTGTTAAATATGGTTTCTGAGAGTAGTACAGGGGTTTTAATTTTGTTGGATTTGTGGTCTGCTTTAAATCATTGAAAGGGAGAAGACTAGCTCAGCATCTGTAGCTCGCAGCAGCTTTCATTGGCAATCCGTAGCAATGTTATTTCATTATTTGTTATTATTTGGTTACTCAAAAGACGTATTTATGGTCTGGGCTGTCTAATGTATGAAAAGGTTGGTATTAATTATAAGGTTATTTATGTATTATACTAATTAGTAAGTAAATTGCTAGATGAGTGGTGCTTACTTTTCGAGAATAGTAAAGGAAGGAATCAAGCAACGATGCCTAGCTTTGGTTTTTAATGAATGCCTAGAATGCCAAAGATTATGGCTAATATAAAATTGGTTGAATCATAGATAACGGGGATAGTAGTGGTGGATATTTTGCGAGGAATTCCTGAAACTTACGAAATCAGTGGAATTTCCAAAATAAATTAAGTTAGCGGCTATCAATTTCTCTTTGGTTTATGATGAAGTTCAAATTTATTCCATCTCCTAGATAATACTGCAGGTAAACTCAGCTGTGGTTCATTTATGCTAACATACAGGCAAATCCCATGAAAGGGCAAGCCGATTTACACTCCAGACGCAAGTCAAAACTAGGAACAAAGAGATGACAAAAATTCCATGAACCCAAATGTCTATCTAAATAAAACCATGACAACTTGTTGTAACTTATGTAAAACAGCGAGCAGCTTCTAATCATAGTATCAAGGAAAATAAATCTATAATAATAATAGGCACCTGCGAACAATCTCATTGTGTTATTTATGATTTCTCTTTCTCTGCTATGATGAATTATCATGGCCGTTAGCTCCAATTCCGCTTACATAATATATAAAAAAATTCTAGGTTTTCAAGCCACACTGCTTTCTCATCTACATCAGCATTTTCTTTTGTCTGCGCATAATGGGGGTTTTTCTCAAAGCAATATCTATTCTGGCTGGTGTGCCTGGGGACTCAAACAGGTTGTGGCTTGCACGTGCTTTGGATCATAAGTCTGGGAGCAAGGTAAGTGGAGTGTAACAAATCCCCTGAAGTACAGGGGGTCTTCATGGTTGGTTGATCCTTGGACAATCGCAGCAAAAGCAGGGCTGGAAACATGATGGTTATGACATTGAAAAGCGTGGGTTTTGCATCTGAGGGAATTATCTCTGTTTAGAACAAGGCGGCTAAAATTGTAAACAAAGATATGATGTGTGGTGTGGGATTGTGTTGGGGGGGGGGGGTTTTGTATAAATTCTTAAGCGAGTATTTTCACTCACAACCTTATCAACAGAGAATTGATACTTTTTTTTGGGAAAAATGCTTTTTTTAGTTTTTAGCAAACTATAAGGAGAAGTTCCATGGAAGAAGTCTTGAAAAATATAATGTGCCTAAACTGAAGAAGGAATAAAAGAGAAGCTGGAGTTTGGCTCTATTTTGTTCAGTGATAATAAAGTATAACTAACAGAAGCCCTTAAAATTGAGCTTATATGATTTGGGTTATCCAGAAGACATTAGCGATAATCAAATCAGTGGAAGGATGAAGAGTGTGATTGTTTCCCAATCAAATTAACCATTAGCAGGAGAATAACAAAAAACAAATGTAAATAAAGTATTTTATGTCTTGAGGAGGTAAACTTTCTAGTTTAATTTTTGGTACTAGGTTAGGAGACAAAATTTATGCTCTCAAGGACTGTAAAAATTTCTCATAAAATAAAAACAGGCGTTGTGTGATTGTTATGCAGAGGACGTTTTTGTTTACAGTAACATTTTATTACATGAAAAGAGTATGGCAAAAAAATCTGACTTACCCATTAGCAAAAGTATTTTGCTGCCCCTGCCTGTCGGGGTGGTTGTCAATAGTTTCGTCCTGTATGGAATCTACCAACAAAAAAAAATATAAATATCTTTGACTTGAAGTAGCTGGCCAGTAATAGCATAGAGCACAATTCATATGTAACATCTTTAGTGGAAACTGGGGTTTTTTTATCGCAATTGTCCGGTTTGCCAATCTAAATAGACCAATTTGGTTTGATTATCCACCTCAAGTAAGATATTTGAACATTTCAAATCTCGGTATATGACTGGAGGATTGGCTTGGTCATGCAAATCTCAAACCCTTAGATTGCACCACAGCTATCTCATCTCGTATTTCCAGTCAAGCCGTTGCCTTGCTGGTGAAGGATCTGCAGGTAAACAAGATCAGTTGTGAGCATACACCATACACAACATGTGACGCATAATCATCCAGTAGCAGTGATTTTAAGGTTTTTCAGTAGCATACCGTGAAGGTGATCTTCCAAAGAACTAAGGCATATACTCATAACTAAAAGACCTCTGATCACATCAGCGCAATATCAATAGGTTAACAAGATTTGGTGGTGCAGCAAGCTGAGCATAAGAAACTTCAACAAGAAATCCTGTTGCTTGCAGTCCAGCGATCGACGCTGCTTTATAGCAACAACCTATGATTGGTTACAAGCGCATTCATGTTAATGCACACCAAGTCTTCATGAATTACGTCGTCGTGACATTGCTCAAGGAATCCATGAAAGATCAACAGCATTATTTGGTACATCGGACATTTCATCTTATACAGTCAGTTGCAGAAATTTTGGTTGTCTGGTTTGAGTAAACAGAAATGTCCAGGATGGAAGCATGAAGCGTATAAGTTGAGCAAGGAGAGCAAGATACTAGCCTGGTTGACACTCTCCAAATAGCCTTTGTACACTCTTCCAAAACCGCCCTCCCCTAGCAGGCAATCGGTTCTGAAGTTCCTTGTCGCCGCAGCGAGCTCCCTAAAGGTGAAGGTCCGGGCTGCAATACGGCGGTTGTCGGATCCATTGCTCAGAACGATGTCCTTGTTAGCAGCTTGCCTCTTCACCTCTAACGAATCCTTGCTTCATCAGAGTCGATGAGGAGCCAGGTTTGCCTTTATCTGGGGAACAAGAGGAAATATATAGCCTCATGCGTCAGAAAAAAAAAATCTGCTTACATTGGAAGCAAACAGGGAAATTACAATCTTTTCAGCACAAAATTGGCGACTTGCAGTTTCAGTGGACTTGCAAAAAAGAGAGAAGGAAATGGTAACGCATATTGGAAAGTTGGAGATGCCACGATTTCTGACTCAAAAGAAAAAAAAGAGGTTTCAAAGGATCGAGAGAAGCAAACAGACAGGCACGCCTAATTCTTCCGTCACTTGGAGAACAGAACAAGTGAATTTCTCGGGGTCTCCATTGTGATCAGCAAAGAACACGCAACCAGGAATACATTCTCTGCAAGGAAAGCGAACGAGAGGCGGAAAGGGGGATCGGAGAAAAGCAGGCAGGTGCGGTACGGACCACCTGAGGCGGGCGGGATCTGAGGCTTCTCCATGGGCAGCTTCTTCTTGCTCTTCCTGCCAGAGCCCAGGCAGGGGAAGTAGCACGCCATGGCTAATGGCCTCTCTCTCTCTCGATCGATCGATCGATAGAGAGAACAGAGAGAGAAAGAGCAGTCTCCGTTCGTTCGTCAGTCTCTCTCCTCTGTCCGCGTCCGCGTGGAGAAGAAGGTGAAGAAAATGATTTTTGAGCTCAAAATCTCTCTCCTTTCCTTTCCCTTCTAGAACATAGTCAGTACAGTGTTTTTTCCTTTTCAAGATTTGTTGTTGGATGATTTGCCAAATTTCGGAAAAGACACCCTTTAGTGCAAAAGCAATACTATGTCCCAAATACTATTTGCATAGTATCTTTTCTGCCGAAATTTACATAATTACCGCTCGGCCATGCTTGCTACGGGCGCGGATCCTCTAACGTCACGTGGAGCGACTTCTCTCGGCAATCGCTGCATCTGTGCCGTCAGCTTGTCATCCAAGGGCGACCTCATCAATTATAAACATGATTCTTCTGTCGGGTGGGCCTTGGCCCAACAAGAGAATGGCCTCTTTCCTTTTCGCTCGTAGCTGCGCCGATGCTGTTTATTTGGCGCGATTTCTTGCTTTTTTGGCACGAGGCAGCGGCGCTCACGCTTTTGGCGCGAGAAGGAGCCTGAGGCGGCGATCGACTGGTTCTCCTCGGTCTCCATTCAAGTGCCAAAACATCTCAGCACTCCTATCTCATCTATTCCTATGTACTCGAACTGCAATGATGTTGTTCTAATTTGATTGTTTTCATCCTCTCTTATTTGATTGTGCTGGAATTGCTTGAAGAAAATCTTCTATATCAAAACGAAATTTGTATGTTTGAGATGAAAGATTGAAGGAAACTTCAACTTACTTGCATCAAAACGAAATCTGATATTTAAGATGGAAGAAAATAGGTGAATCTGCTATTCTTTTTTCTCCATCAGACGCGGACACGGAGCGCGGGCGCGAGGGCCCGGAGTTCCCGGGCGCGAGGGCCGGCACGGACAAGAAACTACAAAGTGGCATCTGATGATGGTGTAGCATCACAAAATATTCCCTATTACTCTTGGCCTAAGGAAGGGATGTCTGGACCATACATGGCTCTCAATATCTTCTCTCAACTATTGGCGGTAATATTTCAAAGTGATAACCTTTCTAGTGATCTGAATGCCATTTTCTGAATGCTGATTATTGTTCTACTATTACTGTTCTTTAATTTTACAGAGAGCAAACACCGATGATCTGAATCCTGATTTCTAATTGCAGTAGCCTTCAGAGAGCTTGTTTTTGGAGAATAGCTTTTGGTTTTGTGGTTCAAGTGTAAATTTCAGCCTGTTTACATTTTGTGCAATCTCTGAAGTTTAGCAGTTATGCCTTGTGCACTTGATACTGGATGCATGAGAATAATAACATTTTGTGCAGCCTCTGAAGTTTCAAAAATTCAGCAATGCCTTCTCTGTATTTCAGTCATAACATTCCAGAACCCAATCTATATAATTTGCTCTGGCTATCTGTTCCTATACAATCACAATTTACTTGCTCTTTTGCTGCCTACTTAATTCCCTGCACAAATTGCTAACACTTTCTAGAACACAATCGAAGCACAATTTACAAAACACAATCCAAGTGCACCAGTCTCCCTTCTCCCAGTCCAAGATCAAAGGCCTCGATGCAACTCTTAGCCCCGCACCGAAGGTGCGCCCGCGCCGGGCCTGGCACATCCACGTGCGACCCGAACGTAGCCGCCGCTTGAGCTCATCGCCGGCGAGATTTCCGGTCACCCGAGGTGTCAAGAAGACCACCCTTAGCTCCGCCGTGAACTCCTCTATCATTTCTCTTTGGGGCCCGACTACAGCCGACGCCGCCATCGTCGTCGCCGCCGCCGAGAAGCTCGCCGGCTCAGTCTTCCTCTGTTCGCCACGCTGGACCATCCACTCCTGAAACGGACGGTCCGATCCATGCTCTCGCGCCCTCGTGCCCTGCTCCCGCGCGTGCCCGGGCCCTCGCGCCGGGGAACTCGCCGGCGCCCGGGAACTCGCCCGGGCCCTTGCCCGCGCCCGTGCCTGTGACAGCCGGAGACTCCGATCGGGATGACGAAGACCACAAGAACAACCGCGAACCCTTGGAACACAGAGAGTTTGGTGCTGCCTAAGACCCGCGGTATTTTCTGTTCTTTCCTTCTCCTTTTATTGCGAATTTACAAGTGCAAAGCTTCCGCACGTCGCTGCTCACGACGCGTCCATCCCCACGTCTGTGCCTGGCCGGGCGGCGGCGGCATCAGAACGAGCCAGGGCGCCGAGTGGAGGAGATGCGGGAGGCTGACGCATGAGCTCGAGGGAGAGAAGCAGCTTGAGCTGACGTGGCGAGGAAGACGACGGCGGAGGTGAAGACCAAGTCGCCAATGGCGACGGCGACAGAGGGGAAGCGCCAAGTCTCATTCAGCCAAGCCTCGTGCGTGTGCCTTCCTGTAACGAGCTTAGTTGGGTCTTCCGTCCTCTATCATATGGCCTGTTAGCTGTATAATTGGTGGGGTCGTCCTTGGATGACAAGCTGACGGCACAGATACAGCGACTGCTGAGAGAAGTCGCTCCACGTAACGTTAGAGGATCCGCGCCCGCTTGCTACTCCGTATGACGCGCAGCAACCGAAAGCATTCAGTTGCTGCTGCTGGTACTAACCTGCCAGTGCCCAGGGACAATGTCTTGAGGATGCAACTATCATTAGCAATTTGCTATCAGCAAATAAGATAAGTGATTTTTTTTGGGTAATTATTAAAATGAACGCCTAATTTTTTTCACAAATAGTACTATGTGTCAAGGGACGCAGAGTGTTGACTGAGTTCTTTCGTAAACTGGGGCTAGTTTTGTTTGGGGCCAAAATTAACCTTACCATTTATGTAAATGCTAAATTCTGGCAAGTTTTGATATAACTAATTTTAATAAGGCAAATTTATGTTTGCATTGAAGTCAAAATAGACTGAGTTAACTATTCGAGTGGTTTACTTTTCTAGACTTGTTAAAATTTAGCTTTAATTGAATAAATAATGACACGATCAATTTAGGCAACAAACAAAACCAACCTAAGACACAAATTCGGTCCTGTTTGGAACCTAGAAAAATAAAACACAAGATAGAAACGTCAGAAAATAAAACATAAGATTGCACGTGCAAAACAGAGAAATGAAAAGCATAGAAAAAACACATGAAAAATATAATACGGGGTGTTTGTAACAAAGGTTTTTTTTTCTCTGTGAAATTGTTCAAGCTGCAGCTGCATCAGCACGAGATTGCACGTAGGAAAATTTCCAACAGGTTTTTGGCAAAGGTTTGCTTTCCTGTGAAATTTGAGGAAAAGTGCAGGAAAGGAATCAAATCCTTAGGAATACTATTCACCAAATCATTTATTCCAAACGGTAAAACAGTGAAAATTTTCCTTTGAAATTGAATCCCTTGAAATTCCTTTGGAATTCCTTGAGTCCAAACAGGGCCGAAAGGAAGGAAGGCGAACACAGGGGCAGCCAAGGAAAGAAAGAAAGAGGCGAGCACACCGACACGGGTGCCACTGCCATCCAGACAGGTCCACGGTTGTTCTAGAGAATGGCCATCTCGATCGGCACAGGAGTAATAAAGTAAGGTTCCGTGTTCTTTGCAACCGGCCAAAACCTGTAATCTTTAGACTACCGTAAGGCATGATAACAGCGTAAAAAGTAGGAGTACCAATCAAAGGCGAAGAAATTTGACGAGCCTTATCATTACCTGGTGATAGATCATAGAGAGTATATGTAGATTAATGACAAACACTGACAGCAAGCTCCATCTCAAGGCAAGGCATGGCTCATTTCACAACATGCGTGAGCCAACACGTACAGTGCAATGCTGCTGCTAGACAAGGACGCAATCTTAAGACCACGGACCACCAAATGACAAGACAACAGTGCTGTACAGGCCCAGCACTCATACGACCATCCAGACATTAGTAGCTAGTACATGACGTGCTTAAATATGCTGGAGTACTACGAGCTTGACTCCACACTCCACAGGCAGCACATAATGGAGTCAGCCACACCACATGACACACAGCGTCTAGTTCTTCTATCACTTACGTACTTACTAGTAACGCGGACCACCACATCATATCTTCATCGTAGACAGATAGGGGATAAATAGGATAGGAGTTCCTTATTTATTCCAGACTCTAAATATGGAATCAATGGTGGGATGATGGGATGTTGTTGATCGAGATCGGTGAATGAAGAAGAATCATGTGTCTAACTGTCAAGCTGTTTGGAGTCAAGGCCATGCCGGAGTAGGAGAGAGGTCATCTGTCCGCTGCCGCTTCGCGCCCACCCTGTTGGTGGTCTTGCACAGCTTGCCGCACGAACTGTCCACGAACCCTTGGCCGCTGCTCGGCCAGCCTCTTTCTGCTCTGGTACCGCACCTGAAAATGGCAGACAGCCATCAGAAAGAAACCGGTCCTATCCAAAGCTTAATCAAACACATCATATAGGAGTAAATAAAAGGGTCCTAATAGTACTCTACTTTAGGGAAGGCACTGGATCATCCTTCTGCTCCTACCCTAAATTTATTCATTTTTATTTTGGAAATCAGATCACGTTGATCCGGCTTTGTAAAAAGCCCAAGATAACCAGATTCTGAATACCCCAAAATTTATTCATGCACACCGAAAAGATCTAAATAGCTACCACTAAATGTGGCCATATGGCAGCGTTTGATAATTTCAGCAACACAGCTACGGGACAAAAGAAAAAGTTTTTAGAGGATTTTTCATGTGAGATCCCTTTTAGAAAACAAATATATATACATAATTCCTTTGCAATAATTATATTCATGTGAGATCCCATTTAGCCAGTGGTCTGGGAGAAACTTCCAGTAATATGCTTTTGAAAACTACTTCCAGTAACATGTTCTTTAGCTAATTTAGACGAGAAAAACAGAAATGTTAAAACCATTGGAACAAAAAACATGCAATTGAAAACAGGCTACCTTTTTCCCAAAGTTGCGTTCTTTCCTTTTCTGTCTAAATTTGATCACTGCAGCCACTCTATGCTCTCGTTGAGTGAAGCGTTGCAGATAAATGTCGTTGCCACTGCCACTGCCACTTCCACTTCCATTGCCACCTCCAGGTCCACTTTTGTTGATGGCGCCATTAGCAATCTCCATATTTGGCCTTTCAGCATTTACAGCAGTCGTACTCCCATTCTGCCCATTGCTTCCAATGTTACTGCCTGAGTTGCTTCCATTGACACCATAGTTGGCAGCATGACCTTCGACAGGAGGATCAAACACATTGGATGAACCACATTGAGGGGCCCCGGATCCACCATTCTCATGTGACACATCGAAATGAACATAATGAAGTATTGGGCGAGGGTGCTGTACGAGGTTGCTCTGTACTTCACCAGGCTGAGCCCTCTTTGCTGCATTGTTAGCCACTTCATCAGTCTTTTCTTTTCCTGTCGTATTAGCTGGTGACGTCCAGTGCTGCACAGGATGAAATGCTGATGTGTGTCCATTAGCCTTAACAGCTGAGGGTGACATTACTCTCTCCTTATTTGTACTAGGCTTTGTCACAACATTCTTTGTAGTGGAACCCATGTCATTGTTATTGCTACTACCATTAGACCCTTGTTTTATTGGAGCAGCATCTGAGTTTGACTTCATGTTGTAAGTAGAATCCGTTTTCATAGCCTCTGAGCTGTTATTATGCGGTGAACAGCTTCCCACGAATCCTGTCCCACCTTGATTGGAAGCCACAGGTGTATGGTACCTTGCAACAAAAGTAACAGTTAGTATGCAACTTAACATTGCTTTCCTAACTCACTAGCGACACTGATATTATGTTTTGCACCTCGTAAATGCCGAGAGATCTGATCGTCTTAATACATTCCGTTGTTCCTCTTGCATCGCATTTGCACCATCCCCAGTTGATCTTGACCTTTTCAAACTCAATTCAAGTGATGGCATAATATTACCACGGTTCTTATCTTTCCCTTCTGGCACTTTGGTGGAGCAATTAGGGGCATTTACGGCTCTTGCTGCCTGTTGAGCATCCATGTTTTTGGCCATCGAACCAATTAAGTCAGCAGCTCGAACAGTTGGCTCCTCCAGATTTTCCATCGCTGCCTCCTTTGAATTGTTTTGCAGTGGATATTCACTCCATCTATTTGTTGGTTTGATGGATCTCTCATTCAGAGAAGATTGATAAGCTGTGTTTAAATTTCTAGGGGAACCTATTTCCAAGTCCTTCCCCTTGAAGTCATCTGAAAAAAAACATGTTGAAATTTAATAATATAAAATGTTATAGAGCTTTTGTTTTATTGAGTTGCTCAGTGAATCAGTTGAGAATACCATACCATTAGTCTCTTTTTGTTTCTTGCAATTTTTGTTGCTTGTACATGGTAACCATCTATTACTGCATATCTCTGACTTTTGGTGGATCACTTGTGCACAAGTGCTATCAGGTGGATCAGCTAATTGATCTGGAGACATAGCCTGTGGACTGTCAATCTCAACAGCGCGCTTTGTCCATGAGCTCTGCGCCTTAAAAAATTAATGAGCAAACCAGTTTAGATGCACTTGATAAAGCAATTTGATCTACAGTAAATGTTCCTGAATGTTTTAATTTTGGAATTTATTCCCAGTAGTTTCTTACATTAGACATATGGGCCATGTCACTGAAAAATTCAGTGGCAAAATCCTATGTGATTCATAGCTAACTGACAGGGGAAAAATCACTCCCCTCCATAACCGACTGTAGTAAAAGAGAACTTGACAGCAACACATAAGAATTTTATTGGAAGGTAGTTCCTGTAAATTCTGATAGCACTTCAGATCCAATGCTTGGTTTTTCTCGCTTGGGTTTGTAGACAAAAGGTTGGGTTGTAGCAAAAATGTTTCATAATAAACGTGGACTATTTTCAAGTTTACATTAGTTGTCATCACTGGTGGGCTGGGAACCCAACCTCAACATGAAAATATTATAGTTTATGCTAATCTGTCCAAGTGGCTTGAACATATTTAATGATTGCTTGCATATCCTTTCATATTACAAGAACTGCAAAACTTGTTGGACTATATAGTGTTTTTGTCAGATTAGTGATCCATGTACCAGACCCGCAGACCACTGTAGTATTTCATCGTATGTTATCAATTAGCATGCTCTAACTTCCTTGTGTATATTCTTTTTCCAGCTCGTGTGTCATATCCTATAACTCTAAATTTCTCCAATTATTGCTCATTGACAATTGAATCTTGTTGTTTAAATAAAGGATTTTTATTTCATTGCCATTTCAGGCAATCGCCATGTCCAGGAATGCAATGGAAGAATATAGTATGCAAGAATCTATTTAGTTGAATCAAAACATACAGCATCAGGACAACCAAATTTACAAGCTTAGACTCGAGTTTATCAATATAAACCTGTGACCAAACTAAAGGCTGCTAAAAAAATTATGAATTTGAATACAAAACATATAATACGTTTATGCTAGTTTTGAGGGCAAACCTTGCTGCAGATATTTAATATTTGTTTCATTTTGATAAGGAGTATAGCAAAGTAGTATAATGATGGAATACTGGAGGCTGAGTAAAAAATGGACAAAACATTTGTGTGCATGCATCTTTTTCTTTTTCACTCACCAAGAATTATGCACAAGTTGATTGAGGACTCTCAGGAGTACTGGACCATTGATGGGGAATGGTGTTCATTTGGTAGCAGTTTTAAATGTCAGAGGCAAATGGTGTTACATGACACACTAGTATTTTTGTAGTCTTCACACAGTGTTAGAGTATTTTTTAACCAGCAATGTTTGTATAGTCTAATTCTAAACAAAATCATGAATAAACCGAAAAGAACTATATCATATGTATCTGTAGTATGATATCTATTAGTTGGTAAAATAAAATGTTCAGTTTATAATAGGAAGCACATAAATTGAGTGGTAGTAGTTGATTGACAGTGAACTGTATATTAGTCAACTTGATGATGTTTAGAGAAGTACGATGCATTCAAACTACTTACTAGTATTTCAACAATTTAAAGGGAAACATAATGCATAGACCCGACATTTATCTTAAAAGGCAAGGGTTGTTCAATGTGTATTTACAAAGGAAGAGCAAGTAAATAAGTTAATCCGATTGGTGAGTAACTGTAAGTTAAGCAAAATCACTCTTAGGATATCCAAGCCAAAACAAAGAAATTCCCTACATCAAAGTTTGGTTGCATGTATTATACAATCCACTTGATTCCTTGAACATGCAAAAAGCACAGTGCTATCAACTTCTGGTGGAACATTCTACACACATTCTATCATGTGCTCCAAAATGCTATGAACCAACCTCTGGTTTATTTGGCACCTCGGTATTATCTAAGCAAAACGGAAGTGCTACATGACTACAATACACATGTAAACTATACGAGAGGCACAATTTTTGCTTAAGCATGTGTTTCATTTGTTTTGTTTGTACAATATTAAGATTGTCATATACAGATCCATAGTATTTTACTGGTTTTGTTAATCACAAACTTTACAGTTTATATTTCTAGAAAATAATCAAAGAAAATACTTTTCCATGAAAACTTATTGCTTAGTGACAGGGTGAAACTTCCTATCTCCCACTATTCTAAAATAAATTTATCAGCTATGTAAAAAAAAATGTCATTTATGCCTTCTGAAATAATTGTTACTGATAGCTTTATTCAGTTTTTAACTTCAGCTTTTTTTCTCATTCTGACTACTGCTTTGTTAACAGGTAGTAGTAAACCTATGTTGGAATAAAAAGATCAAATTTCATACTTGAGTGCCACTGCCATTATCACTGCCATCTCTTGCATTAAGTCCCATGCTTACACCATCGTCTTCATCATCATCACTGCTGCCACTGTTATTATCGGATTCATCCCCACTTTTTGATTTGGCACACTTTTGTGTCTGAATGCCACTTTCACTTCCACTGCCACTGGCCTGAATTCGAAAACAGCAACTTTAGCTAGATTCATCACATATTTTAACCCATAAAAGGGATTTAAACTGAAAGTATGAAATAGAACTTGGAATTGAAGCAGCAGTGAGTACTTGATGGATTTGCCTGAACACCTAATATGAAAAAACTGGACCAACAACAACTTACACTGTGGCATCGTCTCCACACATGCTGCCAAAGGTTCTTAAGTTCATTCTTACGTATGGGCTTGACTAAGAAGTCAACAGCGCCTTTTGACAAACATTTAAAAACTGTACCCATAGCATCATTTGAAGACATCACTGCACACAAACCACATCAGTGTAGCAGCTAAAAGCATCGAAAGTAAATAAATGACAAGAGCAACATTTCGTACAAGGATTGTACTGTAGAGTTGAGGAAAGCTACTTACTAATCACTGGAATATTCTTGCAAATATTGTGGTTCATGATCCTACTCAACAGGGAAATTCCAGATACACCAGGCATAACAACCTCTGTCAAAACAAGATCAATGTTGTTTTGCATATCTTCTAGATATGTCCAAGCTTGCTGGCCATTTTCAGCAGGGATGACTTCACAGAAATAAATTAATAGCACTCAGTTAAAGACCAATACAGATAAAATATCTTGCACATTCAGAATATTACTTTAGTGTGCTTGGCTCCCTATCCTTAACAATGAAGCTGAATAAACAAGAGTATAATCGAATGGAAGATCCACAATAAATATGAATAGCACTTGAAACAGCAAGTAAGTGTACAATGCAGAAATAGTTTAAGTCATAAAGAATGGGGATCATAAATCAGCGATCCCAGTTAAAGCCTTTAACAAATTGAAGGCAATGCCTGCAATGAGAAAAAGGACCTGCCTGATCCCAAAGCTCAGGGTGTAGAATGTTTTCTTTTGGTCCCACTGTCATTTTGCGAGAGATAGCCTACGGGCGGGCATCTCCCGCTAGTAAGCAGCATTGTTCGCCACCACCCGACCACATTTCTAGTTTCTCTGTTGTTTTTCAGGTCCAACCGCCCTAACACCTGCGATTAGACTGGCCTTTGCGTGAAGGCTCTGACCCCTCTCTAAACTTAGCCAAATTTGGCTGTCAACAGGTAGCATGACAACACCCCTCGTCATTCCATCCTGTGAAAGGCAAGTTTTAGATCTTGGGATGGGATTCGGTTGGAGGTGTACACGATTGGTGTTAATGACAATTCTGAGAACCCTTGTGTAGTAGGGATGAAACCGGAGCGGATGGGAGAAAAACGATTATGGATATAATTCGGAGCGGATAATTTTTGGATAATCCGGATATGTATACAGATACGGATAATTTTCCCCGGATACGGATATGAATATGGTATCATAGTTTCCGCAGATGCGGATATGAATACGGATATCTGGATACTGTTGCTACACAGATATCCACAGAGAACATAATATATCTCTTGCTTCATCTTAGCTCTAGTTCTCTAGCCAACTTTCTTAGGTCTTTAATAGTATTTTAGCGTACAACACTAGTGCATGCTATTAATATTATTTAAACTTGGAAATGGCTATCCAAATTAGACATGTATTTACGTCCCTCTGTCAACTAGGCAGGTATTTACGATGGTTATGTCGTATATGTTGAACTCAATCAATATCATTTAATCCATGATCTAAATATTTATATCAAATTAGCCAATTATACATGGATAATTTTATCTCTATGAGCAATTTGAGTGGTTTTCATGTTCCGAGAAATATTTTTTTCCGTATTCATGTCCGACCATATTCGATCCTTATTTGCAGTCGAAATAATTCATATTTGTTTTTGTATCCGAGTTATCCGTATCCGTTTACATATCCGACTAAAAATATGAAAACAAATACAACACAAGCATTATCCGTTCGTATCCACTCCGTTTTCATCCCTATTGTGTAGCGTGTTCTAGATGTCAACTGTTATGGTTATGGGCCTGCAGTAGATTAGGCATGCTAAATTAGGAATAAGTCAAATAAAGTTACCAAGTTATCTAATTAGGAAAGGGATGAGGTTCGTTAGTAAATTAGAGATAGAGATTGGATTGATTTCTATAATATTAGGGATTAGTTCCTTAGATGTCAAGTCAATCCTCCTTACATATAAAGGGACCCTTTGTACTCTATTATCAATCAATCAATGAATCTCTAAAGTTAGCCCTAAGCCTCAAAGCAGGGAGAAGCCACTATTAGAGGGCAAGTGCCCTATCCCCCAGTCTTCGGACCTTTGCCCTTTCCAACCCATAACATTTGGTATTAGAGCCAACTGCTACTCGCCATCGATGGCACATAGCAGGGGTTTCAATCGCATGTGGAGATTTCACAGCCTTGAAGCTCTCCTGATGTTTGATGGCAAGGATGATCCACAACTTTGGTTGGAGTGCATTGAGCGTTTCTTGGTTGAGCAGCAAATTATGGTGGAAGAGAAGTGGTGGATCACATCGAGCCACTTGATGTGCTTCGCCGCCATGTGGTACGAGTTGATCAAGTGTGCATATGGAATTCATACATCGCTAGAACTCAATAGAAGTATCAAATTCTCTTTGATGACCTGTCAACAGCCACTATTAAATCCATCTCGAAGAAGTCCGCCACCGGCACTCCTCTAAACAGCAAATTATGGTGGAAGAGAAGTGGTGGATCGCATCGAGCCACCTGATGTGCTTCGCCGCCATGTGGTACGAGTTGATCAAGTGTGCATATGGAATTCATACATGGCTAGAACTCAATAGAAGTATCAAATTCTCTTTGATGATCTGTCAACAGCCACTATTAAATCCGTCTCGAAGAAGTCCGCTCCTCCAAACACTACTATCACCACCAACCCCACTGCAGCCTCTGCCTCAATTGCATCATCTGATTCATCACCACCAAAATCCATCATTGAAGATCTTATTAACAAGATCATCATCGCCACAACAAGATCATCTCCACCACCTTCCACTATCACGCCCGTCGCAACTTCATCTCCTGCCGTTGTTGCTTCACCACCTCCCCTGCCTTAAGTCACCTTCCCCGCCTCTGCCCAACTACCACACCGCACGCGCCATGTAGTATTATGGGCATGGGCTAAGCCCATGCAACAGATTAGGCATGCTAAATTAGGGGTAAGTCAAATAAAGTTCGCAGATTATCTAGTTAGGAAAGGGATGAGGTTTGTTAGTAAATTAGAGATAGAGATTGGATTGGTTTCTATAATATTTGGGATTAGTTCTTTAGATGTCAAGTCAGACCTCCCTATATATAAAGGGACCCTATGTACTCTATTATCAATCAATCAATGAATCTCTAAAGTTAGCCCTAAGCCTCATTTACCTCAGCAGGGAGAAGCCCTGACGGCGCTATTAGAGGGTGAGTGCCCTATCCCCCGATCTTCTAACATCAACATGTTTAGGTTGGAGGTGTATGTGTAGTGTGTTCTAGACAAGTCACCAACTACAATGGCTTTAGGAAAAAAAAACAATATTCTCATCTTTAAGGAGCTATTACAGGCTACAAGAGACCATTATAGGCTATAAGCCCATCACAACCTTGTCGTCTTTTTTTTTGTGAAATCAAGAGCTCTTCATTGTATTATTCATGAGTAGGATTACAATCTTGCTATCACACCCTACCTTCAAAATCTGCATTTCACTCTCACGTAGAGCGGGCCCACATACACCGGGGGTACCATAGTTGGAGCGCCAAGGCTTATAAGCTGGCCCTTCCCACCTAAACCTTCAAGGTTACTAAACTACCACTAAAACCACTCCACTTATGGGCTAGATGGACCTAAACACCACTACACAGGCTTCAAATGGACCACATGGGCCTAAACACCACTACTACATGCTTTGTGAAGGTGGTAGTAAACCATCAGTACAACCACTCTAATTCTGGCCTACATGGGCCTAAACACCAGTACTACAGGCTTCAAACGGGCTACATGGGCCTAAATACTGCTATTGTAGGCTTTAAATAGGCTAGGGTGTTACAATCATCCCCCTGTTAACACCAAAATTTGGTATGGTTCGTTATCATGTTCGGTTAAGGAAAGAGGCTATATTAGTCGATGGAAGCTAATCCAGAAGAAGCCGAATTCAGGAAGGAATCGTGAAGACCACAGCATGGCAGTTAATTAGTTTATCTATAAATTAGGTAGCTTTAATGATTTTTAGGAAAACCTGATCTCGTGTCTAATCAGGGCTTGTTAATTTTCCTTTTATAGTTAGGAAACTCCTGTTTCATATCTGATCAGGACTGTATCAACTCGGGGTATAAATACGTATGCCTGGGGACCATGTAAACTCTCTCTCAGATCAATACAAATTCGGCGCATCGCCACCCTTTTCGACGGTTTCTTGCTTCTCGAGCCGAGCTGCATCGGTTAGGTCCGAACTCCTGCGAGAGGGTAAGTCTCGTTACCCCGACTACCTTATCGGCTAGGACTTCCTCGGTTAGGTCCGATATTCTAGCTGATCTACAGTAGTCAGCTTACCACAGTGTATATATTATGTCTACGGCTGCATCAGTTAAGTTTGATCTCTTAGGCCGAGTGGATATATCACATCACGCGTGCGTAGATTTATCAGCTTACTGGGTGTAATTTATCGTCAGTTTGTGCTGCATCGGTTGGGTCCGACCTACTAAACTGCCTACGATAAGTTATTCCTGCTAGGTTGATAGGTTTTATGCAAGCGTCTTATCGGGATGTATAGCCGATAAGTTATCATATAGTACATCACAATTGCATTAGATCTATCGGCTCATCGAGGTTCTTTTATCATTATTAATCTGTGCTGCATCAGTTAAGTTTGACCTACTAGATTGATAATGATAGATTTATCCTTGTTGAGTCGATAGGTTTTTATGCGATGTTTTATCGGAGTGCCTAGCCGATAAGTTATCTTTCACTAGATAAAGCCGACTGCATTGTCTTGATTATTATTCTGCTTATCTACTCTACCATCGGCTTCTAACCGATGTCCAAGTGTGTTTTCGGCAGTCAGCTGGCTTATTATTTGCTTACATCATCATCGGCTTCTAGCCGATGTACAAGTACTATCTGCAATCGGCTGGAGGAAGTCTGTATCGGCTGGTTGGCCGATTGGATCAATGATCTAACTTTTTTCTATCTCCTTGTCAATTACGGGGTCAAATTGACTGGCACGCCCGCGAACCTCAAATTTAGGACCTGCACTGGAGCTAAGCAAATCTCCCAGGCCTTTGCGTGTCTAGTGCACCAAACCAGATCATCAACTCTTCTTCAACGTTGATCGGTGATTTTCGGTGTCAACACCCCCCACCTAAGGGTTGCTCTCACGTAGAACAAGCCCACATACACAGCACCCTACTTACACTTTTGTCCCCACTTCATGTAAAAGGATTAACACAGGGTAACATGGTTGGAGCCCCCAAGGCTTATAAGCTAACCCTCACCCACCTAAACTTCAAAGTGGTACTAAAACACCATTACAACCACTCCATATCTAGGCCGCATAGGCCTAAACACCACTACTATAGGCTTCAAACCAGATGGAGTGTTACAATTGCACTAGGCAATTAACAAGAAAATCTGGTGATTGATTTAGCCAAGTACACCATTGCCTATTGCTCGAAGGTAGGGCTCTTGGCATCTCATTGAAAATAGGTAGTCAAATGGTTGTTCTCTCTTTTGTAGTAGATGCCACACATATTGCTCAATTAGTTGGCTCAACAACTACATGGACTCATTTACTTATGTTCTTGACAATACTTCCATACGTTGAGCTAGAATTCTTTATTTATTAGAATGTGGCATGCAAAGCCTAAAGGAAGGTTTTTATCGCCTCATTCATCTTCCTTTTTAATGAAATACAAATTGATGTCTCAATATTTGAAGTGTTTTCTTGTTAATGATGCCTATAGTTTGAAGTGACATCTTCTCGAGAGATTGAGCAAAGAATAAATAGAAACTTTCTTGAGTCAGACCTCAAAGACTTGGCGACCAATCAACAAGACATTTTTTTACAATGGTTTCTAGTGTAGTAGAATCAATCTAGGCCTTTCATCTTTTCTCACCCGATGGGCCATATCTATTTATACTACCACCTCAACTAGTAGAATTTTTTTTTCTATTGGTAGTAGAACTCATAAATCGCCGGCTTAGATTCCTTCTACTGGAAATAATACTAGTAGTAGGTAGCAGAATACTACCTATAGAGACCACCGTAAAAATAATCGTCAATCACAGGGGGAGTGCCATGTAGGCAATTCGATGGTCACTGCCCAGAAGTGGTGCTACCAATGGAATGTGACAATTTGGTTTTGATGTGCCCATCCACAGCAACCCCCTTTATGAGCTGAAGCAACCACACCAAAGCGGCAGAGTAGAACAATACTAACAGTAGGCTAGCGATTGAAATAGAATCAAACCATTTCCAAGTCCAAAATCATACATAAATATGATAGGAAAACAGGAAAGGCGTAAAATACTTCGAAGGAAACAACACTGCAATGTGTAGGATGGCTGGAGATTCTAGGTGGTACCCATTGGCTTACTAGAAGAAGGCGAATTGAGACTCAACAGGAGGTATCCAACACAACGCAGAAACGACAAACTATCCCTATGACTCCATTCACATTTGATCTATCCAATGGGAAAACTGCATACAAGTTAAAGATAAGGAATAAAAGAGCATCGGTCCAAAACACAGACACTAAAAATTCATACAACTATTGAAATAAAAAAAAAAGAAAACCCAAAATCATTAGAAACCATCAATTCAAGGTGACCTCTGATATGTCGTGGAGATTAATCCCGAAATTAATAAGTTGCTGATTTTGTTTATTGTGTTATCTTTCCCTTCTTCAACAGATTGATACAGTAATGTATCCATTCAAGGACATTGAGATGATTATCAGTACCACAATCCGTACTTTATTTTTTTTATTTCAGAGCAAGTTTCCAGTTCACCTAATCAGGCCTAGTTTAAATTTAGCTTTAGCTACTACCATGACAAAGTGTGCATGGATTTTGCAGGGTTCAAATCAGTCTCTCAAACAAGACTTGGAACACCATACTTTATGTTTCAGGGTGATTCCGAAACAAAATATTCAACAGATTTATGTACCAAATGATCATGTTCCTTTCTTATCGTCCTTCTGGTGTAGGTGTTCAAGATCTTGTTCTGAACCTGAAAACCCTCTAATTTTGTGGTGAAAATTTGTGTTTAGTACAGTTCTTGACAGGATAATTAACCAAAGAAAAACAATATGCCAAAAATCTAAAGCAGAGGCTGTACATGTGATTAAACGGAGATGAGGGAGCAGGAAATTTAACAGTTTGAGGCCAGACAGTAATAATAGGCAAACATATATAAATAAATAGATATATAGATAGAAAGAGCGTGCAGCTGAAGTGGGAAGCTAGAAGGATGAAAGAACAGACCTTCATACATGCAGTGACGAAGCAGGGCACTGACCACCTGCCTGGTGGAGTCATCACTCTCAACTAACAAGACTTTGATAGTCTTCTTCTGGATGAAGCGCTCCCAGCAGACCTGTGGCGGCAGCTGCACGCCAGAGGCTGGTGCGCCATCGGGGTCGCTGTAGCCCCCACCCCCAGGCACGGCATCGTTGGCATCTCCAAGGGCAGAGCCGGTTTGGTTGTGATGGGCGGTTTCCATCATCAGCCTGACTCGAAGAGGTTGGCCGGGTTGAGTGGAGGCAGGGGTTTGGTTGATGAAGAAAGGCAGGCGGTGCGGCACATATTACACTAGTTTGCCTCCAAGAGCAGCTAGCAAAGCTGGGGTGCATCAACGGGCATCTGTGCAGAGGAAAATCACTGGAAAGTGAGGAAATTCTCTATTAAAAACAATTAAATTAACTGAAGGGTGTGGAGAGACGGTACGTAGTGGGCGTATGCAAAGTTGCGAGGGTGGATCAGTGGAGTTGTTAATTCAGACGAACATAACAGCATGCTTGCTACAGTGTACAAAGAGAGGTACTAATATTAGACAATCGGATAGATTTGATGGGAGTTAAATAAATTTTCTCCTCAAGTAGGAGCACCCGACAGACAGACAGACACATAGGTGATAGACAGAACGAATTCCAAATTGAAATTGGAATTGAAAAGAAGGAAGAGGTTACCTGAGCTGCGACTGCGACTGCGACTGCGAGTGGTGTGTATGAACTCAAGTAGTGGCAGAATGACGGCGAGGCACCAACCGAATTCAAGTGAGCTTAGTATTCGCTTGGATTGGACTGATGGACTCGGATGAAAACCCAAGTGTGAAAGAGGGGAAGACAGACGGTTACCTGTGCTCTCTCTGCAAGAGTATTAAGATGGCCCTTGCACTTGCATAGCTTGGGCCGGAGGCGGAAGAGAGTGGGGGAATCGGCGGAGACGGCGGCGGCGGCGGAGGAGGAGGAGGAGGGTTGGGGATCCGGGCGGCTGCTACCGCTGCGACTGCTACTGCTAGTAGATATTGGGGAGGGCGGTGACGTGGAGCAAATGGAGGTGGGGAGCGGCGGTGGTGGGCCCGCCCCCGAGATCCGACGAAATCAAAAGCCGCGCGCTCCCTTGCGCTCCCCGAGATCCGCGCAGATCTCCCACGAGGGCCAGGCCACGTGTCCACCTCCCCCTCTCACTTCTTCTTGGGCTCTTCTTCTCCTTCTGGGCCGCATCGCTTCCTTCGCCCATCCATAAAAAAGGATGCAGTATCCATCTACTACCATACAACATGCCAGGGCCACCCGTCCGTACACTGCCCCGCATGCAAAGAATCTCTCTCTTCTCCCTAGATGTCCATCGTGATCCATCTCACCTCTCATGTAACTGATAACGGTCGGCGTATAAGGCTAGTCTTACTGCATATTTTATAGAGGTTTTATACATATTAAATAAGATGGTAGATATGGTAAAAAATTAAAGAGAAAAGAGATGGGAGCAGTTTCATTAGACCAGTCCTAATACATGTTTCATAGAGATTTCATGCACATTAAATAGAGTGACATGTTAGTATATATAATGATATAACAAAGAATTAAAGAGGAAAGAGAAGAAACCAATTTCATCAGGATGAAACTAGTGATCACCATTTTCAATATGTTGGAAACCATATGAAACTCCTATTGAGAAGATCTGTGTTTCATCTCCACATATTTTATTTAACTCCCATTGTTTATTTAGATGAATATTTAAATGATATGCTAGCATATGAAACCGTGAAATAAAATTTTGCACCGGAAGAAGTAGTTTTATCCATCAACTCAAATATTCTTAGATGACATGTCATTTTTAAAAACCGTGTAATGAAACTTTGCACTGAAAATGACCTTAGGATAAAACTGATGCTCACCGTTTTCAACACGTTGAAAACCGTATTAAACTCCCATTGAGAGAATTTGCGTTTTATCTCCACATATTTCATCAACTTTTATTGGGCACTTAGATACAACATTTAAATGATATGCTAGCATATGAAACTATGAAATAAAACTTTGCGTTAGAAAAAATAGTTTCATCCATCAACTTAAATATCCTTAGATGCTATAACACTTTTAAAAACCGTGCAATAAAATCTTGATTAAGAATGGCCTAATAAATACTGCTCACTCCAGATGATTATGGATGCTGATTCCTCGCTCTCTCTTTTTCCTTTTTGCTCTTTTTACGGAAACAATATTTTTTTTCTTTGTGTATGTACACCTAAATAAACTATGTATCGTAGACAAGCAATAATCTCCATAAAAGAAAAGGAAAAAAAAACTACAGTTGAGATGTATGTTCAGAAAGAAAATACTAACCCAGTAGAGTAGACTGTCAGTCCAAACTCCAGACAGAGGAAACACACATCCACCAGCAGAGATTTGTACAGTAATTTTCCCCAATATAATCCAGTGAGAATTTATTATAATCTGTATAGCACAATGGACTGTGTGAATCAGCCTGGATGGATGCAGATTTTTCCTTTTATTCTTTTCTTCTCCTTCTTCCGGAAAATATAATGGCTATACTGGTATTGTTTGTGCACTAGCTAGGCTTTTCTCTCATACAAAAAAAATTCTAGTCAGAAAAGCCAAGCAGTAGCAAAAGAACCAACCACAATCCAGAAATATATTCGGAGTACCACCACCTCCCCATCATCACAGGCAGTATAATCGCTCTCGCTCAAAGTTCATTCTCTAGCACATGTACAACAGCTAGCTAAAGCATTCTGACTGAAGCACCCCAACCCCAAGTAAGAAGCTTATCTCCTCCTATGAACTGGATGGCCGGCCATACATGCATGCATGATATCTCTCTCCCATATCGATCATTTGGTGATCGATGCATCGGTTTGGAACGACGTACTCTTGGCCAGAAGCATCACTATCTATTCTGATGACAAGCTAACAACATACAAATTAATTAACTAGTGCGTTTGTAATCTATAGCTTAGCTGCAATTAATTGAGGAAGTGTTGTGCTGCAAACAGGTTTAGAGAGCTAGCTAAAATACTTGATCAGAATGAACAACACAAAGGTACTAGGCCTATACTGTATTTATTTTAGGAGCTAATTAAGGAAGAACTAATCCAGATTGCAGAGCTACAAGATACTGCAGTGAGAACTCCTCGCTAGTTGAATGCCACTTGGTGGAAGCAGTCAATCAGCAAGACTGCTTGGGGAGTGAGCAATGGCAGGGGGCAAGGCAGAGCGTGTCATCAGATTCTGCGGGCCTCATCTTGCTTTCTCTTATCCTTTGCTAGCTGTGGCTGAGGAGCAGTGCTTTTATGTGCCCTGCTTTGCATCTTCTTTTTGCTTCACTCTTGTGTGGCTTCCGGTGAATCCTTTTCCTCCCCCGTGCCTTTTCTCATCTTCCATCCTCGTAGCCCGGCTTGCTTCACTTGGACTATCTTGGGACAGACACACACACACGCACAGGGCAACGGCCCATCTTCCACATTCGCCATCCTTCACCACCCTGATGATTCTCTTCATGCCTTTTCTCGCCTTGCTTCACATGGCACACACAGGTCCTGAGGACAACGTTTTCTTTCCCGTTTCCCTTTCATAAATTTTTGTTTTATTTCTCCTCCCTTTTATTTTCTCACTACTATCAGGGTACAATAAGTTGGCAATGTACTCTAGAAAGAATATATACTTAATTACTTATGTTGCTCTGCATTTTATTCTCAAGACAATGCCCCACTTCTTTTGGGGTTGCACACTGGACGTACTAGCTGCACCAAAACATATTCATTTGGTGACAATATGTACACCTAAGACAAGAGAACATACATATACTCTTCTTCCAATCACAACATCACCTCGAATGGAATTCACAGCTACCCAGAAGCCAGTACCCACCGGAATGATTTTATTTAAAACAACAGAAGAATGATTTAGTGACTGACCTGAAAAAGAGGGAAAGCGTGTGCAGGCAATTCATACAGTAGCAAAAGGTAACTGACATCATGTGCTAATCTTGTGATTTTGGACTTCGTTGCTCATTAAACTATCTGAAACTTCTTTTCATTTGGTCAACAATACCTGTTTTTTTTTCAGAAAATCTCAGGAGCTATTGGTAATATACTCTAGTACAAATGCCATTTATATTGTGTACAAATGCCATTTATATTGTATAGAAATGCTATCTACAGAGCTGTCATCCCATCTTAATAATGTTGGTTGTTTTATCGGCTTAGAGATAAGATAATGAATAGAATCCGTGATCGGTGGATTCAACCGAACCTCCTAAACCGAAGGAAACCCCCGAGCCCCACTAGTGCACATATAAAAGAGAAATTGGAGAAGAGCGGGACGCCGCTCGGTCTCCAACCACAAACCCTAATTGTGCCCGATCCACAAACGCACTAGAAGGGGTTCGTGAGGTCTTCATCAATCCGTCTGTCGGCACACACACGCAGAGAAGCATCAAGAAGAAGAGGAAGCAGAGAAGAAGAAGAAATCAAGTCAAGATGGCTTCACAAGCAGGTCAGTGATTAGAATTAATTTTCCGCATAGGTGATTGAATTTCTAAGGGGATTAATCTCAGTGAATCAATTTTATTCAACACTGTAATTTAGTTTCTCCAACATTGTGGTATCAGAGCAAGCCCCTTAGAATTTAATCCCAAAATCTTCATCCCTTAGTGAAGCCATTATCAATTAACTCGGCAAAACCCTAAACCCCCAAAATCCCCAAATCCGAAGAACCCTAATTTGAATAAGACCCAAAATCAACGCGAATACAATGAAATCGGGATTATTTTACCCGGTTCGTCGTCTTCGCTGCCGATGTGCTCGCATCCGTGCCTCGGGAACTACCTCCTCGCCTCGCCGCTAAGCCATCCCGCTGCCCCAGACCGGTCTCGCGCCGTCGCTCGGCCGCGCGAGACCGAGGCTCGCCTCGGTGTTGCTGTAGCGCACGGGGAGGAGAACTGGGGACGGAGGGGGAAGAGGAAAGACGAGCATTGGCCGTCGTCGCCGCTGCTTCGCTCGGCGCGTCGTCGCCATAGCCGTCGCTGTCACCGCCGCCGCTTGCTCGTCGAGCGCATCGGGAAGAATACGCGAAGAAAAGGGGATCGACCGGGGATAGGGTTAGGGCTTCGGCCGCCGACAGCTGATGGCTTTGACCCGGTAAAAAAAAATGATCTCAGCCGTCGGATTGAATCGGACGGCGCTAACAAAATCAGATGCGGGGATGACCGTAGCCGTTCGATCTGGATCGAACGGAATGGCCGACATCGCGCCCGCGCGCTCGCGCCTCGCACCCGGGACCGGGCCCGCGCTCGCGCCCGCGCCCGCGATCGCGCCCGCGCCCCGCGCCCCGCGCTTGCACCTCGCGCCCGGGCCCCGCGCCCGCGCCCGCGCCCGTGCGCCTCACGCCTGCGCCCCGCGCCCGCGCCCGTGCGCCTCGCGCCCGGGCCCCGCGCCCGGGCCTCGCGCCCGCGCCCGCGCTTGAAAATAAATCAATTCCCACTGTTTTATTCATTTGTTATTTACAGAAATCCCTTTATATGCTTTCTTGGCCATTAAAAATGCTGAAAAATTATGGAAAATTATTCTAAGCACTCTAAAAATTATTTCTAGCTGAATGGAACCAACGGGAAGTTTTGCTAGAGAATATTTATGATGTGAAATTATTTTTTGACCAACGTTAATTATAATTTCATGTCAAATAAATTAATAATATTATTTCCTTAATTATTTTTGCCCAACGGTGATGTAATTAAGGATTATTTTTGGTCACTTCATATATTTTCTAAATTTTTTCTGCCCAACGGTGATTAAATTTAGAAAAGAAGCCCATCATCGCATGTGATTGATTGAGCCAACGCAAATTAATCATATGCAATATATTTACTAATATTTTTTTTTCATTGGTTATTTTCAGCATTGGGGCAGTTTAAAATTGTGACACCCTTGATGGGACAAATTTCGCTGAGTGGAAGAACGATGTGCTATTAAATCTTGGCATGTTGGACTATGACTTAGCACTAAGAGAGGACTCCCCTGTGGAGCCCAAGTACACTGACGAAATGAGTCAAGAAGATTATGATAATACCAAGTGGAGTTACGAAGAAAAAGTGGCCTCTTGGGAAAAGTCCAACAGAATGTCTCTCATGTACATCAAGAGTACTATCGCTCCAGGAATTATTGGAGAGATTACGAACTCAAACGATGTTAAGACGTACTTGGCAAACATTGAAGAGAACTTTAAGACTTCATCTAAGAGTCATGCCAGTACCTTAATAAGTAAGCTGATCACCAGCCAGTATGATGGCAAAGGTGGTGTAAGAAAGCACATCCTTGAGATGACTCATATGGCACATACACTAAAGACCATGGACATGGAATTGTCTGAAGGTTTTTTAGTGCATTTCATATTGAACTCTCTTGGTCCTGACTATAGTCCCTTCAAGATTAATTATAATACTCAGAAAGAGAAGTGGACCGTAGCAGAATTGATCTCCCACTCAGTGGAAGAGGAAGAGCGACAAAAGGCTGACAAGCAGAAACTTAAAGATCAGCTCAACCTCATCCATGCTAAAGGCAAGAGGAAAACAAATCAAGGCCAAAGCTCGGGTAGTGGCAGAAAGAAGCCATATCACCCTCATAAGTCTAGAGGGAGTAACACTGCTCAAGCAAAGCCGCATCCTCAGTCTCAAGCTTTAGCTGCCTCCACCACTGCAAGTCCATATTGCAAGTTTTGTAGTAAAGATGGAAATTGGCAGAGGGATTGTCCACGCTTCCGAGAGTGGCTAGCTAAGAAAGGTATAAATGAGATTGATGAAATATCAAATGTTAATGAGTTATTTTACTCTGAATTCTCCATTAATACCTGGTGGGTTGACTCAGGTGCCACTGTGCACGTCTGTAACTCATTGCAGGGATTGACTACTGTCCAGGCGGTAGCAAAGGGGGAGCGAATCCTAAGAGTAGCTGATGGAGCGGAGATCGAAGTGAAGGCCGTTGGAGACCTAGCACTTAGACTCCCTAGTGGCTACAATTTAATTCTGAATAATGTTTTATTTGCTCCCTCAATTAAGAGAAACCTCATTTCTGTTCGAGTGTTGACAGAAACTGGTTATGACTGTCATTTTTCAAAGAGAATATGTTACATTAAATTAGATAATAAAGTGATTGGCTTCGCCTTCGTGCGAGATAAGCTATTCTTACTCTCTTTGGATGATATGGTCCTGAATGTTAATAATGCCTGCAATGATAAAGTAATGAATGTGACAAATGAGACGTCGTCGAAATTATGGCACTGTCGCTTAGGCCATATTTCTAGGGGGAGAATTGAACGTCTCATAAGAGAAGAGATACTCCTTCCCTTAGACTTTTCTGACGCGAATCATTGCATAGATTGCATTAAGGGAAAATTCACTAAAACAATAAAGAAAGGAGCCACTAGGAGCTCAAGTCCACTAGAAATAATTCACACTGATATTTGTGGACCGTTCCCGGTGACATCTGTGGATGGATTTGATTCATTTATAACATTCACAGATGATTATTCCCGTTATGGTTACATTTACCCCATAAGCGACCGTTCCGAATCTCTTGAGAAATTTAAGATATTTAAAGCTGAAGTGGAGAATCGGCATAATGCTAAAATTAAAGTTGTGAGATCGGACCATGGTGGTGAATACTACGGGAAACACGCTCCATTTGGGCAAATTCCTGGTCCATTTGCCTTGTATCTCCAGCAACATGGGATTATTGCCCAATATTCCATGCCTGGAGAACCTCAGCAAAACGGGGTAGCAGAACGACGCAACCGCACACTCATGGATATGGTGCGCAGTATGCTGAATCACTCTACTCTGTCACCTAAGCTGTGGATTGAAGCACTTAAAACAGCTGCACACATAATCAACAGAGTGCCTAGTAAATCAGTGCCTAAGACCCCTTATGAATTGTGGACCGGAAGAAAACCGACACTCAATTATTTACGTGTGTGGGGCTGTCGTGCGGAAGCCAGAATATTTAATCCACAATTAAAGAAATTAGATCCTAAGACTGTGAGCTGTCATTTTATCGGTTATCCCGAGAGATCCAAAGGATACCGATTTTATTGCCCAGATCGGGTTACTAAATTTGTGGAGACTAGACATGCTGTCTTTCTTGAGGACAATAAATGGGGGAGCTCACAGACAAGGGAAATTAATCTTGAGGAAATTCGGGCTAATATTCAAACTCCGGAAATCCGAGAGACTGATATTCTAATTATTCAGAACATCCCCATAATTTCTAATGTGCCACGTGATGTAGCACCGCCAACGGGTAATTCTGGACCGTCTGGTACTACACCTTCTGTTGAGGAAAGTATTGAGAGTAATAATGATGATGAGCCTCAACAGATTGAAGTGACACATAATGAAGAAGAACCTCCACATGAAAATCCTCAACCTCAAGTGACAAACAATGAAACTCAAGAATTGAGAAGGTCACAGCGGGTGAGGAGATCTGCCATCCCTGATTATTATGAAGTATACATGAATGAAGAAGACATGGGGAAGATAGACGATCCCACCTCATTTAAGGAAGCAATAAACAGCAAGGATTCATCTAAGTGGCTTCAGGCTATGGAAGATGAACTAAAATCAATGAGCCATAATAAAGTATGAGATTTAGTAGAAGTTCCTAAAGGAGTCAAAACCGTAGGCTGTAAGTGGGTCTACAAAACCAAGCTTGACTCTAGAGGGAACATCGAACGATTCAAAGCAAGGCTAGTTGCCAAGGGTTTTTCACAGAGAGAAGGAATTGATTATAATGAAACTTTTTCTCCTGTCTCTAAGAAAGACTCATTCAGAATTGTCATGGCGCTAGTGGCTCACTTTGACTTAGAACTTCATCAGATGGATGTAAAGACTGCATTTCTAAATGGTGACCTAAAAGAAAATGTTTACATGACACAACCGGAAGGTTTTGTTATGGAAGGAAAATGCCATTTAGCATGCAAGCTTAATAAATCCATCTATGGACTTAAACAAGCGTCCAGGCAATGGAACCTTAAATTCGATCTGATCATCAGACAATTCGGATTTAAGGAGAATGAGGTGGACAACTGTATTTATGTTAAATATAAAAGTGGTAAATTCATCATCCTAGTACTCTATGTTGATGACATTTTATTAGCAAGCAGCGATAAGAACCTGCTGCGAGAAACTAAAGAATTCTTGTCATCAAAGTTTGATATGAAAGATCTCGGTGAAGCATCTTATGTTTTGGGCATTGAGATTCACCGAGACAGGTCCAAAGGAGTGCTAGGACTATCTCAGAAAGCTTACATCTCAAGAATCTTAGAAAGATATAATATGAGTAAATGCGCCTCTTCACCTGCTCCAATAATGAAGGGCGATAAATTCGGATTATTCTAAAGTCCAAGAAATGAGTTAGAATCTAAAGAAATGGACAAGGTACCTTATGCTTCAGCTGTCGGAAGCTTGATGTATGCACAAGTCTGTACGCGACCAGACTTAGCATTCGTCACAGGGATGCTTGGCAGGTTTCTGTCTAAACCAGGAATGGACCACTGGAAGGCAGTAAAGAAAGTTCTACGTTATTTACAAGGAACTAAACATTACATGCTTACATACAGAAAGTCTGATAAGCTTGAAGTCCTTGGCTATTCAGACGCTGATTTCGCGGGGTGCGTAGACACAAAGAAATCCACTTCAGGATATATTTTCACCCTTGCGGGAGGAGCTATTTCGTGGAAAAGCTCTAAACAAACGCTTACTGCATCGTCGACAATGCAAGCGGAATTTGTAGCATGTTACCATGCGACGGGGCAGGCCGTATGGCTTAAGAATTTCATCCCAAGATTAAAAGTGGTTGACAGCATTGAGAGACCACTTGTTATATACTGCGATAATGAAGCTGCAGTATTCTATACGAGTAACAACAAGTCAAGTGAAGCTGCCAAACACATTGACATTAAATATCATGTTGTGAAAGATAGAGTCCAGGATCAAACAATTAAGATTGAGTACATAAATACTAAATTTATGCTTGCGGATCCGCTAACCAAAGGCTTACCTCCCAACTTATTTAAAGAACATGTAGCCGGCATGGGATTAAGTGATTGCCTTTGACTAAGATCCTGAAAATAGGGGATTAATTTTTCAATCAACACCCGCTAAGTTAAGATGTGAGTTTATTTAAGTATTATAGTGAACTATAGGTCTTGTAGTCTTAATGATGTTTAAAGTTGTTATGACACATTGCCTTGGGGAGCTGTTTTACTTAATAGACTTAGAAATTAATTAAGCCTCTAAATCAAGGGGAGAATGTTGGTTGTTTTATCGGCTTAGAGATAAGATAATGAATAGAATCCGTGATCGGTGGATTCAACCGAACCTCCTAAACCGAAGGAAACCCCCGAGCCCCACTAGTGCACATATAAAAGAGAAATTGGAGAAGAACGGGACGCCGCTCGGTCTCCAACCACAAATCCTAATTGTGCCCGATCCACAAACGCACTAGAAGGGGTTCGTGAGGTCTTCATCAATTCGTCCGTCGGCACACACACGCAGAGAAGCATCAAGAAGAAGAGGAAGCAGAGAAGAAGAAGAAATCAAGTCAAGATGGCTTCACAAGCAGGTCAGTGATTAGAATTAATTTTCCGTATAGGTGATTGAATTTCTAAGGGGATTAATCTCAGTGAATCAATTTTATTTAACACTGTAATTTAGTTTCTCCAACAAATAAGTGGGGTTTCATTATTATTAGGACAGAGTCAGATAAAAACGAACCTAGTGGTTGCTCCAAATGGAGCTTTGTTTTCGATTCCATTGTGCAAAAACATGGTTTGAAAGAACTCCCTTTGGTCGGCAGATAGTATAATACTTCTTAAAAGGTTGCAGGAGGTCTGCCTCTTTTATTTATAAGAGTCGTAAAAAGGAGTACAAAACCAGGCCTGTTATGAAGGACAAAATTAAGAATAAAACACCAGATGAAGAGGATAATTGCAACTACTGTAGCTACAACTATAAATTGCAGACTTAGTGACGTTGTTCTAAGCTGCGTAATCTCTTAATGACCATACTGGAGGATCTTAGTTAGCTGAATGGGTTATTTTTTTATCCTGGTGTACAAGTTAAGTCTTTGGAAAGGGCATTGTCTGATCGTGCTCCTTTTCGTTTTTGACACTGGGGGATGTTTAAGAAAGCTTCAACTTAAAACTTCAGTTGAGCTGATTGAGAAGAGATGGGTTATTTGATCTTATTTCCAAAAATTGGAATACGGAGGTCAAAGGACAATCTTCTTTAGATAGATGGTACTACCTTCCATTTTAAATATAGGTTAAGACAACTTTAAGAGGTTGGAATAAATCTGTTGAATGGGAATAGAGGAAATTAAAACAGTCAATCCTATATGAATTTGATCAGATTGATAAAAATATGGAAGTTAATGGAATGACATGGTCACATGGGAGTATTGGAAGAGAAAGATATTTTTGCTTAGAAAACTTAGAGAGCTGTCCAGAAGGAGATTAATCTGCTAGAATCTAGATGGTGGTAAAAAAATACTAAGTTTTTTTCACTTAAAAGCTGTTGGAAAGAAGAGAAAAAAAGTAAGATTCATAAACTGCAGCAAGGGGACAAGATGATAGAAGATGAGAAGGAATTGATGGAACATGTGACATCTCTTTATAGAAAACTGTTTGGCCCTCCCAGTGATACTAATATCTCCGGAATATACAAATGAATAAACTGAATACAGCAGAAGGAAACCTCTGAACGGACCTTTTTCATTGGAAGAAATTAAATCATCTGTTTTTGAAAAGAAAAAGAATAAGGCCGCCCATGGTCCTAATAGCTTCCCTGCAAAATTTTTCAATACTTATAGGAAGTGATCAAAGGGGATCTTCTGAAAGTTTTTTTTAGGATTTTTGCAAGGAATTTTGGATGTAGAGAAATTAATCTATGGTATTACTCCCTCCAATCAAAAAAAAGTCAGTTTGGAACGCGAATAGTTAACTTGAGTTAACTTTGACCATAAAAATCATTTACAATTTAAGTTTTTGGTGTATGAAAATGGTATATTCAAGTTTGTCATAATAAGAGCTTTCATAATAATATACTTATGTTAACTTCTTTTTAAATTATGCTAACTAACTAGATAGTCAAAGTTATATAACGTTGACTTTGAAAAGTCTTTGTTTCTTTTGGACTGGAGCGAGTATAAATCTTGCTCCATAAGACATAGAATTTAGGCCTATTTGTTTACTCAATGTGAGTTATAAATTCTCGCCAAAGTGGTTATAAATAGGTTCGTTACAGCGATAAAAGGTTGTGTTGAATAGTCAAACTGTATTCTTGAAAGGTAGGTTCTAATAAAAAAATGTATTAGAGCATCTCTAACAGCTATTTTCGTTTCAAATATCTATTTGACCAGCTAGCCAAACAATTGAAAAGCCATATTTGCCTTGCACTCCATTATAATCTCCACTCTAATAGTAGGTTATGTGTGTCAGCCTCCCAACCCCTTCTTCTTCACCTCTTCCCATCGATCTCCCCTCCCCACCATGGCAAGAGGAGCCGGCAATGGTTGAGACGCGCGGGGAGGAGGCGACTGAGGCCTGATGGAGACGACGGCGGTGCGAGATGGCGGCGGCGGTGCCGGGGGCGAGCCCTAGTCGGCACCCTCCTGTAAGCTCTCCACGCGGCGTCGTCCTCCACCTCGATCTCCTTCTCTAGCCTCCGCCTTGCCCTTCGCTCGTTCCTTGGTGACGCCACCGTGGGCGCCGCACTACTCCCCGCCCGCACGCCTCCTCCGCCTAGGCGGCGTCCCCGCAGACGCCACCTACTCCTCATCTCCAAGTCCTCCTCACCGGTGACCAGCCTCCTGGACCGCGCCTCCTCCGTCTCGGCCGCGTCCTCGCGCCGTCGCCATCTTCAGGCTCTTGTACCCGTAGCCACCGCCGACTCCTCTTCTCCAGTTCCTCACCGACGTTGGGCGGAGGGGGAGAGAGAGAGAGAGAGCGTGGGGCACAGAGCACATATGCACGTGGGGAGGAGGGAGCCAGTAGGGCCCACGCGCAAGGATAGCCATCCTCATTGTCACATCCTAAATTTCCAAGTGTTTTATTATGTGTAAATGCTCGTCCAGAAATCAACCGAGTCACACGAATAACATAGTTGATATGTCTTACATACTCGAATGTATTTATTACAGAGAAGAATGACACCTCTTAAAATAATAAAAATCTAAGCAGCGGAATTAAACTACGGACGACGCGATGATCCCACCACAAGCACTTGTCCCGGCTCCCGCTTAGTCCTCCAAGAAATTCTCCTCACTGAAATACTCCTCTGATGATGATTGTTGATTGCAGGGTGAGTACATAAAATACTCCGCAAGTCACACAACAAATATGCAAGTGCACAGATATCCAAAGGACGGCATAATATGGCTCAAGTTGCATGAATAGCATTTAATAAAGCATTTAAGAAAGTAATAAAACCGTATCCTTTAATCAATATTAACCAACACTATACCGCTCTCCTAAGCGATATAGGCCCAATCACTCCAACCTAAAGCTATCAATATTCCACCATTCATTATTTAACTAAGTTAGTGTGAGACTAATCACGAAAAACATTGCTAGGCCGCCCATTAATCGCGGCACGACTATTAGAACAGTTTTACTCTGGCTAGATGTGTACCAATTTACCCACAAGACACAACTCCATAACACGTCACCGTGCGCCTCAATACCACCATGGTATCTCGAAAAGGAGTTGTGACAGGACCCTCCATGTAACTCGCACAACAAGAGAGCAACCCATCGAGCCACCTGTCTCCAGCAGAAGCTGATCAGGTCCCCAACAGGGAGACGACCCAGTGCCCAAGACATGAACTTATTGACACCTGCCATAGTGGTCTTATTGGCACAACCACAACACACCGTGGGGCCTCCAGTTGAACCAATCACACTTTAGTTTCCGCCATTATCCATTTTGGCTTGTGGTTAGCACGGGTATTACTTCGCAACAAGTAGTTCGCGAACCGGTCCTTAAGTGTCATGAACACCACTAGCATCAACCACAATCCCAGTGCTCATAACCTACCATTTAATCAAGTTTTAGTGGACCATTAAATTAACATCACATGACCACAGTCGTGAACTGAACCATCATTTCATGTGAACTCAATAGTATTAGCAATGTTTAGATGACAACCCATAAGTTATACTATAGTTTCTAAGCATGGCTAAGCAGGGTTCTAGAATTATTCTAACTAACCAATAATTAAAGCTAGCTAGTTTCATTATTCCCATAGGTACAATATTCGGTAATCAAATCAATAAGGCCATAATCAAATAGTAGGGTTTCTTCCTCCACAATGACATTATAAAAATAAATGCATAGTTGAAGGAAAAACATAGTTTAAAACATAGGTACAATATGCTCAAAGGTGTTTAGGATCTGTATGACTTGTCTTGCTGCTCTACAAACTCTTCTGAACTCCCCTCGCAAAACCCCGACTCTTCCGGAACGTCGGTGGCTAAAGGTAATAAATAAAACGAGAAAAACAGTACATAAGCACACATCAACAGTAAAATATTATATTTTTAATGGATAGATCTTGATTTTTAAAGAATTTTGCAAGTTTGAATCCCCCAAATGGAGTTCAGATAAATTAGTTATGAATTTTAGAAGTTTTAATCCTTTTAAAGCCTATTAAAAGAAATTAAACCGATTTATGATGCCATTTATGATTTATTTTAATTCAGAAAAAAGAATTTATGGCGTCAACACTGGATAAGGGGGCAGCTGACACCTAGGGCCCACTGGTCAGTGAGAGAAGGGCTTGGGTCTACGATAGACCGAGTCTACCGGGTTGGTCCACCGGGATTCAATGGTCCAGATCTGGCCAAGGAAGATTGGATGGTCCAGATCGGATCTCAGGATTAAGTTGGATCTGGATGCTTAGATTTAACCAAGGGCAGATAGGACGGCTAGGACTAAATCCCAACGATCCGACGGCTAGGATCTAACCCGATCGGTTTGATCTCACGGGGCTGGCGTGGCGCTGATCTAGCTCCGACGTGGCATCCACATCGGCAACTGGTGATGGCGGCGGCTCGGGGACCGATGGTCGATAGTGAACGGTAGTGCGGCTAGGCACGACGAAGGCATAAATGGATAGAAGGGAGAAAGGCGAATCTCACCGTGGGTAAAATGACAGCGAACGGCGACGGGATTGTCCGGCAGCGAGCTTCAAGCGGCGGAGCTTCTCGAGTCCTCGGCGGCGATGCTGTTTCGGCGGTCTCCGGTGGCTGGGAGATGGCGGCCAAGATCCCTCGCGGTCCGGCAGTGCTACAAGGGCGGTGACAAGCACTGGCGACGGCTAAGATGACAACGACGCTGGACTGGAACGCAGCGGCGGTGACGGATTAGATTGCTAGGACGCTAGGGCTCTCGGGGCTAAAGCGGGCTCGGTTGATGGCGAAAAAAGGGGAGAGAGGCACCGAGGGATGCTATATATAGCGGAGGGGAGGAAAGATTGGCTCGGATTCGGCGCGGCAGTGGTTAGGGTTTTACTTCGGAGTCCCGAAGCTCTACGAGCTCGGATAGACGATGATCCCGTGTGCTATCTTCCTCGATTCTTGGGGGGGGGGGGGGGGAAGGGCGAGGAGGTTGAGGGATCAAAACCCCTCAACGGATTGGGAGCTCGGGTGTACGCGGAGGCCGAATCAACACGGATAAGGCGCGGCGGTGGCGCGGAGTGCCCGGCACTCTTCGACTTGAGGTCGGAGACGATATTGACAGGTAGGTCCCACCGTCAACGGCAGGGAGGGGGCAAACGGCTGCAGGCCATGGGCTGTGGCGCGCGCGGGAGAGGGATAAGTGCATAGTGCTGGGCCGAATTCGGCCCAAAGGCAGGAAGGAGATTTTAATTAGTTTTTTATTTTATTTAATTGCTGAAATGCTTGCTTTATTTATTAAAAATACTTTCCTTGCTCAATTAATTCCTAGAAAATTTCATGAGATGAAGTATTAAGCAAAGTATTTTGAATTAAATCCAGGCCATCTTTAGTTGAAAGTTTTCTCTGATTTTTAATATTTCACTCCTTGAGGTTTTTAAAATAATTTCTAAAACTCCTTTTTCACATAATTTATTTAACTAGGGAATTTCCAGAGTGTTACACTCATCCCGATGGCCAACTTTGACCATCCAATCAAGGCATTTGGCCGGCCAAATGGCTTAGCCATTCAAATGGAGAGTCTGTTGGAGGTCTTTTTTCCCTGAGTTGGTTATATTTTGGCTTGGAGAGTGGGATAGCCACTCTGTTGGAGATGCTCTTAAGTTTACATGGAACTAGTGCTATGCTAGTGCGTTGCAACGGGATTTGACGGTGGTTTTCTAAGGTTTTTTTTTTGTGGGAACACCAGTTTTTGGGTGGAGTGGTTTTTGAGGGAGAGTGGTTTAGGTTTTTTTGGGTGGGGTGGTTTTTTGGAGGAGGGTGGTCTTTTTATGTGGGAAGTACGGTAGTTGGGGGAGGAAGACAACTCCGCTTTCATAGTAGTAGAGATAACTCATGAAGTTCACAAGAAAAAGATGTATTGGTTCTTTTTAATGTAAATTTTGAGAAAGCTCTTGGTTCTTTGTATCAAATTTTTACAGCCAAAATGTTTTGGGGATAGATGGTGTGATTGGATTTTTAAGATAGTGAGGGGAGGTGGCGTTGTAGCTAAGCTTAATGAACTTATAGGCTCGTATGTTAGAAGGTTTTAAGGCAAGGAGATACATTTACTCCACTCCATTTTTACATAGCTGATGTTGCATTGATTGATTTTGCTTATTAATTAAGCATTTGAAAAAAGGTCTAATCAAAGGGAGGATGTTACACTTGGTGGATGCTGATATTACACTTTGAATTTGAAAATTATTTTGTGCTTATTTGAAAATTTATATGGTTTGAAAATCAAATTTCATAGAAGTGAATATATCGTTTGGGTGCTGCTTAGTTAAATGAACAAACTTATTCTGAACAATTATTTCCTCAATGGATCTTTGTTTTTTTTTCTTATTTGGTACTAGTTTCACTATATGAAATTGGCAAATTCACAGTGGAAGATTGCAAAAGAAAAAAAAGGGAGGGGACCTAAGTGGGCAATTGCTGCCGCTTTTTCTAACCAACGCGAAGTCACCTAAAGCCTTGTGGTGTTTCGGAGTCGCCAACCACCTCAACCTATATCAAGGTAGGTTTTGCAATCAAAACCGGCTAACGGAGCTGATTTAGAGATCAAAATTAGCCTTTATGCCGATTTAGATCGATATAGGGGTAAAACCCATCTCGTGGGTGAATCGAAAGGTTTACGGGACACACCTACAAAGAATTTGCACTCTCGCGGCAAAGGCGGACGATTTACAGCACAAATCAACAAAGATAGACGAACTAGGTACTAGGTAAAGGTAAAGTAGAAGACATGGCTAAAAAGTAGAAAGATAGAATGATTCGATTGATCGATTGTCGGGGGTTTTTGATGTTAGATCAATTGAATCGGCCATAACCCTTATAAAGGAGTTAGTCTTGCCTCCACAGAGCCTTCTCCCTGTCCTATTAGGCTTAGAGATTAATTAGGACTCAAAAAACCCTGTGCACACCTAAGGAAACATGAGAGAAACTCTATCGGGACTCGGACTCAGACTGTCGGTCCGACCGTCGGGCCGGCCGGTCTGACCACCCATACACCACTGGTCCAACCGGCTCCCAAATGGCGGTCGGACCGGCCTCATACAGAAGGCTCAGGTCTCTTTTCAAATTTGGCTTCTAATTTCCATATATTTCGTTTAGTGTCAAATTTAGGTGTCGACACATGCCCCCTGCCTTTTTGGCAAACTTGTGAGCCAAAAAACATAGAACATGTGGCCTTAGGGCGATAACATCTATCGGCCATATGAACTTTCTAAGCATTTGGCAAATCGTTCTCTTTGTATTGTCTCAACAAAGTAAGAATTTCCTGGAACGATTCACACAATTTGGTATGGATCTTCTCTTTTCATCTTTTCAACCTCTTCCATAACCAAATGTTTATCGGTCACCTTACCAGCATTAGTGTATTATAGCCATTGACCGAGAAATCACCTTGCTCAACCTAGGAGAATCAACCGGCAATATGAATTACCCCCAAGCTGATTGGTAAATTCCACTAATGTCTTGAAGCACTTTATCCATAGCGATTTCAGATTGACCGGCATCTAAATATTTTAAAACACTCTTTCTATAGTTCAGCGATGTAATTCTCTTTTAAGTGTACTCAAATGCTTACCGCCGAACTCTTCAATCAACCCCTTACTTGGATCTCTCAATTATTCAACTAGTGGAATCCCCAATAGCTAACTTAAATTCCTAAAGCATCCACCGAATTTTGAACAATCAATTCGGCTATTCGATCACCTTTTGAGCTCATGCCCCCTAGCTATGTACTACGGGCAGCAATCTCCCGGTTAGACCGGCATTGTAACCTCGGTTGGATCGGTCATATAGCCACATTCAAACCGACATTGAAACTACGATCGAATCAGTTGTACATCATTGGTCAGACCGGCCTTATAAAAGCAGTCAAACCGCCCTGGTCTATAATGACTTTGGCAATTTGACTATTTTTGCCACAATCAAGCATCGTCTTCTGTAATACACAAAAAATTGCCTATCTTAACTTAGTAACAAGATGCTTGTTGGATCAATCATTGGCTAATGTATCTTCTTTTGTAGACACATGAGGAATTGTAGAAAAATTCAAAGAAGCTAATATGTCTAGTGTAACGCCTAGAAATTCACAACTAGAATTCTAAATATTTCTGTGTATTAAATCCCTGTCCAGGAAAACCAGGGTACATAATACCAAGTTGCTATACAGAGTACATCTTACAAACAGAATAAAATTGTCCTACATTAATGCAGCGAAAAAGATAAAGAAAGCCTATAAACAACTAGTCAAGCGGAGGTTTCCATTCCACAGACAGCTTGACGACGGATCCAGCCTAGTCCTCCTGACGGTCCTCGTCGGAAAGGAACTCCATCTCTGAGAGGAGGAAAGGGAGCAAGGCTGAGTACCACCCACAGTACTCAATAAGTCACACATGCAATTATGCACAATGCACGGGAGACAAAGATAGGCTCTGGGTTTATTTGCATGAAAGTAGTTGCAAACAATAGTAGTTCGCAAACGGGTAAAAAGATTGTTTAATTACGCAGTATTAATCCATCGCTGATCGTCACTACACCACGTTGACTAGGCCCAACCATCCATCCTATCCCTACAGCATATTTTAAATCAATTTATTAAGGTGAGACTAATCATGGTGAGTCTTGACCAAACGCCCATAACCGCGGGTACGGCTATTCGAATAGATTTTAACTCTGGTCAGAGGTGTACAACTGTATCCACAAGACACAGCCCCCCACCCACGCGTTCCCGTGTGCCGGCGTGTCACCACAACACCCCGCGAGAGGCTTTGACAGGACCATTCACGCAACTCCTCCCTAACCATCCACACCATGCTGAGATTGCACTGGCCGAAAGGCCACACCGCATCGGTCAGGCTACCCCCCTTGCACCACAATGGATCCGGAAGCCGATCAACCCGACCCCGAGCCGACCCAACTCCATCACGCCCATTCTCACCAATAGTGCCTAGGAGAGGGAGAAGCTACGCTACGAGCCCAGCCGTTGCCCACGCTGGCTTCTGGTATGTACAAATAACTGCTCAAGGAGTTCCCGCGAACTGGTCCTTACTTGCCATGGGTGCGGCTAGCAAAACCATGCACCCATAGCCCACCATTAAGGTCATATTTTATTTATACGAGTGTCCATATCCAAAATTCCATCCTCCCGACATTAAGTCGAACAATAACAGTAGTAGTGACTAGTGAGTATTTATTCCCAAGGTAAGCTAGTTGAGTCTAAGCATGGCTAAGCATCCTAGAAGTATTTTATAATCAAGTTGTTACCCAGGCTACAAAGGTATAAAGGGTGGTCAAGTTATAGTCGTCAAATTGTATATATATAGGTTAAACCTTCCCACATGAAACAATGAAATCGTGCACATTATATTTATTGAAAGCAAATAATTTGCATAAAGTAGGTGCAACATGTTCAAGAAAACGGTGTAACTTGCCTTGCTCTGGCTCAGCAAACTCTACAACGACCTCGTAGTACACGGGAGGGTCGGAAACATCGGTTTCTATAGCAATCAAGGCACAAACAATTAAAAAAGTACATGTGAACACTGAAACATGAGCTGAAACTATTTTTAATGGATTCCTGATATTTTTCTGGATTTAATAAAATTTGAATGGAATTAATCGGAGCTTGTATGAATTAGTAATGAATTTTTAAAGGTTCTGTATATTTTTACTATACAAAAATAATCCCTAGACGATTTATTACGCATTTAAAAGGAATTATGGCATCAGCAAACCACGGGGCCGGTGCTAACAGGCAGGACCCACGGGTCAGAGACTCAAGGCGGGCGCACGCTGGACCGGGTCCACGCGCGGCTCGGCGTGAGCACACCACATGGTGGCCACGTCGGCCACCACGACGGATGAAGCTGCCAATGGGGCGCCGACGTGGTAGGGACGCGGGAGCCCGCAATGGGCGCCGTGTAGATGGCCCTAATCTACCTCGGCAGATCGGACGGCCGAGGCCGAACAGGGCTCTGCCCCGTCGATGCATGCGACCTGATGGTCGCCGCTGGCGACCATCCAGCGCAGGGGAGGGCAGTGATGAGAAGCGGGGGAAACGGGGGTTCGGTTGAGGGTCTCACCGAGGGCTCGTGGAGACCGGAGAGCGGCGAATGGTGGCGGACAAAGGGGATTGGCGGCAGTGAGGCTTGAGAAGACGGCGATGGGAGCGTTCCGACGAGGATCAATAGCGATGAAGGGGCAGACGTTATTGAGGAGAACCTGGTGAAGATGTAGAAGGAGGTTAGGGGCGAAAAGACCGTGCTATGCAGTGGGATTGCGCGGCCGAAGCCGTTCGGCGGTGGCAGAGCTCACGCTAATCGACGAGACGGCGTCCTGGCGGCGGAGCTGGGCGAACGGTGATCAGACGGGGTGTTCTAGGGTGCAGCGAAGCTGTCGGGTGTGAGAGCTGCGACCGGCGGTGACTACAGCGGTGGCAGTGGTCGACCGGAGATGGCGGAAGGCGGCGGAGCTTCGGGTTCTTTGCTCTGGGACGCTAACGGGCACGGAGAGCTTGGGCTTTTAGGGGGAAATAGAGCGGTGGAGCACGCTAAGGGTTTAAGTAGGCACGGAAGCGGGAGTTCGTGGCCGAGGCTTGCGGATTTCGTGAGTTCGTGCAACGGCAGCCGTGGCGAGGTGGGGCAAAATTCCCCCGGGGTCATGGGCGAGAGGGGCGGAGATCATGGGGGAACGGTTCGATGACTGAGTCCGCGTCGTTTGAACCATGGGCGGAGGCGGGATGAGGCAAGCCGAGGTGGAATCAGACGGCGAGAGGGGATCGATCCCCTCCGGCCGATTCGTCCAGAGGTTGGAGACGAGTCCGACATGTGGGGCCCCGGTCCCACATGTCAGCGAGAGGGAGAGAGAGGCGTGGCGCGGGGCTGACGGGCGGGGCCCGGCCGGCAGTGAGAGAGAGTGAAGGAGTCGCGCGAGGGAGCTGGGTCGTGGGAACAGGCCGGAACAGGGACAGGCCGTAGCCCAGGGGAAAAGAAAAAGAGAAAAAGAGGAAAAAGGGAAGGGAAAAAGGAAAAAGAGATTTCCAGGAGATTTTTAATTCTAATAAAATGTTTTAAATTATTAAAAATATTTTTAGTGCTCTAAAAATTTCAATAAAAATCCTGTTAATGTATTATGGCAAGGGGAATACAAGAAAAATACTCCCAGCCATGATGGATTGTTATTTTGTATTTTCACCATTAATTAATTTCCATTGCCTTATTTAAATAATTTCTTGGGGTATTTTCTTGGATATATTTTTATGTGACTCTATTAAGGGGAAAATCTCAGGGTGTGACAAACCTACCCCCTTAAACAAAATCTTGTCCTCAAGATTTGGAAGAGCTGGCGAAGAGGGGCGGATGGGCGGACTTCAATTCATCATCTCACTCCCAAGTAGGTTCTTTCTCTGAATGATGGCTCCACTATACCTTACAGAACTTGATCATTCTACTCCTGGTGTTACTTTTGCTGACATTCAAAATTCGGATTGGCCTCTCCACGTAAGTGAGGTCCTCCTGGATTTCGATCTGCTCCGGATCGGCTTGTTCAGTTGGTACCCTCACACATTTCTTTAATTGGGACACGTGGAACAATCATGTATGCCTGCCATTGAAGATGGAAGGTCCAATTGAGACGCGACTTCGCCTTTGCAAGCTAGGATTTGGTAGGGTCCTACGAAGTGCGCTGCTAACTTTCCCTTGGTTTGGAACCGATATACCCCTCGGAGTGGGGTGACGCGAAAGTACACGTAGTCTCCTTCTTCAAAACTTAGGTCCCTGCAACGGTTGTCAGCATAGCTCTTCTGTCTCGACTGGGCCATCTTCAACCTTTCTCTAATGATAGCCACCTTCTCCTCAGCTTCTTTGAGTGAATCTGTCCCGAATACCTGATGTTCACCCGTCTGATCCCACAAAAGGGGGTGTACGGCACTTCCTACCATACAGGGCTTCAAATGGTGCCATCTATAAGCTGGCTTGGTAGCTGTTGTTGTATGAGAACTCTGCGTAGGGCAAACTCTTGTCTCAGGTCTCATCGAAGTCTAGTGCACAGGCTCTTAGCATATCTTCCAATATTTGATTGACTCTTTTCGTTTGCCCATCTGTCTGGGGATGGTAGGTTGTGTGGAAATTCATTCAGGTTCCTAGTTCTGCTTGTAGCTTCTACCAAAATTTTGAAGTGAATTGGCTTCCGTGGTCAGATACATACCTCATGTAAACACATTATGTGGGCCATGTAGAGTTCTACCAGTCTCTTACCCGAGTAGGTCATGTGCACAGGAATGAAATGGGCGACCTTAGTGAGTCGGTCAACGATCACCCAGATCGAATCATATGCCAAGGATGTTCAGGGCAAACCGGTGATGAAGTCCATCCCGATCTCTTCCCATTTTCACTCTAGGACCTTGAGCAGCTGTAGAAGTCTAGCTGGCCACTGGTGTTCTGTTTTGACTCGCTAGCACACATCACACAGTGCCATGAATTCCACTATCTCTCTTCTCATGCTGGCCCACCAAAACTTTGTCTTAAGATATTGATACATTTTAGTGCTTCTGGGGTGAATGGAGTACTGCGTCTCATGAGCCTCCCGGAGTATTAGGTCCTTGAGTTCCTTGTTTTTCGGGATGCATAACTGTTCTCCCATCCAGACTGTCCCGTGTTCATCTTCCGTGAAGCCTTGGGCTTTTCCAAGTCTCATGTTCTTCTTAAGCTCTTTAATCTCTAGGTCATTCGCTTCTGCCTCACGAACCTGATCGAGGAGTGTAGGTTGGGCCTCTAGGGCTACCACAAATCTGGGGCCAACGATGCGCAGATTCAAGTGTTCGAAGTCTTGCTGAACTTCCTTGCACAGTGTCTCTGCCCGAGCAGTGTTACAGTAACTCTTCCTGCTCAGAGCATCTGCTACCATATTGGCTTTACCCGAGTGGTAGTGTATTCCCACGTCATAATCTTTAATCAACTCCAGCCACCTTCTTTGACGGAGGTTATGGTCGGGATGGGTAAATATGTACTTCAGGCTCTTGTGGTCCGTATAGATCTCACTGCGGTTATCGATGAGGTAATGTCACCAAATCTTCAAAGCATGAACCACTGCTGCCAGTTCCAGGTCGTGCGTCCGGTAGTTGCCCTCATGAGGACATAACTGGTGGGACACGTAAGCTACCACTCTACCCTCTTGCATCAGCACACATCCAAATCCTTGGCGGGATGCGTCGCAATACACCTAGAAGTCCTTCTTGGAATTTGACAAGATCAAGATTGGTGCAGACACTAGCCTCTTTTTGAGCTCCTCAAAGCTGCGGTTGCACTCGGCGGTCCAAACAAACTTCACGTCCTTCTTCAGCAACTATGTCATGGGTCTCGCAATCTTCGAGAAGTTCTTGATGAACCGGCGGTAATAACCCGCGAGTCCAAGAAAACTTCGCACTTATGTCACTATCTTGGGTGGTTTCCAATTGGTAACTGATTCCATGTTCGTTGGGTCCACGGCAAGGAACTGTACTTCGTTCAGCCAAAAGTCACACTAGCTAAACTTGGCATACAACTAGTGTTCTCTTAACTTCTCGAGAACCAACCGGAGGTGCTATTCATGTTCTTCTGCTGACTTCGAGTAGATGAGGATATCGTCAATGAAAACCACCACAAACTTGTCTGGAAACTCCATGAACATCTTGTTCATCAGGTTCATTAAGAAAGCCACTGCATTCGTTAGTCCAAAGGACATGACGGTGCACTCGTACAGCCCATGTCGAGTGGTGAAGGCTGTCTTCGGAATATCTTCTTCTTGGATTCTCAGCAGATGATATCCTGATCACAAGTCTATCATGGAAAAGATGGTGGCTCCCTCCAACTGATCGAAAAGATCGTCAATCCTTGGCAAGGGATACTTGCTCTTGATGGTTATGTCATTTAGTAAGCGATAGTCTACGCGCATCCACTTTGTTTTGTCTTTCTTTTCCAGAAAAATGACCGGTGCACCCCAAGGTAACGTGCTTGGTCGGATATAGCCCTTCTGTAGCAGATCGTCTACTTGCTTCTTGACTTTCGCCATCTCGTTCGGTGCCATTCTATAGGGCCTTTTATATATTGGGGCCATTCTCGGTGCCAGATCGATTCTGAACTAGATCTCTCTTTTTGGTGGCATTCCTTGTACATCTTCTAGAAAAACATCTGGATATTCCCTTACTATTGGAATATCCTCCATCTTCCTGTCTAGTTTCTTTCCACTTTCAGGTTGTTCCTTGGCTGCAACCTGATTCAAACTTGCCTCCTGACTCTGTGGCATAGGTGACTTGAAGATAACCAGCTTTCCTTCCGGGCTGGTCACCGTAACGGTGCGGTCGGCACAGTTGATCACTCCTTTGTGCCGGGTCAACCAATCAATCCCTAGGATGACATCTACGTCTTTGGATTCTAGGAGGATGAGATTGGCTAGAAAAGGTGACCCTTGGATTTCTAGGTTCACTGAGGGACTATAGTAAGCTGTGGTCATGCGGTTCCCAAGGGTGTGAACCCACATTGAGATCTTAAGTTCCATTACCTTTATCCCATGTGTCCCCACAGATTTCTTTGAAATGAATGAATGCGTTGCATCGAAATCGAAAAGTACTGTTGCATGGAATGAGTTCATGAGAAACGTACCCAGTACCACTTCTGGTGCAGCCTGTGCCTCTTCTGCCGAGACATGGTTAACACGCCCCTTGATCACGGGCTGGTTGGCGTTGGGGTTCTGGGGAGCTGTAGGCCTGGGGCCAATGAGCTTCGGCTTCGGGCACTTGTTCGCGAAGTGGCCCGGTTCGTTGCAGTTGAAGCTGAAAGTGCATCTAACCCCTAAGTGGGTTTTGGTGGATTAATGACAAAGCGGTTAAGGGACTAATGAGTTTATCGAGAATTGTGCAGAGAATTAGTCCCAGGTTGCTTGGTGTGTTGCATGAAGACCCCCACAAAGACATGACGCGAAACGGCGAAGCAACTCGGAGTTTATTTTAAATTCCTTTGATTTTTCTTTTGAGTCGTAAGAAAACTGTACTATCAAGAGGGGTTGCAAGCAGTGTTCCAAAACCACTCAAGTGCTTAAGATCGAAAGAGCTGAGAGTCCATCATTTTGGCACAACACATACACTTGGGATGGGCTAGTTTCAGTGTCAGGATCGGAGGTTCCTACCCCTAGGGTCAGAGGCTCCGACCAACCTCCTGGCCAAAATCTGTGAGTAACGGCTAAGTGACGTATGCCAGTGCCTATAAAGCCCAAACTTGGTTTCTAGCCGTTGGTTGGCCATTCCACTTCATTTTCACTGACTCCTAGCATCTCCTAAGGTTCTTTGAGCTCTCCCAACTAGTTCTAGTGCATCCTTGGTGATTCTTGTGAAGATCTAGTGGGAAATTAAGTGAATTTTATTAAGAGAAGGCTAGAAGGATCTTGTGCACTTGAGGAGAACGCGGATTGACTGCTTGGAGCCCATTTCTCTTGGAGGGAAACCTCCTAGATGGTTAGACGTCTCCCGCGAGCTTCCTTGAATTGTGGATTGTCCCCGAAAAGTTTGTGAAGGTTAACCTCGCCTCCGCAAGGAAAGGAGGTAAATTCTAGTGAATACCAAGTTGATCTTCATGGTCGCTTGGTGAGGCAAGGGGTCGATCGAGACCCGGCTCTTTGGAGCTCCTCAATGGAGACGTAGGATCTTTGTGATCCGAACTATGGGAAAAATCTTTGTGTCTCTGTTGTGCTTTCTCATTATTGCCTTATTTTGTATCTTTACTTGCCTGTATTTATCTGCTACCCTATTACTTGCTCCACTCTTGACCTCTATAAATTTATCCATTATTGAGATGTCTTGGTAGAGTCAGAACACTAGGGTCGGAACCTCCGGCGTTCTTGGCCGGAACCTCCGACTAGCCCTCTCGGCCAGCCCGAGAGAGCCGGTCGGAGTCTCCTACCATTTTGGTCGGAGGTTCCTACCAGTATTTTACCGCTGCTTTTGGAGAATTTTTTAGGAACGCCTATTCACCCCCCTCTAGGCGACATCAACGGGCTTTCAGAAGCAAATGAGGGTCTTTCCCCCACTATCCTTTCTGGGCCGTCCCTGCTGAGCTGGCGCCATTGGCGGGCATGGAGCGTGGTGACGGTTGCGTAGCTGTTGACGCCGAAAACCCGCCGGGGGCCGTTCGGCGTCTGGGAGACACGCGAAGGCCTGGGAGATTTGCTTCACTCCGGTGCAGGTCCTAAAGTTTTGAGGTTCGTAGGCGTGCCAATTTGACCCTGCAATTGACAAGGAGAAGATGTCAAATTCGTGAGCCAATCGGCTGGAAGCCGGCTTGGACTCATCTCATCGGCCGATGACCGATACGCACTGTAGCACTTATACATCGGCTGAAAGCCGATGACGGCAAGAGTAATGACATAATAATAAACAAGTATCACGCTAGCCGATCATCAAAGGGATGCTCAAAAAACCGGCTATAAACTTGGTGAAATAAACGAGCAGAATGCATAAGTAAATAGATTAAATAAACTCCAGCCGATCATAGTTTAAAGTTACTGGTATTGCTGTGAAGATACTGCCCGCGCTCGTGCCCGGGCCCTTTGCTCACATCGGCTCCCGAGATCTTCATCCGCTGTCCGTGCCCGTACCCGGGTTCTTACCTATGCTCGTGCCCGGGTCCTTACCTGAGGTCGTGCCCGGGAATTTGCTTGTGCTCGCATTCGGATCGGCAGAATAAACCGATCGGCTAGCCCTTAGCCGATTGTAACAGTAATGCAGGCAAGAATGTATAACGAGGCAAGCAATATAATCGGCTATATTTGATAAGGGATAACTTATCGGCTAAGCACTCCGATAACAACATCGCATAAAACCCATCGGCTTATTAAGGGTAACGTTATTATTCAGTCTAGTAGATCGGACCCAACCGTTGCAGCACAGACTGATAATAATAACGAGATCTCGATAGGCCGATAGATCTAATGCGATCGTGATGCTAAAATACGATAACTTATCGGCTATACACCCCGATAAGACGCTTGCACATAAAGTATCAACATGGTAGGAACGATTTATCACTAACAGTTTAGTAGGTCGGACCTAACCGATGCAGCACAAACTGATGATAAATTGCTCCCAGTAAGCTGATACGATCTATGCACGCGTGATGTGATATACCTAATCAATCTATGAGATCAAACTGAACTGATGCAGCCATAGATAAAGTAAATATATCGTGGTAAGCCGACTACCATAAACCGACTAGAATATCGGACCTAACCGAGGAAGTCCTAGCCGATAGGTAGCCGAGGTGACGAGACTTACCCTCTCGCAGGAAGTCGGACCTAACCGATGCAGCCCGGCTCGAGAAGCAAGATCCGGTCGGAAGGGTAGCGATGCGCCGAAATTGTATTGATCGAGTGATATTTTACAAGGTACCCGGGCATACGTATATATACCCCGAGTTAATACAGTCTTGATAGGACACGGCACAAGACTTCCTAATTACAAAAGGAAACACTAACAGGACCTGATCGGACACGAGATCAAGTCTGCTAAAGATAAAAACTAATACTGCCTAAATAGTAGACACGATAAATAACTGCCATATTGCGGTCTTCACGGCTCCTCCTTGGATTCGGTCCCTTCTGGATGAATCTCCGTTAGTTGACTGTGACGCTCTCCTTTGACCGAATCTGACACAGGGCCTTACCAAATTTTGGCGTTAACAGTAGCGTGGCAAAGGCGACCTTTTCCTGGTGGTTGCATTGGAGAAGGTTGAGTTTGTTCTCAATCGCCAATAGCCAGTCGTTGGCGTCCATGGGGTTGGTGGTGCTCGAGAATGTGGGCGGTCTAATCCTTAAGAACTCGAGCAGTTTGGACTGGGGAGCGGTGGCTGGGATATGAGCCTGCTGGTGCTGCTGTTGCAGATTGTTCTGCTGCATCTGCTGCATCATTATAGCCATCATATGGTTCTGGTTGGCCAGAACCTGAGCGAGTGTCGGGTTCTCAGGTAACGGGGGTGGCAGGTGGTCGGGGGCCCCGTTGTTCTGTGGCGTCCCATCTTGCTGGTTGGTGGCACCAGAACCGCACAGCCCAGCCCAACCGATGGGCGGGCCCACTTACACATAGCACCCCACTTACACTTTCGTCCTCGCTTCGTGTAAAAGGGTTAACCCGGAAGTACTATGGTTGGAGGGACAAGGCCTTATAAGTTGGTTCAACCCTTGCTCAACTAGCAAGGTGGTACTAATCATGTGCACACCGCACTCATGGGCCACATAGGCCCAAATCCTAATTGGGCCAGGATGTCACACACACCCCCCCTCAAAGGACCTGGCGTCCCCGCCAGTCCAACTTACCCGCATAGCCACACAGGCATATAGGCAAATGTCCAGGAACGCGCCCCCTCTTAGCGCACGTCCGTACGTCCAGTGCCGGCGCCATATGCCATGCCATGTGCCTCACACCGAGCCCACATGCGCCATGCGCCATATGCCCGTACACTGACCCGTACGCGCAACCGCGAGGGTCGGCTCTGATACCATTTTTAACACCCTGCCCTCCAGAACCGCACAGCCCAGCCCAACCGATGGGCGGGCCCACTTACACATAGCACCCCACTTACACTTTCGTCCTCGCTTCGTGTAAAAGGGTTAACCCGGAAGTACTATGGTTGGAGGGACAAGGCCTTATAAGTTGGTTCAACCCTTGCTCAACTAGCAAGGTGGTACTAATCATGTGCACACCGCACTCATGGGCCACATAGGCCCAAATCCTAATTGGGCCAGGATGTCACAACGGGCACCGGTCCTGGTATTCACCATCTGAAGGGGGATGGAAATGGAAGGAAAGGAGGAAAATAGGCGGCTCAAAACTAGGAGTGATAATTAAGTGGCTGAATTAATTTAATTGAAGTTCATGACTTAAAAACATCACAAAGCAGTTCAACTCCTAATTAGGACGGCCATACCACAACAGACGGTATGAACCACCGACTAACCCCAAGCAAACACTCCTAACATCACAACTAACAGGGAAACAAACTAAGTAAAGGGTAAAAGCTAGGGATGATGCCTCTAGTGCTCTGAGCGGCTCTTGTGGTCGTCCAAGTTGTACTTCGTCTCCTGCTTGTCTCCCACCTCATCGTCGGAGCGGCTCCTAGAACCACTCACGTAGTCCTTGCTGCTGTGCGACGACGAACTAGCCTCGCTGCGGGTACGGGTTCCACTGAAGGAGTTGCTGTCGTCGGTGGAGGTGAAGCCCCTGTGGATGCTGGTGCCACCTTGGGAGCTGCTGTCACTCGACGACACACTGATTGTGCCGTCGGCTGGTGCTGGCACTGGTGCTGGTGTGGGAACTGGAGCCAGGGCTTATGCGGGAGCTGGCGGTGGGGCTGGCGCTGGAGCTAGTGCTGGGCTGGTGTGGGAGCTAGTGGTGCGTGTGGCCTATTCTTGGGGGCCAACTGGATACGCAATGGAGGAAGGGTCCTCTTCCTCAGGGTCAGACGGATCCTGGCCCTACCTGGCGGCTGCTGACCCTTTAGCTCGGCGACCTCCTTCTTCAGGCGGTCGACCTGGTTTTGGAGACCGATAATGGTCATTCTGTTGGTGTCCTCCCTATCGTGGGCTACACGCACCCAGTTGGTGTGCATGTAGTCCATAGCCCACAAGGCTCGCCTCATGTGGACGATGGTGGTGTCGTTCTCTACATCTGCCGGCTGGAAGGTGTGTAGGTCTGGTAGTGGGTCCAGCTATGTCGATGTTTTACACCGGCAATAAATATATGGGGCTAGTCGGCGGATGGAAACTCGGTGGATTGCAAAGGAACACGCAGAGATTTTATACTGGTTCAGGCCCTCGATGTGAGGTAATACCCTACGTCCAGTTGTGGTGTTATTCCTTTGAGGATTTGTGGTGGTGATTCTGGTGAACCAACTCAACCTGCCCCCATGGGGCGCCCTGCCTCCCCTTATATACTGGGGGACAGGGTTACAAGGTAGGAGTCCCCATCGGATTACGACTAGGAGATCTCCCCTTAGAGATATAACACACCCGACTAGGACTGTATATTCCTTTCTATACAAGGCGAAGTCTGCCGAATCTAGCTATATCTCTAATTACAAGGCTAGGCCCATCCTCTATCCGAGTGGCCCATATGCTTGTCATGAGGTACCCGGGGCCCCTGGCACCCACAAGCTAGGGAGGTAACAGTAGGCCGTGGTGCGGAGGGTGGAGTGGTGCCTGCGGCATAGCTCTCCAGTCAGGCGGAAAGCAGCCTCCAGGCAGGCATGGTCGAAGGTAGGTCCATCGACCTCTATCTTCATAGCTGGCAGGAGATACTGTTCGCCTGGCAGCTCCAAGTAGACACGGTGTGGGAGCTCGTCCTCTGTGGCTCCACTGCTATGTACTCGGGGACGTGACTGTACCCTAAGGTGAAGCTCATCATGCGGAGCTCCTCCACAAAACCTCCCATCTCTGCTCCACGCTGGTTAGGAAGGTTGTCTATCTATAGAAGACAAGGAGGGGGAATCAATGTATGCTCAAATCCAAATAAAATAAACGATAAATGATTTGGAAATAATCAACAACTTTATGCATGGAATAATTTCTGCATGATCAAGATTAAGAAATCGACAAAATGATATGACCGAATAAAATAATGCCAAAATAATTAAAATAATAATTGCAAGGTGATTAGGAAAATTTTGTACACGTCTTAAATTAAACATTACCCCCGATGGACCAATATTTTCCCAAAATTTGAACATACATGACGCGACCGGCAAATAAAATTCCCATCCTAGACTTGACCTGACTCAAAAATTTCAGTCAAATAAATGCCAAGATTTTATCCCAAACCGAGAATAAATTCCCAATTTTCCCGAAACAACTCCAAGTGCAAAAAGGCATTTGCAGATGAGAAGTTTCAGAGGGCTCCTTGGGTTTCCATTTGGCTGATCCTATGGTCAAGTTCGGCTCTGATACAAACTTATAATGCTCAGAAATTAATAACCAGAATTCTGAATATTTCTATGTATTAAATTCCTATCCAGGAAAGCCAGGGTACACAATACCAAGTTGTCATATAGAGTACGTCTTACAAAATAGAATAAAATTGTCTTACATTAATGCAGCAGAAAACGATAAAGAAAGCCTATAAACAACTAGCCAAGCGGAGGCTTCCATTCCATAGGCAGCTTGACGGTGGATCCAACTTAGTCCTCTTGATGGTCCTCGTCGGAAAGGAATTCCATCTCTCAGAGGAGAAAAGAGAGCAATGCTGAGTACCACCCACAGTACTCAACAAGTCACACCTGCAATTATGCACAATGCACGAAAGACAAAGATAGGCTCTGAGTTTATTTGCGTGAAAGTAGTTGCAAACGATAGTAGTTCGCAAATGGGTAAAAAAGTTGTTTAATTACGCAGTATTAATCCATCACTGGTCGACGCTACACCATGTTGACCAGGCCTAACCATCCATCCTATCCCTACAGCATATTTTAAGTCAATTTATTAAGGTGAGACTAATCACGGTGAGTTATGACCAAATGCCCGTAACCGCGGACACGGCTATTCAAATAGATTTTAACTCTGGCCAGAGGTGTACAACTGTACCCACAAGACACAGCCCCACACACGTTCCTGTGTGCCGGCGTGTCACCACGACACCCCGCGAGAGGCTGTGACAGGATCATTCACGCAACTCCTCCCTAACCATTCACACCATGCTGAGGTTGCACCAGCCGACAGGGCACACTGTATCGGCCAGGCTACCCCCTTGCATCACAATGGATTCGGAAGCCGATCAACCCGACCCCGAGCCGACCCAACTCTTTCACGCCCATTCTCACCAATAGTGCCTAGGAGAGGGAGAAGCTACGCTACGAGCCTAGCCGTTGCTCATGCTGGCTTCTGGTATGTACGAATAACTACTCAAGGAGTTCCCGCGAACCGGTCCTTACTTGCCATAGGTGCGACTAGCAAAACCATGCACCCATAGCCCACCATTAAGATCATATTTTATTTATACGAGTGTCCATATCCAAAATTCCATCCTCTCGACATTAAGTCAAACAGTAACGGTAGTAGTGAGTATTTATTCCCAAGGTGAGCTAGTTGAGTCTAAGCATGGCTAAGCATCCAAGAAGTATTTTATAATCAAGTTGTTACCCAAGCTACAAAGGTATAAAGGGTGGTCAAGTTATAGTCGTCAAATTGTATATATATAGATTAAACCTTCCCACATGAAAAGGTTGGGCCGCGGGAACAGGCCGGAACAAGGACGGGCCGTGGCCTAGGGAAAAGAAAACGCAGGAAAAGAGGAAAAAGGAAGGAAAAAAGGAAAAAGAGATTTTAAGGAGATTTTTAATTCTGATAACACGTTTTGAATTATTAAAAATACTTTCAGTGCTCTAAAAAATCCTGTTAATATATTTTGGCAAGGGGAATAGAAGAAAAATACTCCTAGCCATGATGGATTGTTATTTTGTATTTTCACCATTAATTAATTTCTATTGCCTTATTTAAATAATTTCTTGGGGCATTTTCTTGGATATATATTTTTTTAAAAAATATAAAAATAAAAAAGTTCTGTGGAAGATAGTCCGCATGCCATGTGATGGTCGCGGCCCATTTGTTAGTTATGGAAGAGAGAACTGGGCCATGGGCCGACTTGGATAGGATCGGATCAGCGTGAGCCCCAAGTAAGGAATTCCCATTTTCCGTTCTTCTTCTCGTCTCGTCTCTTTGCATTTGCATTCGCATCGCATCCACACATACTCCACCGGACGCCGCCGCCGCGGCGGCCTCCTCTCTGAAGAGCTCTCCCCTCCAAAGTCCAAATCCAAATCCAAATCCGATAGTGTGGTAATGTGATTTTTGAGAGGTATAGGATCCAGATGGAGCTCTGTAGGATTCGAACCTTCCAGAAGAGCCTCCTGAGGCCCCTCCTCCTCCCCGCCCCTTCCAGAACCCTCCAAACCCTAGCCCGCTCCCCTCTCCCCGCCCTCCCCTCGCTCTCCCGCCTCCTTCCTCCCCGGCCCCGCCGCCCCCCGCTCCTCCTCCTCCTCCGCCCATTCGCCTCCGTCTCTCCAGCCCCCGGGAGGAACCTCGACTGCAAGGACCACGGCCCCCCGCCCGCACCCTTGCCGCCGCCGCCGCCTGATGAGCTCGCCTCCGACGACGACGCCTACTACCACGAGCACATTCTCGAGGCCACGCAGGAGGACAAGAGCCGCCTCGTTCCCGTCAAGGCCTACTTCCCCTGCACCAGGTTCTCTCTCTCTCTCTCTCTCTCTCTCTGCTCTCTCCCCTCCTCTTCTCGCCTCCCCTTCCCTCGAGATTCGATTCGCCGCTCACTCCTCTCTCGCGCTGCAGCATCAACCTTAAGAGCCTCCAGTCCCAGAATTCCTTCAATGTCATCCCACCCACCTCGCGTGCTACCAACTACGTCGTCCTCAGGTACTACGATGTCAAGGGAGACCCAGAGGTTAGTCCTCCAATCGCGCCATCTACTTAATGTTTATGTATTTGTTGCAATCCCTCCCATGGCCAATTCGATGGTCGATGCACAACCTGGTGGGATGCTCAGTTGGAATACTAACGCTCGTGGCTTGTGGTTGTTGAATGTGCTAGAATTCAGAAATAGAGGGGGCATAACCTCCCTATTTTCAGTTAATACAATGTTCAGTTGTAATGCCATAGGTTGTGGTTAGTTGAACGGGGACATTCTCTCCAGTCTGTTGCCTGATACTACCTCCGGCTTTTAATAACTGACGCCGTTGACTTTTATCATGACGCTTGACCTTATTCAAAAAATTGGTGGAAATGTAAAAAAATATGAGTCATGCTTAAAGTTCTTTTAATGAAAAACCTGGTCACAACAAAACAAATCATACTTAGTTAAAATTTTTTAATAAGACAAATGGTCAAAACGTCGTGTCAAAAGTCGACGGCGTCATTTATTAAAAACCGGAGTGAGTAACATACATATGCTTTAGTGGTATACACAGCTTCATAAGTCTCTTGTTTGCCTTTATAGAATACATATATATAGGCTGAATGCGATGGGACTATATGTTCAAGTGTCCTTGCAACTCTATTCTTCTTTTGCCTAATGACTTGATTGCTTTTTCTTTTTGGTTTTGTTAAACCATGCTAGAATACTTACAGATTATTATATCTCTTGCTTGTAGTAACTGTGAGCATGATTGCACTGATAGTTCTTGCCTCTATGTTTTTTCAGGGCTTTAAGGCTGGTATCATAGATGAAAGTCATTGCCACTATATGGTGGTGTTCCAATACGGGTCCATTGTGCTGTTTAATGTTTCTGATCATGAAGCAGATGGATACCTTAAAATTGTTGAGAAGCATGCATCAGGGTTACTTCCAGAGATGAGAAAAGATGGTAAACCCTTATTCTAGTCACACAAGCACATTTCTCCTGAATTGGTAGAGTGCTTCAATATTTATCTTTCATGACCGTTGTTGTCCTTCCTTCTTATGTGAATGCTGTCTCGATGATTAATGAGAAGTTAGTACTGGAACATGGATATTTGGTGTTTTTCTAGTCCATGTGAGATGGTGATATGATGTTGAGTAGAGCATATCCCATGCTGAAAGAAGCCTCCATAGAAGGTTCAAGGCTACACTTTAAAAAAAGAGTAAATTGCATGTTGGGCTAGTTCTTATTGCCAAAGTTTCACTTTGGACTAGGACACAACAAATGTTTTCACTTTGGACCAGAGTTTTTTACCTTTAGTTGTGCATTAGACCACCCTATCTATCTCCATGTCCCCTACTTCCACTCAACCACTGCCTGCTTCATAGATCCAGCCGCCACCAGTCATCGACGACTCCAGCACCGACGATGGGTCATGCTGGTGGATTGGCACAGCACCACCAGCCTGAGGTGGGATTAGAATCCACAACAGAATGGTGCCGAAGAGGATCTTGCGTGGCCATCGAGCATCCCACTTGAGCTTAAGCTTTGCCTTCACCATCCTAGCACTCGAACTCTGTCTACGTCGCTCCTGAGCTCAAGCACGAGCTCCACCTGCACCGCCTTTACTGGCCGGGCGCTTGAGCTCGAACTCCACCTTCCCCACCCCATGATCCATCTCCAGCTGCACCAGGAGCTGCTCCTTTTCCTCCCTATGCACTGCCCTCTATATTATTGCAGCAGTAGTGGCAGGAGTGCTTGATCTTGCCATCAAGCTCTCAATCTAGGTGCTCAAGCTCGATGCAGCAACCAGCAAGAGGGCAAATCAAGCAGCGGTGAGCAAAAATCGAGAGGATGGTGCTAGGAAGGGACAAGGTGGTGCATCTGGAGGCGGACAGGGAAGGGAAGTGGAGGGAGAGGCTGCGATGATGGGTCTGGAGGAAGAAGAAAGAACAGGAAGAGGGAGAGGACACTTGATCTGGCTGACATGTGGGCTTATAGTCCAAATTGCATGCTCTGGTAACAGTAGCTGGTCTAAAGTGAAAATGTTTGCTAAGACCTAGTCCATTGTGAAACTTAGGCAAGAAAACCTAATCCAACATGCAATTCACTCTTAAAAAAATTAAATTGTTTCCATTGATCAACAGCTGGCAAACAAGCTTACATAGTTGTAAGTTACAACTTTAGAGGCACCTTTTAGCTATTTTTGGTTCATACACTTGCAGTCTTTGCTTTCTTATTGACATACTGGCTTGACTTCATTGTCTTGTTTATACAAGGTAGCATGCAGTCGATTTGAATAGTTTCAGCTAAAAAATGATTGAAATATTTGGAGAAGGAACTATTCACAACTGAAAGTATACTTTGATTTTCCAACTAAGGAGTCAAGGAACCAAACAAACAATCTCGCCACACATTGCCCAAATATGCCACTTTGGCCTAGCTAGTCTGGGCAGAACCAGCTGGACATCCAAAAGTCCCATAATAACCTATCTGTGTTATATGCTTGTCCACTACTTTCTGCATCTTATCGCTGTGACTACTATTGTAGTATTCCGTTCCATTGGAATATTTTGGGACATAAAAACTTGAAACCTTTAACTCCAGATTACGCTGTTGTTGAGAAGCCTACCTTGGAGACATGGATGCAGGGTGGACTTGACTTCATCATACTTAGGGACCTAAGTATCGACGGAATTCGTACAATTGGAAGTGTCCTTGGTCAGAGTATTGCCCTTGACTATTACATACGGCAAGTACGTACAAGTTAATTTCACATGTATGGTTAGGAAACCTGGAAATATCTATTTAGGAAACCTGGAAATATGTATTTAGTTATCTTCATTGTCAGGTAGATGGAATGGTAGCTGAGTTCACGGATATAAATCGTGGAATGGAAAAGACTGGTACCTTCACTATGGAAAGGAAAAAGCTTTTCCAGTTGGTAGGAAAGGCTAACTCTAACCTGGCAGATGTTATTCTCAAGCTTGGGCTTTTTGAAAGGTGAGTAAAGCACCATACTGAGAACTGTGTATTTAATAAATTTTCTTGTTCCATTCCCATATTAAGAGCTTTTTTTTTTTGCATGCTGTTTGGCTGTTGCATAATTGTGTGAAACATAGTATTTGTTGTCCACCGGAATTAGGTCTGTTGTCTGGTCATCAGTGTTGAGCTGTATTGCTTTAACGGGATTGTTAATTTAGTCTTATTACTTTATCCCAGCACTATCTCACCCATTATTAGATCAATCTTTTGACGTTCCGCATTTAAACTTTTTTATCTTTGCTATATATGCCATACTGTTCTTCAGAAAGATTTATCTGTTTGCACATACTTACTGTAGAACTTTGTCGATTCCAGGTCAGACATTGCTTGGAAGAACGCAAACTATGCTCAGATTTGGGAATACCTTCGAGATGAATATGAGTTAACCCAAAGATTTGGGAACCTTGATTTTAAGTTGAAATTTGTTGAGGTATGACTCATGTTATGATGTAAAACATTTTATAGTACGCGTAAGTTTTTTTTTAATTATTGTTTCGTGAATTTCAAATGTCTGCCTCCTCTTCTTATGTTATTTGCAATACTTTTAACATGCAGCACAACATTCGGTTTCTTCAAGAGATCCTTCAGAACAGGAAGTCTGATTTTCTGGAATGGCTTATCATAATTTTGATTAGTGTGGAGATCCTGATATCTGTTTATAACATTGTTCAGGAGCAAATGTAGCAGACTCTGTTGTGGAAATTGAATCCTTTCTGGAGCTGAAACCTCGTCAAAACCACTGTGGCACGAATGACACGTTCTATCTTGTCGGTTTTTCAGTGGGAGCCTTGTAAATGCGTAAATCTTTCATCACATACATTGCCCAGTCCGCAATGCAATTGCTTGGTTTAATGCTTTAGTGCCATGACGTTGCAGAATCTGAAAGCCGAAACACCACTTACCAAGGAAGGGGTAAAGAAAGAGGTAAGCGGCGGTTGTGCTGGGCAAATACTCCTATATTTGCCATGTCACGTTTGCGATTGATTAAGGGGAGTACTAGTAATGCTTTTTAAGTCAATTTTTGGGACAGCGCTGTCATCAAACGCAGATGGGCTGTCTGATTGAGGCGACCAAGCTAAGGGCTCATCAGAAATGTATGATTGAGAAAACGTGAAATAGGAAAAACACATGTTTAGACAGATATGCAATTGCAAAGCAGAGGATTGCAAAATATATGAAATGTAGGAATTGGATAAGAGAGATAGACTTAAAAGAAATTTTTCTAGAGGTTAGAGCTTTTGTTAACTTTCCTCTAAAATTTACGTGCATTGAGTCATTTGATAGAAATTTCATAGGACTTGGGGAACTTCAATCATTTGTTTCAAAGGGTCAATAGGAAAAAACTCCTAAATTTCCCTTGTCTTAACTGAATTTGACTCTTAAAAGTCGATCCAATTTCTTTTTGGATTACACACAAGAAGTTAATTACCTAAATTTCAAACCCTAAATTTTGATGAATAGTCAGTTTGATCTTTTCTCCCACAAGAAGTTAATTACCTAAATTTCAAACCCTAAATTTTGATGAATAGTCAGTTTGATCTTTTCTCCTACTTGCAAAAAAATAAAGCATAGGTAGATCTATATTCTTCGTCTGAATTTTCTAAACGGTAACTATCTTGATTTCATATACGAAATTTTTACAGAATCCTTGAAAAAGACCTTTTCTCATAAGCAAGAAAAAAAAACTTACTATCTTTTTATCTAATGCTACACCGCTGCTTACTCTTTTAGTGGTTTGGCTCTATTACATAAGCGGATTACCTAAACTTTGTCCCATATCCATATCATAGAATAAGTAAGCATTTTTTAGTTGTATCGGATTTAAATCCTAAAAAAATTCTCCCCAGTTTCTTTGATTCGAAGGGGGCCTAAACAGGAAGTGCCTTGCTGGCTGGTACCGTGTAAGACCACATCCGTTAGCTATCTGATTAGATGATGATGGTGATGATTCTCAGTGAAAAACTGTATAGTATAGAGTAGTTGTTGACGTAGTGGTCGTCCTGCAGTAGTACAATAATAGTAATCGAAGTGATAAGGATTGGCTATTATTACTTCATCCGTTCTCTGACTCCGCTGACTACGGCTATTCCACTTGGATCACAAATTATTTTTAAATAATTATATTATGATGAATAAAAGTTATCTTGTTATATTTATGATGAGTACACTTCAATAATACAACATATTTTTAAATATTTGTAAATTTTTTTAAAAGATAAACAGTTAAAGTTTGAATTTGAATATATCGGTGTCAATTACTTACTTTGTTCTAAAATATAGACATTTATAGGTTGTTTAATATAAAAAGTTTTGTGCCTCTCAATAAATATAAAATAAATAGAGACGGAGAATAGATAAGAATAAGATAGTAAGAAATTTAAATAAGAGTGATTGATTGAATAAGTATCAATAGTACTAAATTTTTTTTATATTTTAAAATAAAATTTAAATCTAAAATCCTTATATTTTGAGCCGTGGAGTATTTAAGAACTGAATGATGTATGAAAGGACGATGGTAAGCAACACGACAGAATGGCCGAAAAATAGTAAAGTGGAGAAGATGACGAAGGAAGAATAGCGCGAAAGACAGTGGCAAGATGCATGCATGCCCCTACAAGTGTGCAAGTGCTCGTCCACTCCCCTCCCCGCGGACAAGAGAAATATTCGGATCCATCGACCAATCCTCTCACGCCACGTGGCTCCCTCCCCGGTGGAATCTACCGCGTTCACACTATGCTCCTAAATTACCAAAACGCCCACCACCGTGCGGGCCGCACGATCGCAGATCCGACGGCCTGGGATCCGCTACTAGAAACTTCGTCTCCTCCTCCGTATGACTTGACTTTATAAATGAGACGAGAGAGAGAGAGAGGCTCCTGCTTCTACCAGTCAGTCAGTGTCTCCTCTCCTCCTCTCTTCTTGCGCGGCATTCGTTCGTTGGGGGATCGGATCAGATCGGCAAGAGAAGAGGCAAAGGAGGACGCCATGGGCAAGTGCTACCCTACGGTGAGCGAGGAGTACCTGGCGGCCGTCGCCAAGGCCAAGCGCAAGCTCCGCGGCCTCATTGCCGAGAAGAACTGCGCGCCGCTCATGCTCCGCCTCGCGTAAGCCCCCCTCTTCTAGATGGTTAGAGGCTTTCAATCATTCCAGATCTCACTCACCTGCTGCGGGCGGTTGCAGCTGGCACTCGGCGGGCACCTTCGATGTCTCCTCCAGGACCGGCGGCCCCTTCGGCACCATGAAGAACCCCGCCGAGCAGGCGCACGCCGCCAACGCCGGCCTCGACATCGCCGTCAGGCTGCTCGAGCCCATCAAGGAGCAACTTCCCATTCTATCCTACGCCGACTTCTACCAGGTGAGGTAGCCCTCATCTCTCTCAGTTCCAGGACCCATCGACGCCGTGCCTTCCGATTCACTTCAATTTCACTTTCCGTAAAAAAAAACTCTACGGGTTAATTTCATTCATTTTGCTCTTACCACGGTAAAAAATGGTACTATTACAGCTTGCTGGCGTTGTGGCCGTCGAGGTGACCGGCGGGCCTGAGGTCCCCTTCCATCCGGGCAGGCAGGTGAGATCGCTCATTTCGCACCCCAAATTTTTTATTTAGGGTTAAGCTTAGTTCGTTCTCCACGAGCTACCTCAAAATTAGTTGCTTGTGCACAATATCTCTTCAGAAACCTTATATGCATTTGTCCATATGTCCTGTGTAATTATTCAGTTGTGGCACACTACATTACAAATGATAATTACTCTCCAGCTTGCCTGTTTTATTCTTAGTATTTATTTGACCTATGAGTCATAATTGAACACTTCTAGCTGTGGTGAAGCAGCAGCGTGGCCATTATCTTTTGTACGTTTAATGGTAGATGCATGAAGCCATAAACTTATATGGATCATCTTCCATCATTGGTATATTGTGAGTTGGAATCTGGGGGCCTCTGTTTTTTCATGACTACTATGGTCCAAGTTGCACAGAACCATAGGAGTTTATGGACCATAAACCTCAGGTATTATGACCTTGAGTTTCACAAACCGCACTGTTATGATTTTGTGCAACAAGGACCATAATACTTAAAATTATATGAAATTTACTCCTTTTTTTCATGAAAAATTACTACTGGACAAGTGGTCAATGGCTTCTTTGGTTGTCTTGTACGCTGCTGTTTCCTTTCCTTGTATTCTGTAGTGTTGCTAGTGAATGTTAATACTGTAATGTGTTTGTTTTGTAGGACAAGCCTGAGCCTCCTCCAGAAGGCCGTCTTCCTGATGCCACCCAAGGTAAAATTTATGCAGAACCCTCTATATTGACAAACATCGCCCGTTTTGTTGTTACTCCTGTAACATCGTCTAGCATTTCTCAATGTATTGGTGATGGAAATTTTGTAGATCTATGACCTGCATTTGTATGTGCAGGCTAATTATTTGATTTTTGTTGACCTACATAAGACTAAAATTTTCCAACTCTATTTATGCAAAACGTGTAAGTAATGGTTATGCTGTGTTCCTCTTTAGCCTTCTTTCTCATACAGAACACTAAGACAGCATGTTACTCGTGTTCTTAATTAAGAGTGTGTACAATTTGTGGATGCGAGATAACTAACCTGTCATGGTGTTCTGGTTGTTGGTCCAGGTTCCGACCACCTCAGGCAGGTCTTTTCCACGCAGATGGGTTTGAGTGACAAGGACATAGTTGCTCTTTCTGGTGGTCACACCCTGGTTGGTGCAGTTGGCTAGTGTATTTTTCTTGTCTTGTAACAGGGAGAGTTACTCACGCAGCTTCACTTTTATCTTCTGTAGGGAAGATGCCACAAGGAGAGATCTGGCTTTGAGGGAGCCTGGACGTCCAACCCTTTGATCTTTGACAACTCTTACTTCAAGTCCGTGATTTCTCTTTCTTTTAAAAGATGCATCTTGTTTGTTGATAAACGGCCACATTGTTTCCTTGTTTGCTCAAAAATGAAAGCCAAATCTCTCAACAGGGAGCTTGTGAGCGGCGAGAAGGAAGGCCTTCTTCAGCTGCCAAGCGACAAAGCCCTCATGGCTGACCCATCCTTCCGTCCACTTGTGGAGAAATACGCCGAGGTACAGCCTTCTGTCCGCTTTCTCTCTCTCTTTTTTCTTTCTAGAGTGTTTTTTTTTTCTTTTAAAATGGACTATTGTTGGTTTCTAACGTAGATGACTGTTGCCTGATTTGTAGGATGAGGACGCTTTCTTTGCGGATTACGCCGAGGCCCACCTCAAGCTCTCTGAATTGGGGTAAACAATGCAATCATATGACTAAACGTCTAAGCCCCGTCTGTTCTGATGCGTTTTTGGAGTGCTCGTGCCAGACTTCCACTGATTCTCGTCATTGTTTTGTGGTTTCAGATTTGCCGAGGAATAAGAAGCTTTCAAAAAGCGGGATATCCGCAGAAGAATATTGTCGACTTGTGTTTTGCGCCTAGAATCAGTACGATCAGGACTGTCGTGGCAGTTCAGCGGTTGTAATAAAATTAGTTTGCCTTGGGCCATCTTTTATGTGATTCGAATTGTTTTCGTCTTCCTCTCTTGATCTGATGGTGCTCTGTGTTTGAACGTATTGTACTGTGGAGTTCCATAGTTCCCTCGCTATTTGCTGTCAAGATTACTATGGATTGAATTCCCATTGATGGATGGTGCAACTGTTGTTGTTTGCCGTTTTTTCTGCTTGCCACCAATTATACTCCCTTGTGTCAAAATATAACAAGTTTTAACTTTTGGTACATCTATTAAAGAGATAAAAAAAACTTAGTTTGTCTCTTAAGATGAGGGAGGTGTGGACCAAACTTTTTTTTTTTTTTGAGGGAAAGGCTTAGAGCCTCTTTATTCAACAAAATTCAGCTGGTTACAATCCTCCTCTAGATAAGACCTAAGGAACATCGGTAGAACCGAGAACTAGGTCGTAACACACTCGCTAGAAAAGCACTCCTTTGCTGAAACATGAGCTACAATGTTCGCCAATCGACGAATCCACTTCACTCTTAATTCTTGAAAGGAACTAAACATGTACTTCAACTCCTGAATCAGTGGTCCATAAACCGACCGATTAACAGCTTCTTCGGTCAGCATTTTCGCTACTTTCAAGCAATCTGATTCCAAGATCAATCTTGTAGCACCCATCTCCACAGCCAGGTCTAACGCCCTCCTGCACGCTAGGATCTCCGCCGTGGTGGCATCACTAACTGAGCAGTAGAAGGGCTATTTGATAGGGCTCTAGCTGCTAACTTATGATTCCTGACTCTGGCTCCAATAAGAGCTAGCTTCTATAGGATTTGGAGGTAACCTGAAAAATGTTTGGCTAGCTTGATCAACTCTAGAAATCCTAAAAGAGAGAAGGGAGAAGATGGACCATACTACCCTTGGTTTTTTGCTGTTTACTTGATCTATGATTAATAATTGTTGATTATAAGACATGAATATATGTTTGAAATTTCTCATCAATAAATCAATGTTAATTGTACTTAAAAATTCACCATAAGTATGCAAGGTAAAAAATGACAAAATTAATACAACTAACATTTAAGTTCAAGTCGATGCATGTCATATATATATATATATATATATATATATATATATATATATATATATATTCAATAATAATAATAATTAGTAGCATAGTCATCCAAAGATAGAGTAAAATATAAAAAAACACACTACGACGTATGTCCATCATCCTGCAATATGATCGGCTAGGTCATCATGAAATACATCCATGGAGGCATCACTCGCACCCTCAATTGATGTATCTGATGCATCTTGAGAAATGATATATCTTCTAAATCTAAATGGAATAGTAGGCACATAAATTTGGATTCCTATCAAACTAATAAAAATGCTTATTCGGCGTATCATAGTCACGAATAAAATTATGCAATAGCATTGTTACCGTCACAACCATCTTTTGTTTTCATAATAGAAAGCTAGGATCTTGAGGAGAATTCGCCACTTCATCTTCCACAGGACAAACAATTCCATCAGGACTAATCCTAGGTTTTATATAGTGGGATGCAATATTAATTGCTTGTTTCAGCAAGTTAATCCTGTCCTTGCATATATGTTAATTCATATAGGATCATCATTCATTCAGTAAATTAATCCTGTGCAGCTGTTTGAAGAATAAAGCTCTTGAGTTTCTGTTCATTTGACTTAAACCGATTGGGTCCCTGTTTTGTTTTCATAACTAATCACATCTTGCATCAACTAGCTATTTGATTAGGCTCTGCAAGATGAAGCATTGAAGCTAGCTTTAATATCATTGTGACCAACAGAATAATGATGAACTGAAAATGAGTGTTTCATTAATAAACATACAGCACAGAATGGATTACTCTTCAGTTGAGTGAGCCTATCAAAGATCTCTTTCATTTCAAAAAGACTATCAAATCTCTCGTACAAATAGAGAAGGATTATAAAGAAACATACCCCGATTTATATGTACAAATAGAGAAGGATTATAAAGAAACATACCCCGATTTATATGTACTAATCACTACTGTTTGGAAGACATGCCAAAACCAATCAAAAAACAATCTTCTCGTTCAGAAATTTTAGGATTTCAACAAAAATTACCTTTCGCCGCCGCCGCCTTCAGCCGCCCACAGCCCCCCGTGCACCGCCGGATGCAGAGAGATGATGCAGAGGGGAGATGCAGTGAGGGGATGCAGAGAGGGGCCGATTCCCACCGGTGCGCTGCCGTGCGCCGCCCTACGCTGCCTTGCACCACCGTGCGCTGCCTTCCGCCACCTACTCTCTTCCACTCGCAAGACGGGGTCGGGAGGAAGGGGTTCGGGAGAGACGGGAGATGGAGAGAGACGGGCGACACGCCTGGGCCGCTGGGGGGTTACCGCGATGGCAAAATACAGGAAATTTTTGGCAAAACTGATGGGCGAGGATGGCATTCGGTCAGGAGCGGAGGGGTGGAGCGACCCCAGCCCTGTTCCGTTCCGCGAGTGCAATTTTTTAGATGGATCCTAAGTGGTTCTGGATGGTTTGTTTAGCCTCTAGCTCTAAAAAAAATGAATCTGATAGTTAGAGTTCTGCCAAACAGGCCTAAAGTGTGGCGCAGCTCTCACGAAGTCTCCCCTTTCATTTCTCAACACCCCTCCAGTTGCTCCTTTCAATTCAAAGGCCATGAAAGTTGCATCCAAACTAGTTAGGTTAGGTAGTTTAGTGGTAAAAATTATATTTATAAGTCTTACCGCGTGCTTAGTCTGCTAGTCAGGTCCAAAGAGCAATGCTCCGTATATATGTACTAGTCTATTTTTTAATCTTTGACAACTTATATGTTTTAAACCACGTATTATTTTTAAGATCTATTTTTACCATTGTACTCCACTCAAAATATATGGCAAAACGAGTCCAATATTAAATATATTCAAATATTTAGAAGTAATTTAGTTAAATAGTAAAAATAACTAAGCTCTACCATGGAAGTAACTCTTTATAGCATTAGAAGTAATTATATAGACGTGTTAAAATAAGGATCTATATGAAATAAATTCATAGGTAAAATGTAGAGAAAACTCACAAGTAAATACATGATTTTTTTTGATTTGAGGTCATCCCTATATTATTGTTTTTGAAAAAAATAATTTATATCATAAACAAAGTAACTCTAAGAAATAGAAGTAACACTTCATAGTATTAGAAGTAAAGAACACTACTAGAGAAGTTAACAACAACAATAAATTTAAATAATTTGATAGATGTAGTAAATAAAGGTAGAAAACATAACCCTTGAAACTAAAGGGATGGATATTGATTTGATAATTTTACGGTGCAGTTTATTTTGTTTTGTTCCTTATGTCTTTTTGTATGATTTGGCATAGATTTAGGGAAAGGGGATAATTTTTCATGTTTCTAGATATAACTTATATATATTTTAGATATAACTTACACATGAATTAGATGTAACTACGTATAAACTATTGCTCGAAAGAACTACTTGTGTTTGGATGTAATATGTGACCAATACGCACGAAAACACACGGCCGCGCGGGGAAAGCGGTACATGCTATTTTTGGTATTTTATCGAAATAGTGGTAGCTGGTTAAAATTAATTAGTGCATATGTATTGTATAGTCAGGTTACTATATTTAGGATAAAATTTAAACTCTAAAAATTGTTATATTTTAGAATAGGGGGAGTATTAATATGTTTATTATGTTGAGGCTATAAACTATTCTCTGAAACAAGCGATGGAGGGAGCACATCACAAGGCTATTAAAACGACCAAATACAACTATTCGGCTTTTGTGCTATTTATTTAAAAATAACTATATTTGTAGATGGTTGATTATATGGTTTCATTTAATCTTAGATCTCAATATAATCATTTTAATATTTCATTAAAAATTTGGAATATATATGTTGCTTACGTTTGTCTGAGAGCTGATGCAAGGACCTCTAGTGCACTATCTAGCTTAATTATTGTTTTCTGCACGTATCCTCTTTTCCTGATTATCGGCGAAACAGGACAGAGGGTCCCACATACCCCGGGGTCGCGTGGGCCCTCTACCACGTCAGCCACTCCGAGGCCCACATTCTGCACCAAGTGACGGCCGGCCACGGCTGTTCCCCGCCAAGTACCCTGGGCCCGGGCACTGTCCGGGCCCGGGGACGGAGACCCCAAGCACCTCGCGTCGGTGCCCACATCCACCTCGGGCTCCGGGGCCCGAGGACATTCCCGGACTCCGGGGCTCAGCCTCGGCGTCAGTCCCGGACCCTCGGGACACTTCACCCAGACTCCCCAGGCCGGGGTCTCGTCCCCAGTCCCGGGTCCGGATCCCACCAGCTCCATTCCCGGGCCCGGGCAGTTCCGTCCTCGGGCCCCGGATCTCGTCCCCGGACCCGGGGCTCAAAGGCTTGGCCTCGGGGAGCCCGGGACGTTCCCGGGCGCCGGGTCTCACCCCCGTCCCGGGAGCCCCCAGCTCTAGCCCCTGGTTGCGGCCTCGGGGCACCTTACAGGGACGTTCCCGGTCCCGGGCGCCGCTCCCCGGGCCCGGGACTCACATCTTCCGCCCCCAAGGAGCTCGGTACCCTGTGTGCGCGGAGGGCTCGATGAGCTCTCTGCCCCGGGCACGGGGTTGACTCGAGCGGACCAACTTTCCAACTACCAGTATTAATGATGAGGCGACAGGGCCTGTCGCCCCTGTCGCCTGCTCTACCACGCGTGTGCGTCTCCTGATGGCCCCCCGTGGACAACACGACCAGACCATCCGCCGGCAGCAAGACGTGCAGACAGAGATCTTTTGACTTCGGCGGCGACGGCGTGCGCCGTCACATCCTCACATCTCGATGACCCAGCCGCCTGCAGCAGACCTACTCCGGCGTGGGCGTAGCAGGCGGACGTGTGAGGCGACGGCAAGACATGTCTCCGGCGTGGCTCAGCAGGCGGATGGTGCGACAAGACAAATCGTAGCTAGCTCTCTCATGTATCTCGGCACTGTGGACTCCCCTTGACGATAAAAGGAGGATCCATGCCTTTGGCTCAGCAGGCGGCCCTGGCTCCAGCCTTAGACAACGAAGCTTCCTCTCCGGCTTAGACAACTGAGCTCTCTCTCTCTGAGCCTCAAGTTCCCGGGCTAGCTCCTGAGCTCCCTGGGTTCACCTTGTAACCGCATACCACATTCATCTCCCACAGATAGCAAACACACAGGAGTAGGGTATTGCGCCTCCGCACGGCCCGAACTTGTCTACTTCCTCCTGTCTCCCTTGTGTGCCACGGATCATCATCTTCCCCGACGCCGGCAAGCCGTCCTGGGACAACTCCCCTGGCCGAATCTCAAGGAGGGTCTCCAGACTCCCTGCCGTCGGAGTTTCATCCGCCGACACTGATATCTCAATTGAACTGAAAAATTACTTACAAGCCCACACATTAAGGGCATTAACAAATAATGGTCGTGTGATGTCAGTGTCTAAAAGTTGGTGGCGCATAGGATTTTTATTAGATGGAGGGAAGAGAAAGATATGGGAGAAGATTGTCCTACTTTCTCTGTTTTAAAAGAATTAATTTCTAGCAATAAATAGAGTATGTTGCTTAATACTATCTTTCTTTTAAAATATAAAAATTTCTAGGTTGATTAGAAAACACAAAGATTAAATCAAAAGATTCTACTTTAGTCACTTCAACTGTTAATTTAAACGTCAGCCGTCTAAACCACTCGCTGCTAATCTAAAGTTGAAAAGGGTCTGGTGTGAAACTAGGAAATCCATCCCTCCATGTTTGAATTTCACACAAGTTGAATGATGAATACTCTCCTCCCCCAGATTACTGTGATGGAATTGGAAACGCAATGTGCGCCGCCAGCGCCAGGCCAGTCGGTGAGGAAGACAAAAATACTCCTACTAGTAGAATAGTAGTACTGTACTAGAGAGAGAGGAAGAGGAGAGAACGGCGGCCGGCGTCCAGCATGGTCTCCCCCCCAACGCTTCGGCTCCGGATCCCCGCCGTCAACAGCCGCCCTCCGCCCCACGCCGTCGTCATGCGCTGCCGCCGCTCCATCGCCGCCTCCGTTTCGCCGCCGGGGGACGCTAACGGCTCCACCGGCGTGCCCGCGGCCGCGCCGGCCTCCCGCGACCCCATCTCACTGCCTCGTAACCCCATTCATTCGCCACCTGTGCCTTTGCCTTCCCCTTCGTCACTCACGAACTGAAGTGCTACTGTACTACTACCTACCACTTACCAGGGCCGCTCACGACCGCGGATCTGATGGAGGCCAGCGGAGACGGTTTGAAGGTCGCATACCAGGTCAGGTCGCAAATTCGCCTCAATCCAATCAAACTATGCGCCTGCCCTGCCTGCTTCTCTTCCTTGTCTAACTATGATGAATCTGGTTCTGGGGGTTCAGGGATGCCCGGGAGCCTACAGTGAGGCCGCCGCCAAGAAGGCGTACCCGAGTTGCCAGACCGTGCCGTGCGAATACTTCGAGACCGCCTTTCAGGTGAGGTGGTAATGGTAGTATCATATCCCATCGCAGTGCAGTATCACAGTAGTCACTTGAAGTTTAAAGCTGAACAAAATGTGATAGTGTTACACACTGAACATCCCCTCCCCTTTTGTTTTTCTTATTGCCGGGTGCCTTACTTCTGCTGGTTTTGCAATAGAGGTAATGCTATATTTCATTTTGCATGACAATGCAAGCTTTACAATATATTTTCCATGGGAATCAAGCCATCATCTTTATGATGTGTGTAGTCAGCAACCTTGTATCCTCACATGGTCAACCAGAGTTTATACATCAAAATTTCAATACAATCAACATCCCATCTTGTCCTTCTCCCAGGCTGTTGAAAATTGGGTAGCTGACCGCGCAGTCCTGCCACTTGAGAATTCCTTGGGTGGTAGCATTCATCGAAACTATGACCTTCTACTTCGCCATAGGCTGCACATTGTTGGTGACGTGCGGCTTGCAGTTCGCCATTGCTTGTTAGCAAATCGAGGTGTGAAGATCGAAAACCTGAGAAGTGCCATGAGCCATCCTCAAGTAAGTTTTTCCCCCAACAATAGTATGGATCTATTCTCAACTCTTTTTTTATTTGCTTATCAGAATGAACCTTATAGGGTCATTTTCTTTTTCTTTAATTAATTTTGTAGGCTCTCGCACAGTGTGAACAAACACTGACAAAGTTAGGCATTGAGCATAGAGAAGCTGTTGATGACACAGCAGGTGCAGCAAAGGTAGGATGGTGTTTATCTTTACCTGGTACATTGATTATAATTACCATGCGGTCAATTCAATCTATTTGGATAACATAGTTTAGTAGCTTGGAACAGCCAGGGAACCATCATGTTAAGTCTGTTGTGACTAATTAAATTGATGTTGTTTCCTAGCTTATTGCAGAACATAAGCTCCAGGACACTGGGGCAGTTGCTAGTTCATTGGCAGCTCAACTTTATGGACTGGATATTCTTGCAGAAAATATTCAGGTAGGACAGTGTTACACTTAATTTCTAAGAAGTTGCCTGCTCTTCCTATTCTTGCAACAGTGACTCAACTCATTATATAGGATGACACGGATAATATAACCCGCTTTATGATGCTGGCTCGGGAACCCATTATTCCTCGTACTGATAAGCCATTCAAGGTATCGTATGCAGGGAATATTCCAGCTGTTCATTGTTCACCCTTTCCTTGTGAATTAAAGAAAATTTGGTCTTTTATCATATGATATCCAGACTAGCATAGTCTTTTCTCTGGAAGAAGGGCCTGGACAACTATTTAAGGCGCTGGCAGTGTTTGCACTGAGAAAAATTAACCTCACCAAGGTGAACTCTGCATTACCTTGCTTTAATTGTTCTATTTCTCACAACTTATCATGATTGCTTTAGAAGGATCTGATCAGTAGTTCATCATTTCTTCCCTTTTTTGTGTGGTATGCAGATGGAAAGCCGTCCACACAAGAAAAAGCCTCTACGTCTAGCTGATGATAATTGTTCTGCACTATTGAAGTAAGAGTGTTTTCTGTTTAACTTCCCTTTAATAATAATCAACTAGCGGATTTCCCGGTGCAATTTTGCGCGTAGCTAGATAAAAGTAGAACCGGATTTGATATACAACTCTTATATTTTATTTCTACTTATGGTTCCAATATAAAACCGAAAATAGAATTATATTTCATATACAACTTTTTTTTCATGCATATAGTTGTAATATTTATACAAAATATTTTAAAAGTAAAATTAGATTTGGCACAACATTTAGCTTCTTTTTCGTATCGAAACAATTGTATTTTATATACAACTATATCGAACAATTTACACCGCTATAATTTGGACTAACTACGATCTAATGGTTAAAGTCTTTTCTTTTCTTCTTGCTTAACATGAGAATATCTAGCCTCCTAGGCGAACGTGGTGGCTCCTTTTGGGGTATCAAAGTCCCATCCATATTATCTCAAAAAAAAGTTCTACAATTGCTTATATTCGTTGACTGAGAGAGTATGTTTCTAAGATAGTGCTGCTACTGCACTCCTACAGCGCATTGTCAATTTACTGCTACTTGCGGGCCTAGTGAAGTTACCACATGTGCAGATGAAGCAACACTTGTCCTATTTGGCACAGCTCCAGATTCAAGATTCCTTGGAGCTGGGTATTTCCAGCTCCAAAAATACATAGATCTAAAGCTGCGATTACATTGCTAACATTTGGATAAATTATTTTTTTTCTATTTTAGAGATTGTGATAAGATCCTCCCTCCCCCCTTTCCTCCCCTTACATTACCATGTGGAGCAGGCACTTCGACTACCTTTTCTATGTAGATCTTGAGGCATCAATGGCTGATCCAAATGCACAAAATGCTCTGGCAAACTTAAAGGTATGTTGTTCTCGGTTTGCATGGTCTAGTAGTAAGATACTAAGATGGCAGTGACTCAATTCTCTGTTCTTTCTTTTTGTGGGGCAGGAGTTTGCAACCTTTCTAAGAGTTCTTGGGAGCTATCCTACCGATGTCAGCGAAGCATGAATTGCCAAGTACCTGTTTCAAACATACTTGTGAGTAAATAAATGCTTTCACAATCAATGTTTGGCTCCAGAAGAGAATCGTTCCTTTTTCCTTTTAGTTCATGATGAGATATTTTGTGACCTAAATCTACAGTTTGTTTCCATCGAAAATTCTTCCTGCTCTTCGTGAATGAACTTTCTGAATGTCACTCAGGTCATTTTATTTGAGTGCGAGTAAGTTGCATAAGAATTTAGGTGACTCAGCATTACACACACAACCTTTGGTGGCGTGCATCATCTTGTGTGCATTCCTCGCTCCAGTGAAGCTAACATTTGCCAAGTAATGAGTCAAATATGAGTCATGCTACCTAGGATAAAGGAATGCCTCACTAGAATAATTGAGAGTGGAATCGGAAGAAGAATGTTGCTTATAATTTGTTTATCTTTCTGTTCATTTTGTGTAATAAACCCAACTTCATCAAAGAACTAATGAAAAATATACATAAATGGTCCAACACATGATAGGAACAGGACTACAAGAGCCAGCTTGAGTATTGCACTCAGTAAATCATATTGAAATAATGCTAATATTCATTTTTTATTTTTTGCAAACTAATGATGCTACTATTCTAATGCTTAAGTTATTTTGCCATCTAGGGACCAGGGTTGCTGTGAATGAGCTTACTATTAGTTCCACTGCCAGCTTGGAAGCACCGATAGTAGAAGTGGTACTAACTTTGGTGGGTAAAGATATGGATATGTGGATAAAGATAAATGGCACAAAGGTGCACATGTTTTTTGTTCATTGTTTTCACTTCTCTTTGTTGTGTTAGTCACGATTTTCTTTTGAAAGGGGCCTTTAAGCAATATCCCGTTTCCCCAAAAGGACGCTGATGAGATATCAAAGACCAAAAATTGGTTGTCATTTACAGTTCGGCATTTCCCCATTTTTTTAGACAGATTTTTGTTGATTCGCAAATATTTACATAGTACCACACTTCGTGTATGTTGTGTTATGTCGTCGTCATTTTCTTTTAATGTCCTAGAGCATGAGCATTGGCAGTGGCTTTGAGCAAGAGCTTGCAGCTTATTGTCATCTTAAATGTTAATAATGCTGTCGATAGTTTCAATGCCAAATAGCGCAGTCAGTTAAAACTCAGGCTTGCAGATGTTACGTATGACATAGCAATTGCAAGGATTGTCATGTCCATGGTGGAATAGGCATTTCTGCATGACAGCATATATATGTCATGGCGTTTCGGTAGGGGTTGATCAGATCACTAAAAAATCGAACAGAAATTGGAGGCACCTATCACCATCTTAAACGTAATTCGCATGTCCAGATAACCCAAACTCACCCTACCAATCCAATGCAGCAGGGCCTTTTGAAGTAAGATTAAACTAGAACAACTTACTGCAATGAACATAGATGCTCTCATCATGCTCAGATCTACAGTGCACGGGCAAGGTTAACCAGAAGATAAACTGGAAACAGTAGCGTATCAACATCACAACATATTCACCGTTAAATCGTGATAGCGCTGTTGAAATAGCCATCTTGACACTGGCTAAACAGCTGAAGGAGAAAACATGGTCTGAAGATCTCACACAAGCACAGCTTAAAGTTGGTCATGAGATCCGTACTAGGTTCAAATAATCGGCAGCCTAGTGATGCTTTCAGCATTGCATGATAAATTGCTGATCGCAAATTATATGGCTGTTGAAATGATAACTACTGAAACAATGTTAATACCACATCCCACAAGCTGGAGTAGAAAATAAGACACGATCTAATGATTGAAATATAGGCTAAGAGAACAACATACCATAAAGATCCACATCTGTGCAATGGTATTCTAGGCAATACAAAAAAGGATAAATCGCTAAGATAACAAGGAGAGGCATCGCGCGGAGCTCATCTACCATCTAATAATTTAATATAAACTACCTCTGAACCCAAGTACACAACCAGTCCTCCGAATGCATTTTAACCAGAGAAAACCTAAAAAATTGCTCCCTTGACCAGCTAACTCAAGTACGGTCTGGCCAGTGAGCATTCCTAGCTCTAAGTCAGTAACGCGAACATCTTATGCTCCCTTAGCTCCAGTCTTCATTATGCATTTCCTTGAATTCAGAATGTGCAAATTTGACAAAGGGCAAAATATGTTAGCAGGAATAAATGAACAAAGAAATACTGTTGGGATAAAAGATCAGGGTACTATTTACCTGCAAATGGCGACATATCCAGTTTAGCCTGCACCATCTAAGGAAATTGAGGAGCCGTCGGCAGGTATTTGAGATCATACCTGAGAAGGGCTGGACCAAACGCATTGTACTTTCCCGAACTGCTATATGCCCGTTCAGCATCAGCACGCTTAGAAAAAACTACTCTTGCGATCTTCGATTTCTTGGTGATTTCGGTTGCACCCTCCATGATTGGCCCGTGTATACGGAATATACTATTGATGTCATCCACAGAAGGGATGGCCTCTGCATCACTAAAATGTAAGATCAAAGCTGCTGGTCCATCTGCCTGTTTCACAGCAGGTGAATCAGCAGAGGCCTCGTTTTGAGGTGCAATCTCCTGCTTCATCTTCTTATTGGCACCCCTGTTCTGAGACAACCGCTTCATTTTGCGGCCCTCGTAGTCACTTGATGTGTCTCCATCATCAAAATCACTGATTATAATATCACACCAATACGAGTCTTCTGCCTTTCTTGCTGAGTATAGACTCCCTGCTGACTTCCTCCGACCCCTCTGGCCATCGGCCACCTCTAAGTCATCTTCTTCTTTTGCAGCCGGATACAGGCTTCTGGCCATATTTTTTCTACCTTTCTTGCCACCCAAAGTCTCCAGCAGCTCCTTGTCGTCGAATATTCTCGGTGCTTCTGAATCCTTGTATTTTGAGAAGAAGCTAAGAATCACGGGCACAGAGTCATAGCCATTGAAGTTGAATGGATCGGCAGCAACCGATGTAAGTTGTAGAAACATCTCAGCGGCTGGTGGATACTCCACTCTTTCCTGGATCTCTTCATCCTTGACCTGTGCAGCCCTCCCAGCATCGGTTTTCTTAGGCCTCCCACGTGGCCTTCCGCGCGGGGCACCACTGCCCCTGCCGCCCTTGGAGGCTCTCTTGCGGTCCAAATCGACTTCAGAATCGGAGTCAGTTGCACCCTTCTTGCGTGGGTCCCAATCCTCATCGGAGTCGTCGAGGATTTCCTCCTCCTTCCTCTTCCTCCCCCTCCTCCTGGATGGGGTGGAGGAGTTGCAGTTGTTGAGCAGGACCGGGTGCTTGTCCATGGCAGCAGGGGCATTGGGTAGGCCGAGCTCCAGGGTGTACTCGGGAGGGTCGGGTAGGCCCCTGAACTTGTCGAAAGCTCTGAGATGCGCCTTTGCAACGGCAGCCTGGACACGGTTGGTGAAGCCCATGCGGTCGGCGGCCAAATCGTGCAGCAGGGCGATGAAATCCCGGGGGACGAAGGGGCGGGCGATGGAGGTGCCAGGAGAGGGAGCGGTGAGGGCATCCTCGACGCGGCGGGAAAACTCTAGGAGGGAGGCGTCGAGGGCGGCGTCGAAGTCGTCGGCGGCCTCGCCATCGTAGAGCTCCCCGACGGGGAAGTAGGGCTCGTAGGGCCTGAGCTGGGCGGCGTCGCACCAGGCGAGGGCCTTGTCGCCGAAAAAGGAGACGAGGAGCTGGGCGCTGGTGGGGGAGGCGGAGATGACCTCGCCGGGCCAGGCAGGGTGGGCGAGCTTCTTACCCCAGACCAGGTCGCCGCGGGCGAAGGGGCAAGAGGCGGAAGTAGGATCCGGTGCAGGGGGCGGGGGCGGCGGGTTCTTCCTGGGGCGGCCACGGCCACGCTTGGGCGGCGCTAGGGTTTGGGGGTCGGCGGCGGAGTTGAGGTCGAAGTGGGTGGACATGGTAACTAGGGTTTGTGTTGGGTTGGATTGCAGGGTGGATGGGAAGGGATCGGAGCGAGCGGAGGCCAATACGAATGGAATGGAAGCCAAGGAATGGGGGATCGATTCCTTTCCTCCTTGGATGGATGGAGGGATGGGAACTGAGGAAGGGGATGATCCTCCTCCTCCTCTCTCTCTCCTCTCTCTCTCTAATGTCTAGTAACCTCTACACTCTTGGGCTTCTTCTCTCCCTGCCCCGCCCTCCGCTCTCTTGTAAATGTGAGGAGTGTCCTAAAATATAACCATCTTTAGTTTTAAAATTTATTATAAAATATAGTTTGCTCTCTATCTATTCCTTTATATTAACTAATCACACATTTTTATGTAATTTCACTTTTTTTAATATACATGTAAGACTCAAAGATAACTATTATATTTTAGAATAGAGAAAACACTGGCACAGAAAAGTTAAAAAGATGGGTAAACATAAATACTTGACTGTTTGATGTATCTTAACGATATGCTATTATCCTATCATTTTTCTTGTACCAGATTCGTAGTACTAGGATGTGTCATATACAATACTAGTTTTTTTATTTTAAGACGAAAAGAGTACTAGAATAATCCATATGTCCTAAAATATAAGTATTTTTAGAGTTTTTTTTATGAGAATTAAGAAAATAGGTGGAATTAAATGTATGAATGTTGTGTTTGGTTGAGAAGAAAAATATATGAAAAAATAGCTATATTTTTAAATAAAATTTAAACGTTAAAAATATCTATATTTTAGAAAGGGGAAGTACTAGTACGTTAGTATTTAGGTTCCTCAACATCCAAATTTATTATTGACCGTACCGTAAATTGATAAGTGGGCGGTTGTATCGTGTAGTAGCGCATTTTGTTTTTTCGCAAACATGCATGTCACAAAAGTTTGATTGATTTGTTGACAGAAAACTAGAATTTTTTTATTTTTATATTTTTTTAAAAAATATTTACAAAAGTATATTTTAGTTTTTGAAATTTACAAATATATACCTCCAACGCTCTCTGAAAGGGCGTTTTGGCTGACGTGGCAGACGGCCGTCACCTGCCGGTGTTTTTTAGGCGGTACCCTTACTACCCTTTAGCCGCCAGCAAAAGGGACGGCGCCTGGCAGCCGACATTTTTCGGACGGTCCCCTTGTCGCCCTCCTAAAGGGCAGTTTTTTCCCGGCCAGGGGGCCGCCTGTAAAAGCTGCGGCCCCGCGGGTTGGCTATTTTGTAGGTGGCTCCTTTGCCGTCTTCTGGGAGAGCGATTTTTGTCCGACCAGGGGCCGCCTGCATAAATAGCGGCTGCCCGGCCGCTGAGGCGGGGTGCCGCCTGCAAAAGTGGTAAAAAAAGGCCCTCTACCAAGGCGATTTTTTGGTGGCTCAGTATAAAACCCCCTTCCAACCTCCGAAAAATCATAAAATTCTCAAAAATACCAGAAAAAAAGAAGAGAGCTAAGAGGGGAGACGAAGGAAAGCAGAGAAGCCCTGCTGGTTTGCGGATTTGTGTGTAGGTAAAATCTTATACCCCTTTGTAATTTTCATTTGTATTCATGAAGCGATATAGTATGTGTAGTATTGTACTAGTTTTTTCACGGGCAAGGGAATGTTAGGTGTGGTCCATAGGGTGTAGATTTATCGGAGTTCAGTTCAACGGCTAAGGGCATTGATAGACCGGCTAAGAGAAATTAGGTTTATTTTTGTTTGATGAGTAACCCTAGTTCGAGAAATGCTAGGGGGATGAAAATATAGATGATGATATTTTATTTTTTTAGTCATGTTTAGTATACCCTAGGTATGTAGTTATATAGGTATATTTGTAATGTGTGGTTGTGGTAATTATCGGAGTATGCACTTCTTATTCAATGGTAAATTTTTGAAATATAATTCCGTTTTGATATTTTACGAGTGCGTATGGTTGACCTAGCAAGATATAACTTGTGCTTATTTGGTTATAATATAGGTTGCTATGGATGTGTTCGGTATATCCAATCGTCAACGACCTCCGATTGACGTGCATCCGCCAATGTGTTGGTACGGAGATGATTGCAAATTTGCAATAAGTGAGAAGGATCACACATACCGGCAATGGTATTGGATGTGTGCTAATTACGTGTACTCCCCGGAGAAGCCCAAGCTGCAAGAGAAGAAAGAGAAGTCGAACAAGCCGGTGGAGGTAATACGAATTCTCTTGTAGTACGAAATATTTTAACCTTTGTGCTAACAAATTTGCAGATGTCAAGGCATCAAAGCCTCCTTCGCCTCTGTGCAACTTTGTGCAGTGGATAGATACGGAGATCTGTTCAGAGGACGCAGAGTATCTTGGCAAGTCACAGGAGCTGCACAGGAAGCGCCTCGAACGTCTTTGGGCGGCGGAAGCAAAGTAGGAGGCTGAGTAAAAGAGGAAGGAGGAGAAGAAGAGGCAGGAGAAGGAAGCCTGTGAGGCAGACAGGGAGAGAAAGTAGCAGAGGGCTCTACGTGCGAAGGAAGCTAGGCCGGAGGTGGCGAGGAAGGGAAAATACCCATGCTGTACACAGTAGTTGCATATCTAGTCGAATATCCATTTGAAATACCCTAAGGCATGTAATAACGATAACTAGAAATGTTTTATGTGCCATTTGTACTCATTGGATGGATAATTTCATTACGTTCGTAAGCAAGTAACGTGCGATGTTGGAGTTCGTCCTGTGTGTTATGTTGAAATCTATTTATTTATCCCTGCATTATAAATGTACTGATTGCAAAGAACTGTAAGACTGGAGCTGAGACTGAGGCTGTTCAATAAACAGCAGACACAATGTACTCCTCAGGGTTTACGTATTCGACGAAACCGATCAAAACCCGTGAATTTTCGAGTTTTAACTTCACGATGAAAGTAGATTCCAATCAACAAAAAACGATCAAAAAAGTTGCAATTAAAATCACGACCGTTTGTGATTTCTTTTATTAATTCAACTGCCAAATATCTGTTAAATTTTACTCTTAGATTTAGCCGAAATTTGACGAAAAATAAGATCGTCAACGACGAGATACGGTCCTAGGGGTAGTGGCTTTTTGTAGGGGCAGAAACCACCCTCCCAAAGAGCGGCAGGGGCCACCTATAGAACGGATGACCTACAGAGCCGTCCCTGTTGCAGGCGGGCCCCTAGCCAGGTAAAATCCGCCCTCTAAGAGAGCGGCAAGAGGGCTGCTTGTAAAATGGCCGCTCCTCGATACCGCCTCTTTTGCAGGCGGCATCCTAACCGCCCTCCTAGAGGGCGGTTAGGATGCCGCCTGCAAAACGACAGACATCCCAACGGTCGGCCGACAGTAAGGGCCGACGGGCGTCTGCAACGTCAGCGAAAAGATGTTGGGGGTATAGATTTCTAAATGTCCAAAACTAAAATATACTTTGTTAATATTTTTTAAAAAAATATAAAAATATAAAAATTCCAGAAAACTACTCTCCCTTGGGCTTTAGACACGTCATATGGGCTTTGGCTTAAACTGTTCGAGCCCAGTTCAAAACCTGTACTAATATAACCAGCACACACCACCGACGACAAAGCAAAACAAGTCTCACAGCGGTGCTAGGCTGCTAGCTCTAGCTCACTAGCTGCTAGTAGTAGTACATCAGTGCGTGCTAGCTGCTGCCTCCCGCCGTACGTAGAGGTGCCTGATCTTAGCTAGCTAAGCAGCAGATCGATCGATCGGAGATTTACCCACCTCCTAGCTCCACCATGGCGGCATCGCCCCGCAAGAACACGACGGCGACGACGACCAATAGGAGCTGCAGGGCTTCGCGCCGTAGCCCGCTGCTGCTGCGGAGGGCGATGCTGCATTCCTCCCTCTGCTTCCTCCTCGGCCTCCTTGCTGGTCTTCTCGCCCCCTCTGACTGGCCCGCCGCCACCCTCCTCGCCCCTTCCGCCGTCTTCCTCCGCGCGCTCCGTGCCATCAACAACCGCACTGGTGGCAAGCTCATCATCACCGGCACTAGCAGCCGCCTCCCGCAGCAGCCGCGTTTGCTCGCCGTCGTCACCACCACCGAGCAGTCCGACCCCGACCGCCGCGCCGCCGGGCTGACGCGCACGGCACACGCGCTGCGCCTCGTGTCGCCGCCGCTTCTCTGGCTGGTGGTGGAGGCGGCTCCCGGCGAGGACGACCACGCGGCGCCGCCCACGGCGCGGCTGCTGCGCCGCACGGGGGTGGTGCACCGCCACCTGATGTACAAGCACAAGCAGGAGGGGTATTCATCATCAGCGAGGAGCATGAGGGAGAAGCAGAGGAACGTGGCTCTACGGCACATCGAGGACCACCGCATCGCCGCCGTCGTGCTATTCGGGGGCCTCGACGACGTCTACGACCTCCGCCTCCTCCACGGCCTTAGGGAGATCAGGTACGTACCTTACCCGCTCGATCTGAAAGAGTTTTGATTTTGACCAGAGTCAAAGCGATGAAACGGAGGGAATACATGTTTAGCGAGCGATATAGGGTGTCGGTGGATGGAATGGCATGGCACTATTACTAGAGTACTAGTCTACTGCCCTAAGGGGAAATTCTACTCCATTTACAAAGTGTATGTACACCTACATGGACACTTGTTATCGTCGGATTTGCTTCGTGCATACGATTTCAAAACAATCATAATATTGTATTACACTTTTTAGTATAACAAAATTCTTAACAAAATATCTAATGGCTTAAAAATTAATATAGATGTGCATGTATTTGCGTCGTAAAAATCTCCTGCCCTGCCATAAGGTTTATTACCAGTATATATATATCTCTGCTAGCTACAGTGTTGTACTATACGATATGTCGGCAAGAGTGAATGCATGCTTGGAGTCAATATAAATCGATGATGAATGGTGGGGCCCTGGCGTGTATATATATATATATATGCAGGACATTTGGTGCGTGGCCTGTGGCGACAGTGTCGGCGTACGAGCGTAAGGTGGTGCTGCAAGGCCCACTCTGCAGCAACACCAGCAGCTCCTCGTCGTCGTCGTCGGTCGTCACACGCGGGTGGTTCGACATGGTGGCCGGCGGCGAGCGGCAGCCTACGGCTGATCGGCCGCCACCGGAGATGCTAATGGACGTCGGCGGCTTCGCCTTCAGCAGCTGGCTGCTGTGGGACCCGCACAGGTGGGACCACTTCCCCCTCTCCGAGCCAGACACCTCGCAGGTCAGTCATCACTCATGCACTCTTCTGTGCTCGCTCAGATCTCTGTCACTTTAGGTGCTGTTCTGCAGCACTTATGTCAGCACTTATATCAGTAGCTTATTTTTTTATTTTTATGAGTATATTTTTTGAACGATTAAATAATATGTTTTTTTAAAAAAAATTTAAGTAGGAGTATCTCTAAAAATCAAATAGATCTATTTTTCAAGTTTTTAATAGTTAATATTTAATTAATCACATGCTAATGATATTATTTTACGTGTGGCTTATAAGCCAGAAAAAATAAGCCAACTCAAATACCGCCTTAAGCTACTACTGTATGTCCACAATTATTTATATATGATTTTGGATTTCTGATTAGCTTTTTTTGATTATTGTCATGTCCTGCGGCCGGTCCCAGCTATCTACTAGCTAACAAAAAAGTAATTAAAGGGGGAAGAAATGTCATGCGTAATTCACGCACACACAGGACACACGCACAAGCTAGCGCGTGTGTGATGTGTCGGCTAGATATCTTGCTTAATCAATTCGATCAATCATTTCCATATATTATTGCAGCAAGCTAGCCAGTCTTCTGCATGCAATGTAGTACAGTTACTGTAATAATTTGGATCTCAATGACTCAATCTGCAGATTGATTATTACATACACTACAGTGTATATATTGACAACTAGCTAGCTAATTGAGATTATATGTATACGGATGCAGGAGTCGGTGAAGTTCGTGCAGCGGTTGGCAGTGGAGGAATACAACCAATCTACGATGATGGGGATGCCGGACTCCGGTTGCTCGCAAATCATGCTCTGGCGCATCCAAACTGCACTGTAGCTACCAAGCTAGTTCCTTTGTTAATTAAGCTAATTAAGCTAGCAACCTGCATACATGCGTCCTACTTGTGCTAGCTGCAGTCTGCAGCTAGCTGATACTACAGTGTGTGTTACTATATCAATTAACCTGCAGCAAGGAAATACACCATTCCAACTAGCCAGCTTTCTCTTACACAGAAACAAGTACGAGACTTTGGGAAGCACTGCAAGCAGCTCAACTTAATTGGGCTTTTAATTTCTCGATTTCTGGTTTTTTACAGAGAGAGGGAGAGAGCGTATATCCATTATCAGGAATGCCTTCATGCTGCAAGCCGGGTTCGGCAAGTGAATTTCGAGCCCAGCGAGACGTTGATTTTAATTTCTATCGAATTTCAATAAATTTTGAATGTAACCGTTCAAAATTTGTCAAGATTGTGAACTCTTGCTGCAAGCAACAACTTTGGGAGAGCCTGACAAACGATATATCTAATATTATCTGGTCTGTTATTCCACATGAAGCTACAGCTAGCCTAGGGATGAGATTGAGTCCGGGCAGATGTCTTGTGGGCTGCGAGAAAGTTTGCATGCCGAAAGAGTACGGGGTAGGGATAGCAATCCTACCTGTGGATACGGGTATCATGTTCGAGAGGTATCAACGTGGGTTAACTTTTTTGTCTATGGGCATGCCCAAAATTTCAGTGGGCGGGTGTGAGTATTGTTTTATGTTCGTGCGTAGCCCGAACCTGATATGATACATATATGTTTCTAGTTGATTTTGGTGCATCTCCCACGCTAGCTTCTTGGTGATAGTTCATGTTGTTGTGTCAGTGAACTGATGGTGAAATATTTTTTTAGATTGTTGATCACTTGATTGTGTTATTCTTTGTTTAATTATCTATCTATAGAGACATTACTTATGTTGTGAGATACCCGCTGGAGACACATTGGGTTGCCCATGCCTATCGGGTATGAGTATGGGCATTGAGTTATGCCTGCCATTCCTATCAGGTGTGGGTCGGATGGGCGAAGTCGGATATCATGTTAGATGTGGTTTTACTCTGCTCGTGCCCGACCCAGTCCATTGCCATCCCTGGTTTCTCTCTCCATAATTTGTACTCATGAGATTGATATAATGGAAAACATCAGCCTCCTGGCCAAACAACAGTAGAGTTATTACATTTAAGAGGCATGAACCTGTATAAAAATATCCGTTTCCTTGCATCTTTATATGCATCTTCATATCAGCCTTACGCTATGTCTTCAAAATACACCGTATATACACGGAAGCAATTGGGTATCAATCCGTCGATAGTTGGCGCACCAGGTGGGGGGCACAAGTATTCAAAGATTCGCAAAGACATGATGACCAAGAGATGGATTTTCTGACGAGGGATATTCCGATGACTTCGAATCGGGATATACAACCCGACCAGAGTAAGTTCCCCTCTAGATCGGAACCATTATTGTCCAAATCTTCACCGGCTCCATCTAAGAGGATCAATGTGGCTTCAAAACGTCGCCGCCACGGAAAACAATAGTTTGACATCGTCGACCACGAGGCCTCAGATTGAAGGCTCAGGCCGACCACTCGAACTAACATACCACCGCCAAAAATCCAACTAGATCAGACTGGTCGACTACGCAGTGACGCCCAACCAAACCATTGTTCTACAATGATACGGGTCTGCATCAAAATAACGATCATCCCGATCTCCACAGGCACCACCCAATTACGACGGTCATCGTACATCCTACTACGACAAGTTGGACTCATTGAATCCGAGGACTCCACAACCAACCAAGATGTGAGTCCATCAAATAGACCATTCACGTGCAATGAGGAGGAGAAGATGACGACGAAAAGAACAGGTGTGCTGCCGATACTATCAAGAAACGTCCGCGTACGTGGATCTTCCACAAGCATGCAAACCAAGGTATTTAGTAGATTAGTTTTTTATAGATTAATATACTAATTCATAGATATATACAACATGTGTCTACAAAGGTACGCAATATTTTGCATACATCCTTTGATATCCACTCTCTGACTAGAGAGAGTAATTTATTCTTCCAAATCAATAATCTACTACGTTTACCTAGAGCAAATGTTTATTCAATATTTATTTTGCGAGCTCATATCATGCTAGGCCGACTACAGTCTAACCCTCGGAGGCTTGCTCTAGTCTACTTTCTGTATAAATTATATTTGTTTATGGTAAATATAGTACCTAATATTTGATCTGAATCTGCTAGCTATATCTTGACAAAACTAGAAGATCTATAGAAACTGCGGGAGTTCTTACTCGACGGATCTTTGTTATAATTTCTTCCTTCTAGATGTGTTGACACCAAAAATCACCGATCAATGCTGAAGACGAGTTGATGATCTAGTTCGGTACACTAGACACGCGAAGGCCTGGGAGATCTACTTAGCTCCAGTGCAGGTCCTAAATTTGAGGTTCGCGGGCGTGCCAGTCAATTTGACCCAGCAATTGACAAGGAGATAGAAAAAATTAGATCATTGATCCAATCGGCCAACAAGCCGATACAGACTCCTTCCAGCCCATTGCCGATAGTACTTGTACATCGGCTAGAAGCTGATGATGATATAAGTAAATAATAAGCTAGCCGACTGCCGACAAAACACTTGGACATCGGCTAGAAGCCGATGGTAGAGTAGATAAACGGAATAATAATCAATACAATGCAGTTGGCTTTATCTATTGAAAAATAACTTATCGGCTAGGCACTCCGATAAAACATCGCATAAACACCCATCGGCTTAACAAGGATAAATCTATCATTATCAATCTAGTAGGTCAAACTTAACTGATGCAGCACAGATTGATAATGATAAAAGAACCTCGATGAGCCGATAGATCTAATGCGATCGTGATGAACTATATGATAACTTATCGGCTATACACCCCGATAAGACGGTTGCATAAAATCTATCAACCTAGCAGGAATAACTTATCACTAGCAGTTTAGTAGGTCGGACCCAACCGATGCAGCACAAACTGATAATAAATTACACCCAGTAAGCTGATAAATCTACGCACGCGTGATGTGATATATCCACTCGGCCTAAGAGATCAAACTTAACTGATGCAGCCGTAGACAGAATAGATACACCGTGGTAAGCTAACTACCGTAGATCAGCTAGAATATCAGATCTAACCGAGAAAGTCCTAGCCGATAAGGTAGTCGGGGTAACGAGACTTACCCTCTCGCAGGAGTTCGGAGCTAACCGATGCAGCCTGGCTCGAGAAGCAAGAACTCATTGAAAAGGGTGGCGATGCACCGAAGTTGTATTGATCTGTGAGATAGTTTACATGGTACCCGGGTATACGTATTTATACCCCGAGTTGATACAGTCCGGATCGGATACGAAACAGGAGTTTCCTAACTATAAAAGGAAAATTAACAAGCCCTGATTGAACACGAGATTAGGTTTTCCTAAAAATTATTAAAGCTACCTAATTTATAGATAAAATAGCTAACTGCCATGCTGTGGTCTTTACGATTCCTTCCTGAATTCGGCTTCTTCTGGATTAGCTTCCATTGGTTAATATAGCCTCTTTCCTTAACTGAACATGATAACGAATCGTACCAAATTTTGGTGTTAACAAGATGTCATATTTTCAGGAAATTATTCGAGCACTTGCTCGACATCGAGCATCTGAGTACTCCGCTACTCATACATCATCCATCCTGACTACTCCTGATCGGACATAGTTGAAACATGAATAAAAGAACGCACTTTGCTTGCAAACTACGGGCCTGAGGTTCTGCTCATGCCATCTACCATGATGATTCAAGTAGGGACCTCGACACAATGATGACACCTAGAGTTCCATCGAAATGTTATCGGACGGTACCTCGCAAAAGTTACCAGCCTAATCACCCTGCATGTTTGTTGAGACACTGTCCGTGCCATCCATCTCGATTGGTTGAAACCGACTAGTCGAACCATGGGTGAAGGAGGCGCTCCGCTTGTAAACGGAAGACCTGAGACATTGCCTATGACATCCAGAACGATGATATAGGCAGAGATCTCGAACGACGACAACATATAGCATGCTGTTGCCCGACAATGGAGGTATAAGTGGAGGACAATCAATATAATCGAAAAGACGTTTTTGACAAGAAGCTTGAAGTAAACCACAACCCCCCGATATGCTTGTAAGTTGGTAAAACAAATACGACAAGTGGTTGAGATCCGATTACGCCACTGGTCTTCACAGGACTAGTAGGGTGTAGCGGTCCTACCACCCAGACAAGTGGTCGAGACCCGACTACGCCGCTGGTCTTTACAGGACCAGTAGGGCATAGCGGTCCTACCACCCATAAAAATCAGTCTAGGTAAAGCATCTAGCTTTTCAAATTGACTATTTCTTCGTCGAAAGATTTTACTTGGCCTGAGAAGCTACTTACACTACCGAGATTGTGGACGGAAGACATCAGACAGTCAAAGTACATCGGTAATTGTTATATCTCTTTCCTTCTTGGACCGTCTACTCATTAACGACATTTATAAGAAGACAGTCGGGGACTGGGGAAAGTATATAAATTTTACTTAAATGATAAAAAAAGGTTTTTAGAATTTCAGTTTATGTTACTCCTGAGCGTCGCTCGGAGGCTTGTTATCTAACAATTTGTTTTGAGCAGTTGATTTCAGAAAAATCAAATTAATGGAACAACTGATCTAATGACCATACCAAGTAAGACAGGGACTAGTCGGAAGCACTCCATTGGTTGACGTCCTATTCCGACCAATTAAAGCTCAGCCCGACAACTCCATAACTCGATCACAGGGCATATACTAGTCCGACAGGAGCCCATTAGTTGAAACTCTATTCTGATTAGACGTGTGCCCAATTAGCAACTTCAAACCTTATTGTGTACAAGAAAGGACAAAAAGACAGAGCCAAGTCAAAGATTGTTCGCTGGCCGAAATTCTATGCCGACTAGATGAGATCCATAATGATAGCTCTGAAATATGATAACATGACATGTATACACCGGACAACCCACACAAGGTGACATCGTGTGCTGCTCCACATTACATGATACCACCAAGCTTTCGTCTCTATCACAAACAACGAATTTAGACTCGCGTACTTGCCGAAGGTGACAATGTTCTAAAAAAAAGTTGAAGACATAAGTTGATAATAACAAGTTCCCATCTAAAGTGAGAAGATCTCTACAAGATGGTCCGAGTACTCTGACTAGACACGTACAAGATAGCTGACAAAGAAAGGCGACATATCTATAAGTTTTTACATATATCATATAGTATACCTTGCTATTCCCTATGTTGGCAAATATATTTGCCCTATATCCATGCTTTTTGAGTACTCGCATGTTAGATATCGCTCTAAATTACCTAAGTAGTCAAGGGCTAGGGGGCTTTTATACTGTCAAATTATTTGATATATACATCTTATCCGAGTACTAAACAAGACCGAAATTTTCTGTTCTTCAAACTGGCAAAGGGCATAGTCTCAAATATCTTGTTATGACTAAATACAACCACAAGATATGATCCGGGGCTGCCCGGAATGCTCGAAGGGTTTATGGTCAGAATGAGACATGTAAGGAAGACAAGCTAGCGCTGGTCGGAGCAAGAAAATGTAAAATTTTGTGGCTATGGATTGGGTACAATGTTTTTATTAGGTGTTTAATATACGCATTTATATAGATGTACCCAACACTGCTTGGGGGCTTTTTATGTTTACTGACATGATTATTCGATTATTTCAGCTAAAAAAAGGATAGACAAAATAAATGGATACTCTACCAAGATTCTATGCACACACTTAGACGAACGAAGTTCTAAACTCTACTCAAATTTGATAGCCGGCTACATTGACAGACTTCTCAGACGAAAGGATCAAAGAAGTCGGACCTAACCTAATCGGTAGAATGCCGACTACGCTCATTCACTCCGATAAGGTTGATTCCTCGTAGCAATTGAATTAGCTGACATCTTCATTTGAGTAGAGTTCGGGGCTACTATCAGTGTACTGAATATGGGATATCTCATAGACGTGCACATACCTCGACAGAGTACAACACATCAATTTCTATATGGAAACAAATCCAATGCATATAGATAGAGTCCGGAGCAGATAAAAAAGGAGTCCTTGATAAGAAAAGAAAAACCGAGTCTTACTCGGGCCCTACCAAGACTGCTTAGATTCATACCCTAATATGCCTCCCTAGTTCTACTTGGACGAGGGGTCACTTGAGGGTATAAATACAAGACCCCCCATGAAGGGACAGACAAGCCAAGACAATCCAAGGAGTAGCCAACAGAAGGCACATATGCCCAATCTCATCTAGTCAACATTGAAGGAGCCTGACGACAACTAGCCGTTGACCACCATACCTGAACCTTACGCCGACATATTGGTAGACTAGATTGGGGTTTCTCTCCCCATAATTTGTACTGATGAGATTGATATAGTGGAACCTCCCGGCCAAACAGGAGTAGGGTTATTACCTCTAAGGGGCCCAAACCTGTATAAAAAATCCCCGTCTCCTTGCATCTTCGTTTGCATCTTCATGTCAGTTGCTGCCCTATGTCCTCAAATTATACTGTACATACACGGATATTGGGGCCAGGTACCAATGCATCGACAGTAGTGTCAAATTTTTTGGTTCCAAACCAAATAGGTGACAATTTTTTTGGTGTTGCCAATTTTTGTGCTCAACAATGTTGGAGGAATGGAGAACCAGGCAGGAGGCAGGACTACGCTCTGGCGAACCAGGTTAGAGCATTTATAATGCAATGTGGCCTCAAACCGTGGCCTTAGGAGAGAGAAGGTTCCACATAGATGAAGCCACGTTTGAACGGACAGGTTGTACATGAAATATCTAGTCCCCTAGCCTTGTGTTGTGGGAATTTTTGGTGATTAATGACAACATATGTTGGAACTAACTATTTTCATGAGTTGGTGTGATTAGGTTAAGTTCTGTCATCAAGATAAGGATATTAATGGATATGTTGATGAAAAAGAGAAGCTAAAAGATGAATATTATTGGTGATGATCAATAAGCAAATGTTTAAGGAAATGATCAAGTAAAGAGATTGAAGATGAGGGATACGAAGTGGCTTATCTATGGCAAGATGGTGAAGGACAAGCAAGGCTCGGCTACGATGGACCATGCAATGGTGAAGGGCAAGCTAGCGGCTTGGCACCGACGGATCAAATCCGGTGGTGAAGGACGAGTGAAGGCTTTGTCGTGATGGACCGTGCGAGGCCATTTGAAGCTATTAGTAATCCACATCAATCAAAAGAAGGAGAAACTTTTGCTACCCTCATAAAGATAAAGAAAGAAGATGCATTTGTGTATTTCTATTGGTGTAGTTTTTTAATTTGCATTTGGGTATAGGAATGTCGTACTATTAAGAGGGAATAAACAAGTTAGTAAAGCGAGGAAAGTAGTTGGTTGAAAGAGACCCGGCTCCCTTGTGAGCTTACTCAATGGAGACATAAGATTCTTGGTGGAGAATCCGAACTTTGGTAAACAAATCATTTGTCTCCACCTCTATCTTGTGTTCTTACCATTATATATTGCTCGATCTACTCTTGTGTTAGCTTGTGCTTGTTGTTGACCTTGTTTATTGCTCATATACATTGCTTGTCACCTTTTACTTCAAGTAGATTTTGTGTTTGTAGGTAGATTGCTCTCGTGGTTACTTTGTTTCCTATGGATCGGAAGCTCCGCTATTTGTGACTAGAAGTTCCAGGTAGTGCTAATCCATTGTGAAGTTTGTAAATTTTAAGAAACGTTTATTCACCCCTCTAGGTGACATCAAGGTTCTTTCAGACTGGTGGACATGCAAAAAACTTTGCAGTTCAGCCCCCTAATTGTTTTGTTTTAGCCCTTCCATAATAGTTTATTTCTAATGACCATTGGATTTTTGCATAAAAGACCTTACAGTGAAATAAGAAAACACATATATGTCCTTTGACTCCTACATGTCAATGGAAGTCAACAAGTCACTTTTTTACAAATGCACTGGGAGGCCATACACCGTCGCCCATACCTTTTACTTTCCTCTCTCATCCTCCAGTCTTTCCTATTGGCCTATCCTAGGTTCGAGTCGCACCCTTCTTCGATTTCTGCCGCCACTGCTCCGTGCTTTCTCCTCTCGTCGCTGCGGAGCCCCATGATGTTGCCATCCAGTGGCCATGGAGATGCCAACCCAATGCCGATGTTCCGTTCTGGCTGTCGTTGCTCGTCCAGTGCATGCCGGCATCATCCAAAGGGACATCGGCAACATCCAAAATCACCAGATCTAGCGTCGTCAACACCCAAGGTCATTGGATCTGGCCTCAACGGTCATGTTGGTGGTTGACTTCGGCCGGACATGGCGCTCCTCCACGATCGCTACGTGATTCAAGCAAAAGGAGAGGGGTGCACTCCCTTTTCTCTTCCTTCTCTCCATAGACCTCTCTCTCTCCCCCAAGTTACCGATGACCTCTGCAAGCCACTCTGACACCTGCAAGGCTACTCATTTTCCTCCCTCTCTCCTTCACCGTGGCTCGAACCCAACATGAGTCGCCAGGGCCACTCGCCACGGTGGAGCATTCTAAATGCCCTTCAAGCTCAATATGTAGAGCATTCGGTCAGTACACTGTTTGCGTTGATTGCTGCCATGCATGCGTGCTTGTTTTGTTGGGATCTTCATGTTGACAGGCTAAGGTCATACAGTAATTCTTGTGGATCTGTCTAGCTAGCTACCTACTAGTCGGTTGAGCACTATTGACTCGCCGTATATACTTTCCGTATAAAAATGTAAGACGCACATACACTACCAGAAAATCGAGATTTCGTGACGGTTTTTAATGCACCGTCACGAAAATCATAATTTTCGTGGCGGTTTTTGACACACCGCCACGAAAATTATGATTTTCGTGACGGTTTTTGACACACCGTCACGAAAAGTAGTTGTTTTCGTGACGGTGCATCGAAAACCGCCACGAAAATGATACAGGACGGTCGTCTCTCTATTTGGACAAGAAAGAATTAAACTCACCGGCGACGTAACCATTTCAAATGTGATTATACCAGCACTAAAACACCGGCGTTCGTTAAAACTCCGGAGAGGATGGGTGACCTCCTAGGAAATTAATTTTTGTGACGGTTAACCCTCACGAAAACGATATTTTTCTGGCTTTTGATTCGTGAGGGTATTTTAGCCCTTACGAAATTTCAGTTTTCTGGTAGTGATATATATATTATTGATATGGTCTATAATAGTTACTTTGACCGTTAGATATTATCAAATACCATGAAATTAACATTGTATAAAAGTATCTTCAATACAAATATAATGATACCACATGCATGATAAAAAATATGTATTTAGTTTAATAATTAATTAAGTGCTATGAATAATTAATAAAAACAAGAACGTATTACATTTTTATAGGGATTGAGTATATACATATGCCACGCATGCAGCTAAACCATCTATCACTTAATTCGCAGCATGTTGCCTGCCTCTTTTAGTTAATTTCTCCCCCACAATTCTCGCGCATTTCGATATCTGACTTTATATAGTTCTGGCCTTAGCTTCTGGGAGAATCAATCTGCTACTTGAACTTGAATTCGATGGATGTGCAAGTGCAACAAACTCCGCCTTAATTAGGTATAGATAGCAAGGGTCGTCGCGGTTCAGCAAATACGCACTTGAGACGACACACCTAATTTCTGTATGGCCGGTTGATTTGAATGGCCTCCTCTGTCTTAATTACTTAGTCTTGATTTGGTATACACAACTGTTGATGCATGCCAGCTGCTCTATCACATACGAATACTACGTGTACATATTCACATTGATCAATTAAATTAAGTTTTTTTCTCTTTTTCTGTTTGATAGCAGTTAATCCGACGGCCTGAATACAGTATATGGATGGGATAGGGTTTGGGACCATGTATGGATCGATCTGATGGACCGATATCTAGCTAGCTCATTGATGCACATGCGTCCATGCATGGGTGGTGGTTACTTTCGGGCAGCAACCACTCGATCGATCGATCGATCACCAACTGAATAATTAAGCCGTCGGAGATCGACAAATGGATGCCTTGGCTATATAAGTGACTAGTACTCGCTCAAGCGAAGCCGGACACGCCTTGCTTGCTTGCTTGGACACTCCACTCCACTCCACTCCACTCGTGCTAGCTAGCTAATGGCTTAATTAAGCAACTTGGTGTTTTTCAGTGGAACCAGCACTGAACTAGTGCACTGCCCACTGCTCGATGATGATGATGATGATCGTGGCCTGCTTCTGCGCGCTGCTGCTTCTGAGCTGCCAGCTCACGAGTGCGTCGTCTTCTTCTTCCTCAGGTGCAGGAGGAGGAGACGGCGGCGGGCTGAGGCTCAACTTCTACGCGGAGAGCTGCCCGAGAGCGGAGGAGGTGGTGAGGGAGGAGGTGCGGAGGCTGTACGAGGAGCACGGCAACACGGCGGTGTCGTGGGTGAGGGCGCTCTTCCACGACTGCATGGTGAAGTCGTGCGACGCCTCCCTGCTGCTGGAGACCACGACCACGCCCAACGGCGGCCTCGTCTCCGAGCAGGCCTCCCACCGGAGCTTCGGAATGCGCAACTTCAAGTACATCACCGCCATCAAGGCCGCCGCGGAGCGGGAGTGCCCCGGCACCGTGTCCTGCGCCGACATCCTGGCCCTGGCCGCCCGGGACGGCGTGGCCATGCTGGGAGGCCCGTCGGCGGTGGCCATGCCCATGCGGACGGGGCGGCGCGACAGCAGGGAGAGCTACTACGGCGTGGTGGAGCAGTACATCCCCAACCACAACGACAGCGTGTCCACGGTGCTGTCGCGGTTCGCGGCCATGGGGGTGGACACGGAGGGGGCGGTGGCGCTGCTGGGCGCGCACTCGGTGGGCCGCGTGCACTGCTTCAACCTGGTCGGGAGGCTGTACCCGGAGGTGGACGGCAGCATGGAGGCCGCGTACGGGGAGTACCTGCGGGGGCGGTGCCCGACGGCGGAGGCGCCGGAGGACACGCGGGAGGTGGCGTACGCGCGCAACGACCGCGTCACGCCCATGCTGCTCGACAACATGTACTACCGCAACCTTCTCGCCGGCCGGGGCCTCCTTCTCGTGGACCAGCAGCTGGCCTCCGACTCCCGCACCGCGCCCTTCGTCCGCCGGATGGCCGCCGACAACGCCTACTTCCACCACCGCTTCGCCGCCGCGCTGCTCACCATGTCCGACAACTCGCCGCTCACCGGCGCCCAGGGGGAGGTCAGGAAGGACTGCAGGTTCGTCAACTAGCTATATACATACATACATACATACATACATACATATATATATATATATATATATATATATATATATATATATATATATATATATATATATATATATATATATATATATATATATATATATGTGATTAAAAATAAGGTGAATGAATTACTCAAGCTGATCGATCGCTGCCTCTGCCTCTTATCTCTTCTGCCTGCTACGTACTGTGCCCTGAAATTTGTTACTCCTCCGATCCTTTGTATTTATCTTTACGTATGTATAATATATATGCTTCTGTTCGTGTCCGTCAGTGACTCAATTATGGAGTATATATGTTTATACGCGTGCGTCCGTTCGTTCGCCAATATATGTGCATACAACAGTGCAGTGCCCATCACTCTACCAGCATCATAGTATATATATCAATGCAGTACTGTAATAGTGCAGTGTGGGCGGTAGCAGTGCCAAACGCAATTTAGGGGGCCCGGTGCTAGTAAAACAAAACTAGCTAGTTCGTAGATGGTACATGTGTATAATATATGCTTTGTCATGATATCATTGAGATCAAAATCTATCAAGTTTATTGTATGATTGGACATGTTCAAGCAGTCAAGATTGCATTGCACAACTAGCTATTGGTATTGATATTTAAAAATATTAAAAGAGATTTCTCATAATTTAATAATTCTAAAATTCGTAATAAACAAATATTGAGTTATACTTGGTTTGTAGTTTTAGTTGTAGCTTTTCTATGTTAAGTCTAAAATTAGGAATCAATAATAACCGAGTTGTATTCAATGTAGTCTCGATTCCCACTGAAATAGATATTTTTAATATATCCCACAAAGTTCAGTGCATATGTATGGTCATGATAATACCATCTATCTAATTAGTGGCTAGATCCTTTTGGTTAACATACAAGCTTCTAGGGGTTAAATATATGGTCCAAACCCAAGTTAGGTGAGAACTCGACTTTGTTTATTAGATATAAAAATAAAAAATTTCGAACAAATTGTCAGAACAGTTTTCTGGTCTGAAATTTGTTGTTTTTTTATATCTCACAAACGAAGTTGAGTTTAGACAAAAAATTTTAAAATGGTTGTGCAACATTATCTCATCAACATGTGGGATTTTCTTGGTGAATTTAGACAACTTTTTTTGTTAGGGTTTACATGGGGTGTACATGGGCATGGATAGATAGATAGATAGATACTCCCTCCGTTCTAAAACGAAGCTATTTTTATAACTCAAGTCTTGTCCTAAAATGAAGCTATTTCTCCACCTATCCCCTTATCTCAACCAATCACAACTACTCTGTCACACCCCAATCTGACACTGCTGTACAACAACACCAAATAGGGCGTAACACAGGAAAAACAGCACGAACTGTTTCGCTGTGAAACCGTGATACTGATACCAGTCTTAGGACACAGCACTGGTATCCACGAAAATCAGATATGCATCATTGAAGTGCCTTAAATAAATAGACGTATGCCTTAACTTATGTTGCAGCTTCGGAGTAAACCAGAGACAGCAACGAACAGCATAGAGGCAGAGATAGTAGCGAAACAGCGGACTAAGTCCCAACACACAGGCAGCGGTTGGGAACCAGGATGAAACCCTAGTCTTCTCTTCACTGCAACTCCAGATCTAGCTCCCGATGGAGAACTATATATATATATATATAGTAAGGGTAAGTACTTATGTACTCAGCAAGCCAAATGAACTTAGGTGGTTGTTATAGGCTTCAAAGAGAGGTTAGATATTTTGTAATCTGTTTTATTTGAAATCTTTTGAATCTGCTAAGGGTGTGCTTCTCAACAATCAGGACGAGGTGAGTCTCGCCCGATCAGAGTGGAAATGTATCAATCTTTATCTCTCCAGTTTTTGCAATCTCAAGTGTTGACCTCAAATAGGCTTCTAGAGCCAAAACATTTCTCCGGACTTACCGAGTCCTGCTGTCCTTGACAACCAAGCCGACATCATCGAACGACCCACGTCCTCGACGGCACATCCTTCTCACAGTTCCCAAACCACTCACACCTTTGCAAAAAGGGTAAAATAAAGCTACGCTAAGGAATCACCTTACATCCGCCTATAACTGTGGGCACAGCTATTCAAATAGTTTAGACCTCTGCAGCGGGGGTACGCTTTACCCACATGACGTGACTCACTCTAGCCACCAGTTCACACTAATCAGGGACGATCGGAGGCCTAGAGATTTTCGCGACAAGGTATTTTCCGAGCCCTCCCAGGTTACCCCATGTCAACAAGAGGGGTCCGCGATCAACAACAAGGTAGGTCCTAGACCATACTGTGCCAGGAACCAAGTAGGCCTTTCCCGATGCCCTCCCTGTGATCCATAGTCTAATGACACGCAAGGCGTCCCTAAGCGACTAGTTACTTAGTCAGGGGCTTTCCCATTCACCCATGTGGTTGTACTGTCTTATGCTCGGATGAAATTTTGAAGGAATCGGTCCTTAAGGCGACCACACAGACATCACACAACGGACCAGCCTTGTGTCGCGAGTCTCCATTTTAAAACTCAATTTTCTTTTACAAGGTACTGGCCCAGGTGTTGGGTTGTCCAAACGTTTCATAAATCCAAGTTTTACCCAAGAAGGTTCTCAAATTTTAAGTTCGAAGGCGACCGTCAGTACTCGTACAAGAGTGCGCGAATATCAAGGCACGGTAGTGGCGGTTACAAGGGAACATGGTATAACAATGTCAAGGAAATATTTTAAATGCAACAAGTTTAGGAAGGTCCGTCGATCTGACTCGCAAACGAGACCGCACCGATCAGTGCACACTTATCGATGGAATTTCGTAAACAAAACAATTTAAATTCAATTATAGGTTCGATTGATCAAAGGTGACTTGTCTTGCTCTAAGTCTTCACGTGTCTTTAAGAAATCTCGGCAAGATCCACTTCGAAACAATTTTTCGACGGCAATTACTATGCGCAAACACTCAAAAATCTACAAAAATACCAATAAAAAGATCCTATTTAATGCTACTAATAGTGCCATTAGATAGATCTCAATTTTAGAAAATTACTGGAGTTGGAACGGAGTCAATCGAAGTTACAGATCAAAAGTTATGAATTTTCGAAGTTTAAATATAATTTTTGGATAGAGGAAAAGATTTATTAGAATTCTGCAAGGGAATATTTGTCGGAGGAGAGAACTCCAACCGCGGGGAGTCTGGGGACCCCCCTTTGAGGTTCGGCCAGGGGAGTGGTTCACAGGACGGCTGCGGCGTCTGGTCGATGGCACGCAAGGGAGACAGAGGAAGTAGACAGGTTCGGGCCGCGCGGAGGCGTAATACCCTACTCCTGTGTGTATCTGCTATGTGGGAGATGAATGCGGTTTGTTCTTACAAGATGTTCTTCAGGGGTGCTCAGGAGCTAGCCCCCTCTTGGGGACTCAGTCTCCCTAGAAGCTGAACTCAAACTCTCCAAAAGTCTCATCTCGAAGCCCCCCCTTTTCCCTGCTGGTATAGATCCTCCTTTCATAGTCCAAGAGGAGTCCACCGTGCCTAGTACACACGCCAAGGGAAGGCTTTTCTAGGTACGATATGTCTTGTCGCACGCACACGGCCGCCTGCTGAGCCGCGCCGGAGTTGGTTCGGGACGTCTTGTCGTCCCGTCGCTCGGCTGCTGTGGGTGGCTAGGTTATGAAGATCTGACAGCGCACGCCATCGCTGCCAGAGCGTGGAAAACTGAAGCCCTCTTAGTCAAATATTCTCTGACTGCACAGGGAGCGGGCCCATGGGGGGCCATCATGAGAGTCCACGCATGCTCGAGCGGGCGACAGGCGCGGCACGCCCCGTCGCCTCGTCATTAATGCAGGTAGTTGGAGAGTTGATCCGCTCGAGTCAGGCTCGTGCCCGGGGCAGAGAGCTCATCGAGCCCTCCGCGCGCATAAGGCACCGAGTCCCTCGGGGACCGAGCCTATGGGCCCCGGGACCAGGGGCGAGACCCGGGGCCCGGAAATGTCCCAGTAATGTGCCTCGGGGACGTGCCCCGAGACCGAGCCTATGGGTCCCGGGACCAGGGGCGAGGCCCGGGCCCGGCAATGTCCCCGGGCCACGGGGCTCGAGGTGGATGTGAGCGGTCGTCGCGACGCGCCCGGGGAAGGTGCACCCGGGCCCAGACAGTGCTCGGGCCCTAGGCACTTAGCGGGAAAACGGCCGTAGTCGGCCATCACTTGTGCAGAATGTGGGCCTGGCGGAGCTGACGTGGCCGAAGATCCACGCGTCCCGGGGGAATGTGGGGCCCCAGTCCCGTTTCGCCGACAGTGGCCCCTGGCCCTGTTGCTCGCCCGGGACCCACCCCGGGCAGGAATAGGGCCACGTCTTGGGGAAACGAGGAGACGCGGGGCCCACCTGGTTTGACAGAAGACGAGACGGGGCGACCAACGGCCATAATCGCCCGAGACGAGACTTCCCACTTATGGCCTGCAAATCGAGGGCCATAGTGGGGGATTCAAAGTGGCGCTCCACGGGGGCTCCGAGACTATAAACAGCAGCGGGCAGCGGCTGGCTTCTCCCGTTGCCAAACTCGAACTGTCGCCGCCCCTGTTGCTCTTTGCGCCCAGAGCCCCTGTTCGCACGCACTTCTCCTCGCTTTCTTCTTCCTTCAACCACCCCCGCCGCTGCATCCGCGATGCCTCGCGCTGGCCGTGGAGTAAAGCCGCTAGACGGTGGTGCGATCCCGCCATCACGCGTGCGCGACGACGCCGGGGCGGAGCGGGTGAGGACGATGATGCCGGTCGCCACACAGCGGAGGGCGGCGATCAAGGTGCGCCTCGGCGAGCTGAAGCCAGCGCCGGAGGAGCCCAACGAAGTGGTGTACTTCATCGAATACGCCGTCGGCGGGTTAGTTCCACTGTTTTCCAATTTCTTCCTCCAGGTGCTGGAGATGTACGAGGTGCAGATGTTGCACTTGACCCCCAACGCCGTAATGGTGTTGGGGATTTTCGCACATTTGTGCGAGATGTTCGTGGGCGTCATGCCCTCGGTAGACCTGTTCCGGTGCTACTTTACCATGAGGAGCGCGCCGAAGAACAAGGCCACCGTTCCGCCGGAGCGGGTAGGCTGCGTGTACTTCCACAACCGCCCCGGCATCGAGTTCATCCCGATGGCGCTAAAGAACAAGTGGGACTTGTGGTGCCATAACTGGGTCTACATCGACGTCGACGCCAACGACCGGCTCATGTTCCCGACCGAGGCGGCCCGGAAGGTGAAGAGCTGGACAGAGTCGCCGCCGGAAGACGCGCGCTTAGCGCCAGTGATGGCACGCATCACCGGCCTGGTGGCGGCCAGGCTGAACGCGTACATGGTCGTCGGCGACTTCCTCGTTCGATGACTGGCGCCACTCAACAGGAGGTCCCGGGCCTGCTGGCTGTATACCGGACCCAGGGACATCACCAGGACCCACCCCGACGACCGGAGCGAGGAGGCGATGGGCCTGTTAATGGCGGCGGCGTTAGAAGGAGGGGGCGCGGCGGATCGCGCGCTCCTGGACGGCGTCACGCTGCTCTGCGCTGATCGCAGGCGGACGAAGATCCAGGAAGGTCTCCCGCAATTTGACGCCGTGGGGATTGTCGACGTGCGGATCACCCCCAAGATCGTCGAGGTGCTCGGCGTCTCGGAGGACGAGGATGTGCCGGCCGAGGAGCCGGTATTGTCGAAAAAGGAGGGGAAGCGGCCGGTGGGGCCCGACCCGAGATTGCCGGTGGCCAAGAAGGAGAAGACTGTTGCCCTGGCGGCCGTTGTCCCGGCCGCTACTTCCCGGAGCTGCGCGGGCCTTGGGCAGACCGGGGCCGCTGTCGCGGTTACTGCATGTGTGGCGCCGGCGAGCGCCGCTCGGGCCCTGTTCCCGGAACCGAGGACGGCTACTCAGGCCCCCAGGACCGGGCCAGTGACGGTCCTAGACATGGGAGGAAGCGAGACCCCTGCCGGCACGGGGGGCGGTTGTCGGCGAAACGGGAATGGGGGTCCCTCATTCCCGGGAACCTGAGGGCCTTCGGCCACATCAGCCCCCCGGGGCCCACATTCTGTGCAAAAAACAACTGGCCATCGCTGGTTGTTCTCTAAGCGCCTGAGGCCCCGGGCGCCGCCCGGGGCCGGGACGCTCGGCCTCGGCGCTCCACGCGCGCGGCGCCCGGGCGCGGAGCCGGTTTGAGCTGGCCATCACCAACCACCGCATTTATGGTGAGCCGACGGCGTGGTGACAGGGCGCGTCACCCCTGTCCACCCGCACGAGACCCTGAGCAGTCGGAAGACTTTTTGGCTGAGAGAGCTCCTTTCTTCCACGCTCTGGCAGTTACAGTATGCTCGGTCACATTCGCACGACTTTAGCCGCCTGCAGCGGCTGCTCCACGAGGCGACCTACCCGCCGTGCTGCGCCAACTCCGGCGTGGGTGTCACAGGCGGACAGGGGCGACAGGACGTGCTTCCAACCCCGGCGTGGGCGTCGCAGACGGACGAAGACACAGAGGAACTCACCGGGAAATACCTCTCTCCACGTCCTGGCACGGTGGACTCCCCCGGATTCTATAAAGGAAGATCCAAGCCGACAGGGAGAGAGGAGGAGGAAGAGAGCAAGAATACTCGGTCTAGGGTCGGCAGTCAGACACTCTCGCCTTCCTCGCCACCAAGCTCCCGAGCTTGCCGGGATCACCTTGTAGACACTCAAACCATATTAACCTCCACAGAGCATACACGCAGGAGTAGGGTATTACGCTTCCGAGCGGCCCGAACCTGTCTAAACGCCTCCCTTTTCTCTTCCGTGTGATCGTTAAGGATCGGGCCATCCCGTCCGCTCCGCCTCCCGCTCGGGCCCCCTGTTCCCGGGCGCCAGGAGATTCGCCTGACGTCGATTTCGCCTGAGAAACAACTCCCCTGGCCGAATCTCAAAAGGGGGGTCTCACGACTTCCCGCTGTCGAGGGCTTATCCTCCGACAGCGGTGTTGAGCCAGCATCGGGAGTGCCAGAAGCCTCGGCTAGCATCGCCGCCCCGGGCGCGTCACCGGGGAAAACGGGATCTCGCGGCGGCACCCGGCCTCTTTTGAGGCCCAAGCCATGGAGCTTCAAGGGGCCCCAGGCGAAGTAAGTGCTTCCATCCCATTTGGCTCTTCTCACCACTACATTTTCCCTTGCGTTTCTCAGCCTAGCTCTTACCTGTCTGGTTTTGGTTTTTATAGGAAGGATCAGGGGCCGACGATGGCGTCGCCAGCCCCGGCCGCAGGCTGCATCGGGGGCGCGCCGATGGCGCCGCCGCGTCCCGCTACGCCCCCGTCCTCGCTGAGTGCGGTAGTGAGCATGGAGGCTGCGGCGGCCACGCCGGAGCGGGCCGTCGCGGAACCAACTGATGTCCCTGCTGCCGAAGAAGAGGGGGATGCCAGGGCCCAGCCGTCTCCTGCGAGGGGGGAGCGGGCCCTGGTACCTTTTGCTGCCTGGCGAACAGGAGCGGTGCGGGGACACGCGACGCTACACTCCGCGCTGGTGCAGATGGCGATCGCCGCCGGCCAGGTGCAGGCGGCAGCCCGTCGGGAGCGGCGGGAGTCCGCCCGGGTCCGGGCGGATCTCAAGAGCGGGCAGGCAGCGATTGCAATGGCGATGCAGCAGCTCACCACCCGTACAGTCGCCACCAAGATCTTCGTGGCGACCCGCCGGCTGGAGATCGAGGCAGCGGAGAGGCGCATCGCCCAATTGGAGGCCGCCGCCAAATCTGCCGCCGATGAGGCCTCCCGCGCCCGGTCCGAGATGGAGGCGCGGGAGAAGGAAATATCCTCCCGGGAGGATCGCGTCCGGGCCCAAGAAGCCGGGCTCGCGTCCCGGGAGCATGAGATCACCGTGCGCGAGGAAGCCGCGGTGGTTTGTGAGGAGGCCGCCAGCTTTTCCTGCGCCATCGCCCAGGACGGCATGAGCCGCCTCTTGAGTGAGGAGGAGAGGCTGGTGTCCTAGGAAATGGACCTCGAGGAGCAGGAGGCCATGCTCCAGGAGCGGGAAGCCGACCACAGGCGCGAGGCGGAGCAGACGAGGCTGCTGGCCGCCGACATCGACGCCAAGGCCGAGGCCCTCGCAACGCGAGAGACGGCCATGGAGGACAAGGAGAACTCCCTCGCCTCGCGTGAGGTGGCGGTGAAGGCCGCTGAGTCCCGGCTGGTGGAGATGGAGTGGGAGGCTGAGGCCTCCCTGAAGCGCGCGGCCGACTTCGAGGCCGTGGCGCGCGGGGCCGCGGCGCTGGCTGCGTCGAGCGGCTCCCCAACTCCGGCGAATGCGGCAAGCTTAGTCGAGAAGCTGGCCAAGGCAGAAAAAAAGGCTGACAACGGTGCAAAACCACCTCACCCACTAGAAGAATTTTGACCGCGAGGTGGCAATCTGCGTGGGGCAATACGGCTTCAAGGTCCGGAGGTGTCTCCACCGCATCGGCATCCGGGCACCTCCGCGGAAGCCAGGGGGGCCCACCGGGGTTTGCGATGAGGTGGTGGAGCTCGGCGATTTGTTGCGTACGCTGGACTTGCTCCCCGAGCAAGTTCACGAAGTCCTGGTGAAGGAAGGAAAAGAACTCGCTGCGCGGGTGGCGGAGTATGTTCTCGGGTGCTACCGGGCGTGGGACGCCGACTTCTCCCTGGCCCCGGTGCTCGAGGGATTCCCCGCCGAAGGGAAAGAGGAGGCACGGAAAGCCGTGGCCGACACCGCTACAATGGTGGCAGGGTTCTTCGACCGAGGCGAGCACCTTGTGGAGTCGATGACCGACGAGGAGTCCAAGGAAGACGGCAGTCCCCTTCTGACACCGCCCGGGGTCCGGTCTGAGGAAGACGAGTGACCTTCCCCCGGACGACGACATCTACCTTTGTTTATTGTGTTGTTCTGGAAGTTGCTTATGTTTGCTGCTGTTGTTGTTTTTTTTTTTGACTTCCCGGGCCCGAGAACACCGAGTACCAGGCGCCATCTGACTCCGAGCGCCAACAGCCGTGAACGGCCATAGCGCCTAAGTCCCCTTTCCGGGGCCTGGGGTAGCTGCCTGCCCCGGGAGCTCGGTCCGCGAGGACAGCGAGCGTGATAGTTGCCCGCCTCGGGAACTCGGTCCCCGATGACCGCGAGCAACTGAGCGCGAGTCTTGCGGAACGGTTAAGTCCATCCTCCGGGCCCGGGGCCCCTCCATGCCCCCGAGCGCTACTGGTCCCGGGAGCGCAGCGAGGCCGTGGGAAAAGATTGCTAGAAGAGAGAGAAAAATACGAAAAATGCCCTGCATGGGTTAGGTGTGGCCGAAGTGCTAAGCTCGTGCCTTTTGACTCGCCGGGAGCCCCTCGGGAACCGACCTTGACCGTGCGCGGGGGTCGCCAGACAGCGGAGCACCCGGCGCTTTGGCGGTGGTCGGGGTGGAACTGGCCAGGCCGAGCACCGCTGCCCGCCCTAGGAATCTAGGTTGGCCCGACGGGGGGCTCTGCCCGAGACCCTGGGGCATCGACAGTGCCCGGGGCGCGGTCCACGACCCGACCACCTGGCCTCGGCAACCGGGGCAGCGCTAACCCGGCGGCCCTCGTGCCAGGGTTCGGCAAATTCTGCTTTGCCCCCGGGGCCAAGGAGAACGAAACACGTGGCCATACAAACGGGGAAAGAATAGAAATTGAGCAATGTTTAAAGTCGGATGAGATTACGTATCTAGATGTTGAAAAGGGTGGTGTGGTTCCGCGAGCACAATCCTGGGGGCAGGAGCGCTGCCAGCCCCTGGCCCAGGAATTTGCGCCGGAAATAAATCTGAGATGGGGCCCCCGGACAGCGTCCAGGTTTGGAAAGAAAAACGGCGCTGACCCGAGCACCCTACTTAAGCCTGCTGGGGATGGGTCTAATCTGCACACGATGAACTGTGAGGGTACTTGGCTTGTTCCTTTGTCCATTCCATGCTACGAACCGTGACGTCTACCACCTCCCAAGGGCCTCCTCGCGGTCGCGACCGTGCGGAGGAAAAGATTGCGCATAAGTATCTCGCCCCCTAGCTCCGGAAAAAACCGAGCCCAAAGCCAGCCAGGCGGGACACCGCAACCGCCGGGGCCCGGGAACGCCGCGCAGAGGGGCGCACCCACAGCCCGTGGACGGCAATGCCCCGGGTTTAGCAAGAAGGGATACGGTAGCTCGCCGGTAGGGAACCGATGATTATGCGCAAAACCCAGCCGCCGCACGGGCGCGGCCCGATTATGCCCCTATGGGGAGACCGCCATGAATGCAACACACAGAAAAGGACAAAGGGCACGAGACCGGAAAGGACATAGAAAATGCTGCTTAGGGAAGCGAATGCACATGGGGAAGCGAATGCACATGGGGGCCCCCGGCCAGCGCTGAGATTTGGAGAAATCCGGCGCTGGCCCGAGCACCCCGCAACTTACAGGGTGTGTTCATGGATAAAATTTGCGAAGATGCTCGATGTTCCAGGGATTGGGAAGCGGGGTCCCATCCTCTTGGCCCAGTCTTACCGAGCCCGGTCGGGAGACACCGATCACCAGGAAGGGGCCTTCCCACATGGGGGAAAGTTTATTCTTTCCGGCACGTGTGAGGACACGGCGGAGGACTAGGTCCCCGACCTGGAGTGATAGGGCTTGGACCTTACGCTGATGATAGCGCTTGAGGCTCTACTGGTAACAAGCGACGCGGAGCGAGGCGAGCCACCTGCGTTCTTCGAGGAAGTCGAGGTTGTCGTGCTGCATGTTGTCGTGGTCGAGGTCATCGCTATAGCGTTGTACCCGGGGAGAGCCGAAGGTGAGCTCTGATGGCAGAACGGCTTCGGCCCCGTACACTAGGAAGAACGGGGTCTCCCCGGTCGCCCAGCTTGGTGTGGTACGATTCGCCCAGAGGACCGCTGGAAGCTCGTCGATCCACTTGATGCCATGTTTTTGGAGGTCGTTATAGGACCTTGTCTTGAGGCCCCGCAGGATCTCGGCATTCGCACCGCTCAGCCTGCCCATTGCTAGAGGGTGGCAGGAAAGGCGAAGCAGAGCCTGATGCCGATGTCGGAGCAGTATTCGCCGAAGAGCTCGCTCGTAAACTGCGCGCCATTGTCGGTGATGATGCGATTGGGGATTCTGAAGCGGCTAGTGACTCCCCGGATGAACTTGAGCGCCGAATGCTTGTCGATGTCGATCATGGGGAACGCCTCTGGCCACTTAGTGAATTTGTCGATGGCGACATATAGATGTCGATAACCCCTGACTGCCCGGGGAAAGGGGCCGAGGATGTCGAGTCCCCAAACCGCGAAAGGCCAGGACAGGGGGATCACCTGGAGTGCCTGCGCCGGCTGGTGGCTCTGCTTGGCATGAAACTGGCACACGCGGCAGCGGTGGACGAGGCCGAACGTGTCCTGCAAAGCTGTGGGCTAATAAAATCCTTGCCGGAAAGCCTTACCGACCAGGGATCGAAATGCGACGTGACTGCCACATTCCCCTTCATGGATATCGGCGAGGATCTCGACGCCGGAGTCGCGTGGAATGCACTTGAGTAGGACGCCGTTGGTGCCACGTCGGTAGAGGTCCCCATCTACCATGACGTAGCGCTTAGACAAGCGAGCCACCCTTTCCGCTTCCGCGTCATCTTCGAGGAGATACGCTCAAAGAAGATATGCCTGGATTTCGTCCATCCAGGAGGGCGCACTGGGTTCGGCCGCAAGGACCAAATCTTGGGGCCGGGAGTGCGTGTCTGGCTCCGACCCGGGCTCGGGGGTGGTCCCCAAGATCTCGGGTGAGGCCACCAAGGGGGCCTCGAGGGCTTCCTGGAAAACCCCCGAGGGAACCGGCGCCCGTGAGGAGGCCAACCTTGAGAGCTCGTCGGCGGCCTGGTTGCGACTGCGAGGGACGTGGCGAAGCCTGAGGTCATCAAAATGGCGCTCAAGCCTCTGCACTTCGTCCACATACGCGGCCAATTGGGGGTCCAGGGTTTGGTACTCCTTGGACACCTGATTGATGATGAGCTCGGAGTCGCCTTGCGCCCACAACCATCGCACCCCGAGGGCGATCGCGGCCCGGAGGCCGGCGAGAAGGCCCTCGTATTCGGCCATGTTGTTGGTGGCTCCGAAGTCGAGGTGGACGATGAAACAGATCTCGTCCCCGGCAGGTGACACGAGGACGGCCCCGGCCCCAGCGCTGGGGCGGGAAGCCCGTCTGGCGCAGGAGCCGTTGAAGCTCATCATTCAGTAGAGGCGCAGATCGGGGGCTAGCTCGGGGACCAGGGATCCGGCGTCTAGCACAGGATCCGGCTCGGGCACCGGCGTCCATTCTGCAAAAAATCTGCCAGGGTTTTGGCTTTTGATGGCGTGGCGTGCTTGAAAATGGAGGTCGAACTCAGCGAGCTCGACCGCCCACTTGGCGACATGGCCCGTTCCTTCCCGGTTATGCAATATCTGCCCAAGGGGGAAGGACGTGACCACGGATACCTTGTGCGCCTGGAAGTAGTGGCGAAGCTTCCTGGACGCGATGAGAACCGCATAAAGCATCTTTTGCGCTTGGGGATAGCGCGATTTGGCATCGCGGAGTACCTCGCTAACGAAGTACACCGGCTTCTGTTGTGTGCGTCCCCATCCCGGCCTGACGGGGGCCGGGAGCTCGGGCTCAGCTCCCTGGGAGGGAGCGAGCCCTCGTGGCCGGGAACAGATATGGGCCCGGGACCTAGGGGCCTCAGCCGGAATGCGGTGGATATGTGCCCGGGACCTGGGGGCCCGGGCTGGGATATGGAATGAATCGGGACGACTTCCCTGGACCCGCTCTCGCCAAGGCGATGCTATCCGGGTAATCGCGCCCCGTCTGGTTATGAAAATGTTGAGGTTGTTCCGAGTGCCGCGTCCCTATACTCGCACTCGCCTTGGCAAGGCTGCCTGGGCCCGGGCTCCCCAGTGTCAGGCCCGGGCGGCGGATCCCGGGCCGCGCGTTTGTCGGGCAAGGGGCGCTCGACGATGAGCGCTGCGCTCACCACTTGCGGGGTTGCCGCTATGTAGAGCAACAAGGGCTCATCTTGAGCCGGTGCCATGAGGACAGGGGGCGTTGTTAGGTACCTCTTGAGCTCGTCAAGGGCTTGATCGGCCTCATCCGTCCAAGTGAACTGCCCGGTTTTCTTGAGAAGCTTGAAGAGAGGGAGGGCACGCTCCCCTAGCTTGGAGATGAAGTGGCCTAGTGCAGCCACGCACCCGGTCAGCTTTTGGGCCTCCTGGAGCCACGTTGGGGGGCGTATGCGGTCGATGGCCGCTATCTTTTCCGGGTTCACCTCAATGCCGTGGTTGGACACGAGGAACCCGAGGAGCTTGCCGGCCGGGACCCCGAAGACGCACTTGTCCGGGTTCAGCTTCATCCTCGTGAATCGGAGATTGTTGAACGTCTTGGCCAAGTCGTGGAGCAAAGTGGCGCGGCCGCGCGACTTCAGCACCAAATCGTCGACGTAGGCCTCCATGTTGCGACCTAGCTGCGATTTAAATGTTATACGGACGGCACGCTGAAAAGTAGGACCAGCATTTTTTAACCCAAAAGGCATGCAAACATAGCAATAAGCCCCCTGGGGGGTAATGAAAGAAGTTTTTTCCTCATCCTCCTCCGCCATTCGGATCTGATGATAACCTGAGTAAGCATCAAGAAAACACAAAAGGTCGCACCCTGCCGAGGAGTCGACTATTTGGTCTATGCGAGGCAGAGGGAATGGGTCTTTGGGGCAAGCCTTATTAAGGTCGGTGTAGTCTATGCACATGCGTAGCTTCCCGTTGGACTTGGGGACGATGACTGGGTTGGCCAGCCACTCAGGGTGGACGGACCTCCGGATGAAGCCGCTGCAAGAAGTTTGTCGATCTCCTCGCTGAAGGCTTGGCGCTCGGGGCCTGCCGTCGCACCTTTTGCCGCACTGGGCGCGAGCGCCGCGCGGACGGCCAACATGCTCAATCACGCCCCCTGGGGACCCGGGCATGTCGACGGTCGCCAGGCGAAAACGTCGGAGTTTGCCGAGGAAGGCGATGAGCGCTGTCGGCAAACGGGACTGGGGGCCCTCACATACCCCGGGGCGAGTGGATTTTCGCACGTCAAGCCCTCCGAGGCCACAGTCAGCACCAAGTGGCGCGGCTACGCGTTTTCTCGCTAATACCTGAGGCATCTCAGAGCATGCCTAGGGCCGGGTGCGCACTCCTAGGCGAGTACAACGCACGCTCGCACTACCTCTCGGCCCCGCGTCCCAGGGATCTTCTTCGGGCCGGGCTCGCCCTGGTCCCGGGCAGCACCTTCGGCCTGCGTCCCAGGGATCTTCCGGGGCGGGCCTCGACCACCGGTCCGGGAGGCCTCTCGGGCCCCGCTCCGGGACTTCCCAGGCCTGCCTCGCAATCCTCGGTCCGGGGCATGTCCCGGGAACATACTGATTCCCCGGACCGCCTGCCCCTCGGTCGGGACCACAACTTTCGAGCCCGATCGCGTCCGAGCCACTTACTGGACTTCCGGGCCGCGCCTCGCCCCGGTTCCCGGACCCACAGGCGTGCCCCGGTAACTCCCCGCAATACCTGTAGAATCCCCGCAGTGGGCCGCCCCGGTCCGGGTCACCTCCGTGGCCGGTTGTCCCAGGCACATTGCTGACTTCCGCCAGTTCGCCACGGTCCCGCATAGCTTCGTCCCCGCAGGGCTCGAGCCTTGTTTGCTGCGGAAGGGTCTGTAAGTCTTGCCCCGGCCAGCCTGACTGGAGCGGTAAACCTCCCCAACTACCGATAATGGCGAGGCGATGAGCGCGTCCCCCCTTGTTGTCCGCTCGCCACGTCGTGAGGTCTGAACATCCCTGGCCGTCTGTGCAGTCAAAGATTTGATGAGAGGGCTTTGATTCACGCTTTGCGCATGCGTGCCTTACCCTCAGTGACCTCGCCTCACAGAACGTGCAGCCAACTCCGGCGTGGCAACAGTGGCCGGGTGTGCACACACGACATATAATACATACTTTCTCTGAGACTGGCACTGTGAATCCCCTTGATCCAAATAAAAGGAGAATCCATGCTTACAGGGAAAGTCCGGCGATCGACTTTCTCTCTCATTCTGCTTCTTTCCCAGTGAGCTTCTTCAGTCTTGTTTCTGGTAGAGTTCTAGTTCAATGCAGGGGAGCTCTTGAGCACCTCCGAAATCTTCTAAGGCACCCAATTATTCCAATGCAAACACACAAGGAGTAGAGGTATTACGCCTCGCGCGGCCCGAACCTATATTACTTTCCGTCATCTCCCGCGTGCCATTCTTGCCCGGGCTCTGGGCTCGAGCATATTCCCGACGCCGCTGCCGTCCTAACGAACAACTCCCCTGGCCGACCTCAAAAGTGGGTCCCGACTCCCCGCGGTGGAGTTCGCCTCCTCGACGCTAGCGCACCAGGGTGGGCGATTTCACCTTCAGCCTGCGCACGCGACGTCCCAACGCCGGCACACTCCATGCGGAGATCGTTCGCGGGACTCAACGAGAGATCTGGCGGCTTCACCAGCCGGGACGTTAGCCAGGGAGGTGCGCCCGCCGCTCCCCTACCCGTCTTCCTCGTGCGCGCCGCTGCCCGGCCGGCCGAGCTCGCGCTCAAGCGCTGGTTTGCGGCCTTGTCTCTCATTCGGCAGGGACGGCAAGTCGCACCACTGGGCTGCCCAGCTCATCCATGAGTAGGCGCGTGAGCGACCGCTCTCCCGGCGTGCCGCCATCTCACTTCATCAGCGACGCCCAAGGGGCTCCATGCCGGAAGCCCTCTCGCACTCCGCATTTCTGAGCGAGCTGGACTGCACGTGGACTCAACGAATTGCCGACCTCGTGGGCGCGCCTATCTCGGTTAGTCGCCGACAGAGGCGGGGCCGGAGCGTCGACCGGTGTGTTGCGAATCTAGCGTGACCGCCCCCCCCCAAGAGGAACCAAGGCGCCGGGCTGCGCCCTAGCGCCACCCTCCGGCAAGAAGCCATTGGCGCCTTCGGTCGTCACCGTAATCCGATTTCGGTCCGCCTAGTTC